>NGZO01000002.1:4224865-4453872 GCA_002215965.1 Aspergillus persii | reverse complement strand
TAGGTACGAGGTTGTACCCCGTGAAAAGGGGAGATAATGTTACGCCATGCGTGGGTAACGGTGTTGGGAAAAGAGTCTTAGCAGGGTTGCGCTACTATATAAGGCGGTCCTAGGCATCTCAGCACATGAAGTGCTGAGATAGTGGTCTTTTTGGCTTAGCGGGAGGATCACGTGCCTAGGCGTGATTCTAACAAGTAACTGTTAGACCGAGGCCTGGGATAGTGTGGACGACGTGTTGGGTACGTAATGCGGGGTCTTATTAGTAGGGATATATAGCTATAAAACTAATTACTAGTCTTCAGAACCCGTGGTTCTAAAGACCCATTTCCCTATAAGCGGATTATGTGACCCGGATCGGCTCTACTAAGCGAGTTTTATCTATATTACGCCCCTCTAAACCGCAGTGTGGTAGATAATTATAATAACTATCTCTTTTCTTTTTAAGGTTACAGCCCCGTGGCTTAAGTACTTAAAATATTAAGTTTAAATACCTAGGATACTTACGACCGTGTATATACGGATTTTAATTTAATTTTTCTTTAGATTAATCCCCTACGGCTCGTTGGAACGTGATAAATACCGTATTATAATTTAAATTAGCCGGCTTAGTATTCGTCCGTTTTAATATATCTAATTAGTCGGTATTTTAAGGTCGTGTATTATCTAATATAATAGTATATAATAGTATTATTAATAGATAATTAGTTATCTAATAATAAATATAGATAACTCTTTTTTAATTTTCTTTATAATATAATCTTTTTTTCTTTTTTTTTTTTTTTTAATATTTCCTTTTCACAGCGCTGTACGTAATTTCCTTTTTTTTTTCTTTTTATTTTTTTTTTTTTTTTTTTTTTTTTTAATATTTCCTTTTCACAGCGCTGTACGTAATTTCCTTTTTTTTTTCTTTTTATTTTTACTTTATTTATCTTTAAACTTATAATACGGGTTTATTACACTTATCTATATTTCTTATTTTATTTTTAATTTTAAATTCTATTATTTATAGCCTCCATGCGTCTTAAAATTTATTATTATAAATTAAGATTATCCGCTCTATCGCGTGGTTATAATTATATTATATTTTTTAAAATATATTTTTTTTTATTTTTAGCTAATTTTTTTTATTCTTTCTTTATTCTTTCTTTATTATATTCTGCTTTTTATTTTATATTAATTTCTACCTTTTTCTTTTCTTTATAATAATATATTATTATGTACTACGTCGTTATAGATTTTAGCGTGGAGACTATATCTTTTATTTATTATATTATTAATAATCAGTATTACTACTTTAGTTTTTATAGGTAGCCGCATCTATTTTACTATATTAGTCTTAGTCGACGCTTGTACCCTTATTACACGCTTTTTTTTTAAATATTTAATATCTTTTTTCTATTTTTATATTCCGCCCCTGCTTCTAGGATCTATTACTAATTAATATTATAGGAAATAAGATATTATTTCTTTCTATCCGCGCTTTATATTATTATACTATTATCAATTCTACCGCCGCCGAGTATTTTATCTATTTATTAGCTTCTTTTATAATATATATTATTAAGTATATCTCGTCGCCGGAATTCTTTATTAGTTAATTTAAAAATAAGAATACCGCTAATAATAAAGACTAGGCGGTATAGATAGGCTCTAGTATTAAATAGTACTAGTATTATTTATATTATTTAGCTCGGTTTCCCGCCATGTAATGCGTGGTTTATAAAGATAAATTATTCTATTAATATTATTTCTTATAAAGCTATAATTAGGATATTTATAATCGCTTTATATACTATTCAGTAAATTATCTAATATATTAGTTTCGGACTTTACTAATATATAATAGTAGATCTTTTTTTATACTACCGATACGGCCCGTCTTATAGTTTTTTATATTTATTAGTATTTTATATTAAATACCGCTGAGACCGCCGCCGTCCTATAATTTATAATATATATTATTAATCTTATTATATATAAACTACGCGTTATAATATCTGTCTTAGCTTTATTAGATATATCGGGTAATAATAAGAGATTTTATATCTTTTTATTATTTTCGGCCCCTAAGTCGCCCCTATTATTTATTATAAAATAGTTTTTTAATTTCTTTAGTATATAATTACTAGTTAGATAGGTAGGTGAATAATTTTTTTTATTTCTTTTATATATAAATTTTATAGTATAAAATATCTTAAATAATTTAAAATTATTTCTTTCTAGATTATTCTCTTCTTATAGATTTCTCCGATCCGCCGTACTAATTTAATATATAAATTTTAAATATTTTTATATTTTAAATATTATTTTCTAGTTCTCACGTAGCGTCTTCTAGGAACTAATATTTCTATTATACTAGATATTTTACTATATTACAGATTTTTCTATATTTTATAATTTTTTTAACTAGCTATTCTTTACCTTTTTAAATTAGGACACTATCTCTTTTTAAATTAGTATTTACTAATTTGTCCCCTAGTTCTAATAGTAAGATATAAAATATTAGATAAAATTATCTGAATCTTAGGAGAAGAAGAAGTATATATATCTATTTATCTATAATTATAGTAATTTAGAAGGACCCGATCTATTTATTATTAAGCTTTTTAGCTAGTTATCCTATTTAGATATTTTTTATATAAAGTAGGATCTAATCTTTAATTTTAAAGATTTTTATAATACGATTCTTATTCGCGGTTTAAGTTATTATATTTTTATTTTATTTAAGTTTTTTTTTAAAAATTTATATATTTTATATAGTTCTCCGGCTCTTTTTCTTATTAAAATATTTATTATAATATTAGTTTTTATTTTAATATTAACTCGAATATCGCCCTGGAAGTTTATAAGTATAATATTTAGAAATATACCCGTAATAGTATATATCGTATTATTATATATAAACTAGGTTAATAACAGCTATCTAGTCTAGTTATTTTATTATTAACACGTATACGTATATAGGAAATATTTTAATATTTAATTCTACCGCTCGGTCTATTTATTAATTTAAAGATAATAGACGATTAAAAGTTATCGCTATATTATAAGAAGATAGTATAGTATTAACTAGTATTTACTTATAAAGAGGGATTTTCTATTACTAATAATATTTTTTAGAATATTTATTAAGGCGAAGATATAATTATATAATAATTTTATAAGATTCTCTGCGGTTAATTTTTTCTATATAAATATATATTATATATATTTTAAAAAGAGATCTATTATAATTAATATAAAATTATATATATCTCTATTCTACTTTAAGAGTAGAAATCCAGTAATAAAGTCCATACTAATTTATTATATAAATACTACGGATATTAATAGGGACTTAAATAGCCCGTATAACTTATATTAGTATATAATAATCTATTTATATTTTATATAGTATTATATATATTCCTTGATTTCTCGACGTATATTATATTAATAATATTATTATTAGATATTTTCTAAGATATATCTTTTTCTTAGATACTCTCTTTATAAATTATTATAATTAATTTTTATAATCTTCTATTATACTGCGGCGGATTTCGGGATAAAAATATAATTTTTAAATTTAATTAATTTATTTTTTAATATATATTAGGGCGGTTCACTCAGCGTGTTTAGATTATTTTAATAGATATAGTCTTATATTTTTTTAAAAAAGTTATTCTTTATTTATACTTTCCGTAGTAAATTAGATATTAATTCCGTAATATCTCCCAAGTATACTGTCTCGGATTATATAGTTATATATATTATAAATTATAGTACTAGGATATCCGGAATTCCTATATTATTATTAATATGAATTTTATCTATAATTATTTTCTAAGCGTAGATATAATTAATATTAAGATTACTTTTCCTATACGCGAGTAAGTTAATTATAGTTAATACAAGGGTTTCCCCTGTTAGACTAGTCCGTAATTTCTTTTAAAATATTAGTAGTATAGAATTCTTAAGATATTCTTTCTTCTTAAATTTATAATTTAAATAACGGCTCGGTATATCTACAGGATTTTATATTCTTAAATAATATTTAATACTAAAATTAAATATAGCTAGCCTTTTTATCTATTTTATCTAATATCTAGTTAGTTCCTTCGTTATTATAAAATACTATAAATTAGTATAGTTAGATAATACTATAATAGGATGTCTAATACCCTCTAAGTAGTGCCTCTAATACTTAAAATATTTAACGATTACGAATAATTTTTTATTATAAATCTTATAGCATGTCTCCGTACCCTGTAGTTTACGGAATAAAAAAATAATAAGATTTTAAGTTTCTTCTCTCTAGAACTACGTGTAGATATTTATAATTATAAACTCTAAAATATTTAGTTTAATATAGATCTTCTATTCCGGATTAAAGTACTATAGTAGTAATATTTTTATAAATTTACTCTTTAATTTTTTAAAGCTTTCTTTTATCTCTAAAATTAACTAGATAGTTCTTTTTTCTTAATTTTTTAAGTTTTACGCATCTTTTATTATTTCGTTTAGGGTTGCGACGATTTTTAAGTATTTTTTAATAAATTTATAATAGAAGTTTATAAATTCCAGAAATATTTAAATTTTATATATTAATATAGATATTGTGACGATCCAGGCATTTAAGCATCCAAGCATCCAAATCCCGATCTAAGCAATCTAAATCCTATAAGGGTTGCTAAGACAGCAGAAACCAGATATCGAGGTTTCAGGTTAAGATTGCAGGAGGATTAGAATAATTATAATATTTAGCTTATTTATATTCTCCTTCTACTATTTATTTTTCTCGATTTATAATATTCTGTTATTTTTCTTCCTTTCTCTTTTTTAGCTTAGTGTCTTCGTATCTAATCTATAATAAGATTTATTTCTTTATTCTGAGGCTATAACATTATATTAAGCTTAATAAACTCTTTCTATTAATATTTAATTAATATAGATATATTAATCCAGTTAGACTGTCTTTAATTAAGAACTTAATCTCTATATATATAGCGGCGATAATAGCTGTAGAACTAATTAAACTAACTAAATTAATTTTAATTCCGATTAAATTATAATTAATTAACTATAGTATATTTAAATTATATTAAACCTCTCCGACGCCTGATCTCTCTGCTAAATAAGAATAAGGTAGAAGATAAATTAATTTTAAAGAACGAATTCCTACGATATTATAAAGATAACCCGAACCGTTTATATTAGATAGTAGAGAACCTCTTAAACGAGGCTTTAGAACGAATTAATTAACTTAAAATCTAAGCTAATAAAAATAAACTTATATCTAAAAATTAGAAAGCCCGAGTAGCGGCCCTAAAAGAAGAACTAACTAAGAAAACTAATAAAACTAACGCCGAAATTAATTATTTAATAACTAGAGTAATTAAATTAAGAATTTAAGCCTAGGCCCCAGTTAAAAATATAATTACAAAATTAATTAAACTTTTTAATCCACCTTACTTATCAGATAGAAAAGAATCATATTTTAATAATTAAATTATCCTAATAAATGTAAAATTACGAGCTAACTAGAATTATTATATTACTTCTAAGCTATATATAACTTATATCTAGAGTCGAATCGAAGAAAAGATTTTATAGTATTTAATTTTACAGTAATAAACTAAAAGAGATAGATACTAGAATAAGAATAAAATACTAGAGTATCTCCGGAATATCTATTATAACTATAAATTAAGTTATTATTATAAAAAATAAATTTAGAAATCTACAGATAAAGAAGAATAATAAATTTTATAAATTTCTATCTAAATTTATCTATATCACGTCCGAAGCAGGAATTTATAATAATAATTTAAAAAATAAACTCTATTAGAAACTCTCCTGTAAACTATAGAAAATGATTATTATAAAATAAAATAAAAATATCTATATATTTAATAGATTTTCGGAATATTACTCCACCATAGCTAATAGTCTAGAAATTATAAATTAAGAATATTTTAAGAACCGCTTTAGCGCAGGAAACTAGCTTCTAGTAAAAAAAAAGAACCTGAAACTAAATAAAACACTAGAATAATTTTAAAGATTATACTATATTAATAAAGACTAGTATAACTAGTTAATAAGAAAAGATAAATACTTTAATTATTTTAAACAGGGACACCGTTCTATAAATTATTCTAATAAGACTCCTACTTCTTTAAGAATCCTAGATCTATAGAACGAGAATACCGAGACTTCTAGCGAGTAAGGAAAAGAGGATATTTAAAAAAAGTCTCTATTCTAGACGAAATATATATTAAATAGTATACTTAGATTAATTTTTAGAAACTACTAGGGAATTCTAATAATTATTTTATAATTCAGACTCAGATAATAAAAAATAAAATATCTTTTATTATAAGAATACTAATCGATACTAGAATAAACGATCTTTACTTTATAAATATCTCGACGGCGAACCTTCTTATAAAATATTATTAGATATAATTAATTCTACTAAAGTACTAAATCCCTATGGTAGGGTTTAACGGAAAACCCGCTATACTAATTAAATATATAATAATATTAAATCTAATAATAAATAGTTAATAATAGAGCTAAGTACTATTTATTCTTATAGAGCTAGAAAGGCATGATATTATATTTAGGAAACTATAATTAAGTAAATATAGAGTTCTACCTGATTATTATTAGAAACGGCTAATTTAGCCCGATAAGCCTACTTTAGTAAAAAAGATATAAGTAAAAGAATTATAGAATTTCTCTAAGAGTATCTTATAGAAATCTAAAGTAGACTAGAATTATTAGAAAGATATAGCTCGCAGAGATAGATTAATAAATAGAAAAATATAGAATAAATAGTAGAATAAGGAATTATATAGACCCCCTAGAACTTAAACTCAGGATTATATGTAATCCTTAAATAAAATAGAAAAAGCTTTAATTAGAAAAAAACTAGATTTTAATTAAAGCTAGAAAGTTTTAGGCTTTAATTAAAAAGTTTATTTTTTTTAACCCTCCTCCGATCAGAGTAAGGAAATTAGTCTTAATTAAAAAAATAAATAATTACTAACTCCCGTTTAACTAGATATTATAATAATTAGCGTTATCAGCTTCTCTTAATATATCTGAAGAAATAATAGTAAAGTATTTATTACCTTACTATATTAATTAAATAAGATTATTACTTATAAGAAAGACTCTACCTAAAAAGAATTAAATAAAATCTAAAAATAGCTATTTATATAATACTAAGAGTTCGCTAATATCTTCTTAAAAATATAGTTAAATACTCTTTCACCGAATTGAGACTATAATTATAAGATAAAGTTAAAAGAAAAGCTTTTTTTAGAATACTCGCCTTTATATAAGATAAATATTAAAGAGTTAGAAGCGGTAAAATAATATATTATAGATAATCTAGTGAAGGGTTTTATTATTTTTAATAATATATTATTTATTTTTTTAATCTTAATAATTAAGAAGCCTGAAAGAGAATTATAATTTTATATAGATTACTGAAAATTAAATATAATTATTAAAAAAAGCTAATATCCCTTTTCTTTAGTAAATAAAATCATGGATCAGCTAGTACGTGCGAAAATCTTTACTAAGATTAATATCTAGTAAAGATTTTATAGAGTTTATATAAATCTAAATTCTAAAAAATTAATTATTTTTCGAATTTAATATAGAATCTATAAATATTAAGTTATATCTTTTAAATTAGCTAATAGACCCGCGACCTTTTAATATTTAATAAATAATATTTTTTTAGATTATCTGGACCGGTTTATAACAGCTTTTATTAATAATCTAATTATTTATAGTAATAATAAGATTAAATATTAAAAATATATTAAATTAGTATTTTAGAGACTCCGAGATACTAGATTATAAATTTTATTAAAGAAATACGAGTTCTATATAACTAGGACGAAATATTTTAGCTTTATTATCTCTACTAATAATATCGCGGTTAATAACGAGAAAATTATTATAATTTAGAACTAGAAAGTACTATTAACTATTAAAAATATATAATTATTTTTAAATTTTTGTAACTTCTATCAGAGATTTATTAAATATTATAATTAAAAATTTAAGCCTCTAAATCGCTTAATTAGAGCGGATATTTTATATATATAGGACTAATAATATTAAGATACTTTCTAGGACTTAAAAATAATATTTTTCTCTACTTTAATTCTCGCTTATTATAATCTAAACCAGTCTACTAAGTTAGAGACTAACACTAGCGATAGAATAGTCTTTAAAATATTATTTTAATTATAGAAAAAGAATTAATAATAATATCCCGTCGCCTTCTTCTCTAAGATAATAATATTAATAGAGATTAACTACGGGATTTATAATAAGGAGATACTAGTTATTATTAAAATATTAGAGGAATAGCGAGCCGAGCTAAAAGAATTATAAAAAATAGAATAATTTAATATCTTTATAGATTATTAAGTACTTAAGTATTTTATAACTATTAAGAAGTTAAACGTCTAGTAGACGAGATAGGCGGAGTTTCTAGCATACTTTTATTTTCTAATTAGATATCAGCCTAGAAGATAGAATACTCTAGTAAATATATTAACTAAATAAGATAGACTAGTAAATATAAAGTATTAATTTTAGATCTTTCTCTTTAAAAAATATCTTAAAAAGGATATATTCTTAATCGAGCTTATACCAGTAAATACTAAATTAAAAATAATTAATTATCTTTTTTATACTAATTATAATTTATAGGAACTTACTAGGTTCCGAGATAAAGTAGTAATAGAGAATTCTAATTAGAGATTATTTAATAAGAAACTCTTCTTTTAAGAATAATTAGTTATATTAGATAAAGGAGACCTTCGAGCCCGTTTATTTAATAAAATTTATTAGTAATTTTCGACCGCTTATCCTAGGAAAAATAAAATAAAATAACTAGTTAGAGCCTAATATTAATAGTCTATCTAAAATAAAAATATAGACTAATATATTAATAACTATTTAGTCTATTAATATTATTATATCTAGAAAAACTTATCTTTAAAATTTCTTTAGCCGTTTCTAATTCCTAATTAATTCTAGTAGTATATAAAAATAGATTTCCGATCTTTATCTCTAGCTAAAAAAGAGGATTATAATAATATTTTTATAATAGTAAATAGATTTAGTAAATAAGCTATATTTATATCCTATTTTAAAACTATTACAGTAAAAAAGATAGCTCGGCTGTTCTTATAGTAAATTTATCTATAAATAAATCTCCCGGATATAATAGTCTCTAATAGAAGAAGATAGTTTATTTCTAAATTCTAGATAGAGCTTTATAAGATTTTAGAAATTAAACTAAAATTATTTTCTAAATATCACCCTCAGACTAATAGAGGAATAGAGATAATTAATTAATATATTACTTAATAATTATAACCCTTCGTAAATTACTATTAAGATAACTAGCCAGATTTATTATTTATAATAGACTTTACAGCAGCGGTATTATTATATAAGTCTACTAAAGTATCTTCGTTCTTTATTAAAAGAGAATTTAAACCACGTATATTTTTTAATTAGTAAGAAGTTTCTATATCTTACAAGTTACAGGTTAAAGGATAGTAAACCTATATTATAGTATAAAGATTAGAGGAGATATAGAATTATATAAAAAGGCGTATTTATTAGACTTAATAGCGCTAATAGATCTAGATAAATTAATATCGCAGGAAAGCTAATTTTAAACTTAGTAATTTAGTTATAGTAATAACAAGAGATTAGAATATAGAATATTCTAGTTAAAAGCTTAGCTAGTAGATACTAGATTTCTTTAAGATTCTTAAGAAAAGAGATTACTTTTATTTATTTAATCTATCTAAGTCGATGAGAGTCTATTTAGTATTTATATTTAAGAAGTTATAACGCGCTAGTAAGTTTGTTTTTTTAATAAAATAAATTCTTAACTTACAGGAACCGGTTAAGGTTAATAACTAAGAAGAATAGAAGATAGAGTAAATTCTTACTTATTAACTATATTATTAGAGACTCTAATATCGTGTTAAATAAATTAGATATAATAATAATAATACCTGGTATCCGGTAAGGAATTTTAAGAATTTATTATTTTTTATTTATAATTTTTATAAGCAGTATTCCGAGCTCTCTGGACCCCCTATTTATTTATTTTTTTAATTTATAACTACTAAAAATAATAAGTTTTTTCTAGATTATCCTAATAATAATCGAGTATCATAATATAAGATCTAAATATAAAGGATTTTAACCAGAGCTAGTTTTCTTATTAGGTTTTAGTTAAGAAGATCTATCTTTTATTATTCTTATTATATCCGCCAGTCCGCACTTTAAGATATTAACCAGTTAAGAGTAATTGTGTTTTCGGAGAAGGAGGGTAATATAACGATCTAGGTATTTAAGTATCTAAGTATCTAAATCCTGTAAAGGTTACTAAGATAGTAGAAACTAGATATTAAGGTTTTAGGTTAAGATTATAGGAGGATTAGAATAACTATAATATTTAGCTTATTTATATTTTTTTTCTACTATTTATTCTTCTCGATTTATAGCGTTCTATTATTTTTCTTCCTTTCTTTTCTTCAGCTTAGTGTCTTCGTATCTAACCTATAATAAGATTCATTTCTTTATTCTGAGGCTGTAACAGATATTAATTATTTTATAATAATTTTTATTTTATTTTTCTCTATTAAGACTTCCTTAGGGCTGATAATAAATCCTAGAAATTTAATAGTATTAGTACGGAATATATACTTACTTAGTTTAATATAAAACTTATAGGTACGGAGTCTCTCTAATACTATTTTAATATAATACGTGTGGTTTCTTTTATTTTATAAATAAATAAGGATATTATCTAGATAAATTACTATATAAATATCTAGTAGATTACTTATTATATAATTAATATATGACTAGAACGTCGCAGGTATATTAGCTAAACTAAATAGTATTACTTAGTATTCGAAATGGCTGTAACGGGTATAGAATACTATTAGCTATTTATTTCCTTTTTTAATCCGTAATTAATAATATATATCGCGTAGATCTAGCTATATAAAGATTTTAGCCTCTTTAAGACAGTCTATAATCTCTCTAATTAATAGTAAAAGATAGTAATTCTTAATTATAATAGTATTAAGCCCCCTGTAATTAATATATAATTATAAATTACTATTCTTCTTTAGTATAAATAAGATTAGAATATCCGTAGGATTTTTTAATAGTTTAATTTATTCTTTTTATAATACGGTTTTAATATATTCCCGTAATACCTGCAGTTCCTTTTTAAATAGCGGGTAAATCGGCTTATGCGGGGATTAAATCCCTAGTTAGATTTTAATCGCATAATTATAGTTTTTATAAGATATAAAAGTATTCGCTTTTTTCTTTAAAAGAACGTCGCTAAAGTTATTAAATTTTTTAAATATCCTGTTTAAAGAAGCCGTATTAAACTTCGCGAGAATTATATCTACGACCTTTTTTAAAATTAGAATATATATTAGCGCGCCGTTAAGAATAGTTATTATATAAGCTTATAATAATAAAATTTTAACCCGATCTAAATTATTCTTTATATTATAGTAGAAGTATTCAAGCTTTATTTATTATATATCTAGATTTATAGCTTTTAATTATAGTATTTCTAGGATTATATTATATTCTTTTATATTTATTACTTTAAAGCTTTTTTTTTTAATTATATAGTTTATTTATATTATTTATAATAATAATTTTAAGTTCATAGCTCCCGTAGTTATTTACTATAATATTATTAATTATTTTAATTAGCTATACTAGACCTTCTATGTTTAGCAAATATAACTTAATCTATATTTAATTAATAAAACTGGCTTCTACTCCGTAGTCTAATAAATAGTATATCTTAATAGGGCAGTCTGCAGTGCTAATAATAATATCTAGTATTATTCTTAAATTACTAATCTTTTTATTTAGGTCTAACGCTACCACAGCGGTTAATACTAGCTTAATTATTCTTTTATTAGATATTTATTCCTATTTATCTAGAATAGCGTACCGCTGGGTTACAGCGTTCTATATTTAATAATATAATAGTTTATTTAATTATATTTTATACAGACTCCTTATAACTTATTATAAAAATTACTTAAATATTTCCGCTTAGTTAAGGATCCTGGTATATTATTAAAGCTTTATTTTATATCTTTTATATTTAATTTAGCGTTTCTAGCTCTTTTTTTTTTAAGATTTCTAATTATTTTCTTTACTCTGATATATTATCCTCGAACGCTTAAATATAAATTATATAATTATTATATTTTTTTAGTTCTTTTCTCATACAAACACACTTTTATTATAATATAGAAAGTATCTTTATATAAAAGTAAATTTTTCTATATTTTTTAGTATATAATAATATTATATATTTTTTAAGGAATTAGAGATAGTTCGTAAGATTTATTATTATTTTATATTTTCTTTAATAGATTTTTTTATATTATAATATATATTAGCGTTCGAGGGTACAGGGGTTACTAATATATTTTTAATAAAAGTTTTTAAATTCGGTTTAGGTATAGTTTTTTATAAAAATATATATTTCTTTAAACTAAATATCTAGATATTTTAAATTTAAATAACTTACCGCATAAGAAACCTTATAATAATTATTAATAAACTATTTCTTATATTCGGAGAAGTGGGCCTTTAATTAATTAATAAAATATTAGTATTAAAACAGATCCTTTACCGAGAATTATACTAAATTAAATAATAATATAAAAGTTTTTTATATTATAAATTATATTATAGGTATAATCAGTAACTCTAAGAATATTAATTCCTATATTAAGATTGCGGGTTTAGAGGATATAGATATAAATTTTAAAAGTCTTTTTAGAAGCTTAATAAGTTTTTCTTTATCCTATTTTAAATAGTAGTCTCTTATAATATTATTATAGATTTATTAATATATATAAGATCTTCTTTCCGCCATGCGGTATTATAAAATATAAAATTTTTTTATTTTATTAATTTTTTCTCTTCTTTCTAAATCTTCTTTAATATTATATTAATTTCTTCCGTAATATATTCTTTTTTAGCGTGCTAAATAGTGTCTTGTATCTTATCTAGCGTAATTATATATAATATAAGTAATCTTAGAGGTCCTTCATTCTTTAAAAAAAAAGTTATTTTATTTTAGGATTTATTAAAGGATCCCTGTTAGGTGTCTTACGAGATATTTTTAATTACTATTTTATTAATCCGCCGCAACACATACTCTTAACAGGCCGTCCACGTAATTAGAGTAATTAGAACTGTTAGACCGAGGCTTAGAATAGTGTGAACGACGTGTTAGGTATATAATACAGGGTCTTATTAGTAGGGATATATAGTTATAGAACTAATTACTAGTCTTCAGAACTACAGGTTCTGAAGACCCTTTTCCCTACGGGCGGATTATGTGACCCGGATCGGCCCTACTAAGCGAGCCCTACCCGCACTGCGCCCCTCTGAACCGCAGTGCGGTAGGTGGTCGTAATACTAGATCTTTATCCGTGACACTCGATTATTATTAGAATAATTTAAAAGGAATTTATTATTCTTAATAGCCGCGAGTTAAAGAGATAAATAAATAGAAGATCTAAAGAGCTCAGAATACTATACTATTTATAAAAATTATAAATAAAAAATATTAAATTCTTAAAGTTTCTTACTAGATATTAGGTATTATTATTATTATATCTAGTTTATTTAATATAATATTAGAGTCTCCGATAATATAATTAATAAATAAAAATTTATTCTATCTCCTATTCTTTTTAATTATTAACTTTAATCAGTTCCTGCGGGTTAAGAATTTATTTTATTAAAAAAATAAATTTATTAGCGCGCTGTAACTTCTTAGGTATAAATATTAAATAAATTTTTATTAACTTAGATAAATTAAATAGATAAGAGTAATCTCTTTTCTTAAAAATTTTAAAAGAATCTAATATTTATTAATTAAGCTTTTAACTAGGACGTTCTATATTCTGATCTTTTATTATTATTATAACTAAATCGCTGGGTTTAAAATTAATTTTTTTATAATATTAATTTATCTAGATCTATTAGCGCCGCTAAATCTAATAAATATATTTTTTTATATAGTTTTATATCTCCTCTAATCTCCGTGCTATAATATAGATTTACTATTTTTTAACCCGTAACTTATAAGGCGTAGAAGTTTCTCGCTAGTTAAAGAATATATATAATTTAAATCTTTTTTTAATAAAGAATAGAGATACTCCGATAGACTTATATAATAGTATTACTATTATAAAGTTTATTATAGGTAATAAGTCCGGCTAATTATCTTAATAGTAGTTTACGAAGGATTATGTGACGATCCAGGCATTCAGGCATTCAAGCATTCAAGCATCCAAGTATCCAAATCCCAATCTAAGTAATCTAAACCCTGTAAGGGTTGCTAAGATAGCAGAAACCAGATATTAAGGTTTTAAGTTAAGATTATAGGAGGATTAGAATAACTATAATATTTAACTTATTTATATTCCCTTTCTATTATTTATTCTTCTCGATTTATAGTATTTTATTATTTTTCTTCCTTTCTTTTCTTTAGCTTAGTATCTTCGTATTTAATCTATAATAAGATTTATTTCTTTATTCTGAGACTATAATATTATATTAAACTTAATAAACTCTTTCTTCTAGTACTTAATTAATATAGATATATTAATCTAGTTAGACTGTCTTTAACTAAGAGCTAAATCTTTACGCGTGTAGCGGCGATAATAGCTGTAGAACTGATTAAACTAACTAAACTGATTTTAATTCCGATTAAATCGTGACTAAACTAAACTAACTGAACTGATTTCGATTCCGACTAAATTATAACTGAACTAAATCGACTAAACCGACTTTAATTCCGATTAAATCGTGACTAATTAACTATAGTACGTCTAAATTATATTAAATCTGAACCCCTCCGTCGCCTAACCTCTCTATTAAGTAGAGATAAAATAGGAGATAAACCGATTTTGAAGAATAAATTCCTATAATATTATAAAAATAACTTAAACTATCTATATTAGATAGTAGAGAATCTCTTAAATGAGGTCCTAAAATAAATTAACTAATTTAAAGCTTAAGTTAGTAAGTATAAAGCTGCCTCGGAAGATTAGGAAGCCCGAGTTATAATATTAAAAAAAGAACTTATAAAAAAAACTAATAAAATTAAAGCCGAGATTAATTACTTAATAATTAGAGTAATTAAACTAAGAATCTAGATCTAGGCCCTAGTTAAAAATGTAATTACGAAATTAATTAAATTTTTTAATCCGCCTTACTTATTAGATAGAAAAGAATTATATTTTAATAATTAGATTGTCCTGATAAACGCTAAATTATAAGTTAATTAGGATTACTATACTATTTTAGAGTTATATATAATTTATATATAAAGTTAAATTAAAAGAAAAGTCTTATAATATCTAGTCTCGCGTTAATAGACTAGAGGAGATAAATATAAAAATAAAAATAAAATATTAAAATATCTCCGGAATATTTATTATAATCTAAATTAAATTATTATTACGAAGAATAAATTCAGCAATTTATAGATAAAGAAAAATAATAAATTTTATAAATTTTTATTTAAATTTATTTATATTACGTCTGAAGCTAGAATCTATAATAAAAATCTAAAAAATAAGCTTTACTAGAAACTCCCTTATAAGTTATAAGAGATAACTATTATAAAATATAATAAGAATATCTATTTATTTAATAGGTTTTTAGAATACTATTCTACTATAGCTAATAGTTTAGAAATTATAGATTAAGGATATCCTAGAAACTATTTTAATATAGGAAATTTATTTCTAGTAGATAAAGAGTATCCGAAGTTAAATAAAATCCTTAAAATAATCTTAAGAATTATACTATATTAATAGAGACTAACGAAACTAGTTAATAAGAGAAGATAAATATTTTAACTATTTTAAACGAGAATATCGTTCTAGTAATTACTTTAATTAAAATTCTACTCTATTAAGAGTACTAGATCCGCAGGATAAGAATACTAAAAATTTTAATTAATAGAAAAAAGAGAATATCTAGAAAAAATCTCTATTTTAGATAAAATTTATATTAAATAATATACTTAGATTAATCTTTAGAAACTACTAAAAAATCTTAATAATTATTTTATAATCTAGACTTAGTAAAGAATGGAATATCTTTTATTATAAAAATACTAATTAATACTAGAGTAAATAGTTTTTATTTTATAAATATCTCGATGGTGAACCTTCTCGTAAAATATTATTAAATATAATTAATTCTACTAAAATAGTAAATCCCTATAACAGGATTTAACGGAAGATCCGTTATATTAATTAAATATATAATAATATTAGATCTAGTGGTAGACGGTTAATAGTAAAGCTAAATACTATTTATCTTTATAGAACTAAAAAGACATAATATTATACTTAAGAAGTTATAATTAAGTAAATATAAAGTCCTACCCGATTATTATCAAAAACGGCTAATTTAGCTTAATAAGCCTACTCTAGTAGAAAAGATATAAATAAAAGAGTTATAGAATTTCTCTAAGAGTATTTTATAAAGATTTAAAATAGATTAAAATTATTAGAAAAATACAGCTCGCAGAAATAGATTAATAAATAAAAAAATATAAAATAAATAGTAAAATAGAGAATAATATAAATCTTCTAAAACTTAAGTTTAAGATTATATATAATTTTTAAATAAAATAGAAAGGGCTCTAATTAGAAAAGAGCTAGATTTTAATTAAAATTAGAAGGTTTTAAATTTTAATTAAAAAGTTTATTTTTCCTAATTCTTCTTTAATTAAAAAAAAGAAAATTAGTCCCGGTTAAAAAAACAGGTAATTATTAATTTTTATTTAACTAGATATTATAATAATTAGCGCTATTAGCTTCTCTCGATATATCCGAAGAAATAATAGTAAAGTATTTATTACTTTACTATATTAGTTAAATAAGATTATTACTTATAAAAAAGACTCTGCCTAAGAAGAATTAGATAAAATCTAAAAATAGCTATTTATATAGTATTAAGAGTTCGCCGATATTTTCTTAAAAATATAATTAGATACTCTTCCACTAAACCGAGACTATAATTATAAGATAGAACTAGAAGAAAAGCTCTTTTTAAAATACTCGCCTTTATATAAAATAAACGCTAAAGAGTTAGAAGCGGTAAGATAATATATTGTGAATAACCTAGCGAAGAATTTTATTATTTTTAATAATATATTATTTATTTTTTTAATCTTAATAGCTAAGAAGCCCAGAGAGGAATTATAATTTTATATAAATTATTGAAAATTAAATATAATTATTAAAAAAGATCTATATCCCTTTTCTCTTATAGATAAAATTATGAATTAGCTAATACGTACGAAGATCTTTACTAAGATTAATATTTAATAAAAATTTTATAAAGTCCGTATAAATCTAAATTCTAAAAAACTAATTACTTTTTAAACTTAATATAAAATCTATAAGTATTAAGTTATATTTTTTAAATTAATTAATAGACCTATAATTTTCTAATATCTAATAAATAATACCTTTTTAGATTATCTAGACTGATTTATAATAGCTTTTATTAATAATTTAATTATTTATAATAATAATAAAATTAAATATTAAAAATATATTAAATTAGTGCTCCAGAGACTCCGAGATACTAGATTATAGATTTTATTAAAAAATATAAATTTTATATAACTAGAACGAAGTATCTTAGTTTTATTATTTTTACTAATAGTATCATGGTTAATAACGAGAAGATTACTATAATTTAGAGCTAAAAAGTATTATTAATTATTAGAGATATATAGTTATTTCTAGATTTCTATAACTTCTATTAGAGATTTATTAAATATTATAATTAAAAAGCTAAGTCTTTAAATTACTTAACTAGAGCGGATATTCTATATATATAGAACTAATAATATTAAGATATTTTCTAAAATTTAAAGATAATATTTTCCTTTACTCTAGTTCTCGCTTATTATAATCTAAACTAGTTTACTAAGCTAAAAATTAATATTAATAATAGAATAATCTCTAGAGTATTATCACAGCTATAGAAGAAGAATTAGTAATAATATCTTATTATCTTTTTCTCTAAGATAATAGTACTAGCAGAGATTAACTACGGGATTTATAATAAGGAGATACTAGCTATTATTAAAATATTAGAGGAATAGCGAGCCGAGTTAGAGAGATTATAAAAAAATAAAACTATTTAATATTTTTATAGATTATCGGGCATTTAAGTACTTTATAACTATTAAAAAATTAAATATTTAATAAATAAAATAGATAAAATTCTTATCACGCTTCTATTTCCTGATTAGATATCGGCCTAGAAAATAAAATATTTTAGTAGATATATTAACTAGATAAAATAAACTAATAGATATAAAGTATTAATCTTAGATCTTTCTCTCTAAGGAATATCTCGAAGAGGGTGTATTCCTAATTAAATTTATATTAATAAATACTAAACTAGAGATAATTAATTATTTTTTCTATACTAATTATAATTTATAGAAGCTTACTAAGTTTTAAAATAAAATAGTAATAAAGGACTCTGATTAGAGATTATTTAATAGAAAACTCTTTTTTTAAAAATAATTAGTTATATTAGATAAAGAAGACTTTTAAGTTTATTTATTTAATAAAATTTACTGGTAATCTTTAATCGCTTGTTTTAAGAAAGATAAAATAAAATAACTAGTTAGAGCCCGATATTAGTGGTCTACTTAAAATAAAAATATAGACTAATATATTAATAATTATTTAATTTATTAGTATTATTATATCTAGAAAGACTTATTTTCTAGACTTTTTTAATTGCTTCTAATCTCTAACTAACCCTAGTAGTATATAGAAATAGATTTTTAATCTTTACCCCTAGCTAAAGAAGGGGGTTATAATAGCGTTTTTATAATAGTAAATAGATTTAGTAAATAAATTATATTTATATCTTATTTTAAGATTATCACGGCGAAAGAGATAGCTTAATTATTTTTATAATAAATTTATCCGTGGATAGATCTCCCGGATATAATAATCTCTAATAAAGGAAAATAATTTATTTCTAAGTTCTAGATAGAACTTTATAAGATTTTAAAAATTAAGTTAAAATTATTCTCTGAATATTACCCTTAGACTAATAAAAAAATAAAGATAATTAATTAATATATTATTTAATAATTACAACCCTTCGTGAACTACTATTAAGATAATTAACTAGATTTATTATTTATAATAGATTTTATAGTAATAATATTATTATATAAATCTACCAGAATATCTCTATTCTTTATTAAAAAAGGATTTAAACTATATATATCTTTTAATTAATAAGAAGTTTCTACGCCCTATAAATTACGGATTAAAGAATAGTAAGTCCATATTATAGTATAGAGATTAGAGGAGATATAAAATTATATAAAAAAGTATATTTATTAAACTTAGCAGCGCTAGTAGATCTAGATAAATTAATATTATAGGAAAGCTAATTTCGAATTTAATAATTTAGTTATAATAATGATAAGGAATTAGAATATAAAATACTCTAATTAGAAGCTTAGCTAGTAGATATTAGATTCTTTTAAAATTCTTAAGAAAAAAGATTACTTTTATTTATTTAACCTGTTTAAGTCGATAAAAGTCTATCTAGTATTTATATCTAAAAAGTTATAATACGCTAGTAAGTCTGCCTTTTTAATAAAATAAATTCTTAACCCGTAGGAACCGGTTAAGGTTAATAACTAAAAAAAATAAGAGATAGAGTAAATTCTTACTTATTAATTATATTATCAGAAACTCTAATATTATATTAAATAAATTAAATATAATAATAATAATATCTAGTATCCGGTAAAAAATTTTAAGAATTTACTATCTCTTATTTATAATTTTTATAGAAAGTATTTTAAACTCCCTAGATCTTCTATTTATTTATTTTTTTAACTCGCGGTTACTAAGAATAATAAATTCTTTCTAAATCATCCTAATAATAATCGGATATTATAGTATAAAATCTAGATATAAAGAATTTTAACTAGAACTAGTTTTTTTATTTAGCTCCGGTCGAAGAGATCTATTTTTTATTATTTTTATCACGTCCGCTAATCCATACTTTATAATATTAACTAGTTAAGGATAACTGTGTTTTCGGAGAAGGGGATAATATAATAATCTAGATATTTAAATATTTAAATATTTAAGTATCCAAGTATCTAAATCCCGATCTAAGTAATCTAAATCCTATAAGAATTACTAAGACAGCAGAAACTAGATATTAAGATTTTAGATTAAGATTACAGGAGAATTAGAATAACTATAATATTTAGCTTATTTATATTCTCCTTCTACTATTTATTCTTCTCGATTTACAGCGTTCTGTTATTTTTCTTCCTTTCTCTTCTTCAGCTTAGTGTCTTCGTATCTAACCTATAATAAGATTTATTTCTTTATTCTGAGGCTGTAACAGATTATAATTATTAAATAATATATTAATTAATTATCTCTATTCCTCTATTAGTCTAAGAATAATATTTAGAGAATAGCTTTAGCTTAATTCTTAAAATCTTATAGAGCTCTATCTAGAATTTAGAGATAAATTATTCTTTTTTATTAAAGATTATTATATTTAGGAGATTTATTTATAGATAAACCTATTATAGGAATAGCTAAGCTATCTTCTTTATTATAATAATTTTAAAATAGGATATAAATATAGCTCGTTTACTAAATCTATCCACTATTATAAAAATACTATTATAATTTTTTTTTTTTAGCTAGGGATAAAGATCGGAAATCTATTTCTATATATTATTAAAATTAGTTAGGGATTAGAAGTAGCTAAAAAAATCTAGAAAGTAAGTTTTTTTAAATATAATAATATTAATAGACTAAATAGTTATTAATATATTAGTTTATATTTTTATTCTAAATAGGCCATTAGTATCGGGCTCTAATTAGTTATTTTATTTTATTTTTTCTAGAATAAGCGGTCGAAGATTATTAATAGATTTTATTAAATAAATAAACTTAAAGATCTTCTTTATTTAGTATAATTAATTATTCTTAAAAGAAAAGTTTTCTATTAAATAGTCTCTAATCTAGGTTTTTTATTACTATCTTATTTTAAAACTTAGTAAGTTTCTATAAATCACGATTAGCACGGAAAAAATAATTAATTATTTCTAATTTAATATCTACTAGTATAAGTTTAATTAGGAATATACTCTTTTCAAGATATTTTTTAGGAAGAAAGGTCTAAGATTAATATTTTATATTTACTAATCTATTCTATTTAGTTAATATATTTATTAAAATATTTTATCTTCCAGGCTAATATCTAATTAAAAAATAAAAATATAATAAAAACTCTATTTATCTCGTCTGCCGGGTGTTTAACTTTTTAATAGTTATAAAATATTTAAGTATCTAATAATTTATAAAAATATTAAACTATTTTATCTTCTATAATCTTTTTAGCTTAATTTACTATTTCTCTAATACTTTAATAATAACTAGTATCTCTTTATTATAAATCCCGTAGTTAATCTCTACCGATATTATTATCTTAGAGAAGAAGATAATAAAATATTATTATTAATTCTTCTTTTATAGCTAAGATAATATTCTAGAGATTATTTTATTACTAGTATTAGTCTCTAGCTTAGTAGACAGGCTTAGGTTATAATAAGCGAGAACTAGAATAGAGAAAAATATTATTTTTAAATTCTAAAAAATATCTTAACACTATTAGTTCTATATATATAAAATATCCGCTTTAGTTAAGCGATTTAGAGACTTAACCCTTTAATTATAATATTTAATAAATTTTCGATAGAAGTTGCAGAAATCTAAAAATAATTATATATTTTTAATAATTAAGGATACTTTCTAGTTCTAAATTATAGTAATCTTTTTATTATTAATCGCGATACTATCAGTAGAAATAATAAAGCTGAGGTACTTTATTTTAATTATATAGAATTCGTATTTCTTTAGAAAGACTTATAATTTAGTATTTTAGAGTCTTTGGAGTACTAATTTAATATATTTTTAATATTTAATCTTATTATTATTATAGATAATTAAATTATCTATAAAAGCTGTTATAAACCGATCCAGATAATTTAAAAAAATATTATTTATTAGACGTTAAAAGGTCGCGGGTCTATTAATTAATTTAAAAAATATAACTTAATATTTATAGATTCTATATTAAATTCGAAAAGTAGTTAGTTTTTTAGAGCTTAGATCTATATAAATTCTATAGAATTTTTATTAAATATTAATTTTTATAAAGATCTTCGCACGTATTAATCGGTCTATGATTTTATCTACTAAAAAAAGAGGATATTAATCTTGCTTAATAATTATATTTAATTTCTAATAATCTATATAAAATTATAATCTCTCTTCCGGCTTCTTAGCTATTAGAATTAAAGAAATAAACAGCGTATTATTAAAAATAATAAAACTTTTTATTAGATTATTTATAATATATTATCTTACCACTTCCAACTCTTTAGCGTTTATTTTATATAAAGACGAGTATTCTAAAAAGAGCTTTTCCTTTAATTTTATTTTATAATTATAATCTTAATTCGATAGAAGAGTGTCTGACTATATTTTTAAGAAAATATTAATAAATTCTTAATATTATATAAATAGCTATCTTCGGATTTCCTCTAACTTTTTTTAAATAGAGTCTTTCTTATAGGTAATAATCTTATTTAACTAGTATAGTAAGGTAGTAAATACTTTACTATTATTTCTTCGGATATATCGAGAGAAGCTAATAGCGTTAATTATTATAATATTTAATTAAATAAGAATTAGTAATTACTTATTTTTTTAATTAAGGCCGATTTCTTTTCTTTAATTAAAAAAAAGTTTAGAAAAATAGACTTTTTAATTAAAATTTAAAATTTTTTAATTTTAATTAAAATCTAGTTTTTTTCCAGTCAGGACCCTCTCTATTTTATTTAAAAATTATATATAATTTTAAGCTTAAGTTCTAGGGGATTTATATTATTTTTTATTTTATTATTTATTCTATATTTTTTTATTTATTAATCTATCTCTGCGAACTATATCTTTTTAATAATTTTAATCTATTTTAAATCTTTATAAGATGCTCTTAAAGAAATTTTATAACTTTTTTATTTATATCTCTTCTATTAAAGTAGGCTCGTCGTGCTAAATTAGCCGTTTTTAATAATAATTAGATAGAACTCTATACTTATTTAACTATAATTTTTTAAATATAATATTATGCCTTTCTAGCTCTATAAAAATAAATAATACTTAGTTTTACTATTAACCGTCTACTACTAGATCTAATATTATTATATATTTAATTAATATAACGGGTTTTCCGTTAAATCCTATTATAGGGATTTATTATTTTAATAAAATTAATTATATTTAATAATATTTCATAAGAAGATTCACCATCGAGATATTTATAAAATAAAGATTATTTACTCTAATATTAATTAATATTCTTATAATAAAAGATATTCTATTCTTTACTACCTAAGTCTAGATTATAAAATAATTATTAGAATTCTCTAGTAGTTTCTAAAAATTAATCTAAGCATGCTATTCGATATATATTTTATCTAGAATAGAGACTTTTTTTAGATATTCTTTTTTCTTTATTAGTTAAAGATTTTAATACTCTCGTCCTGCGGATCTAGTACTCTTAGTGAAATAGGATTCTTATTAAAATAATTAGTAGAATAATATCCTTGTTTAAAGTAGTTAAAATATTTACTTTCTTTTATTAACTAGTTTTATTAGTTTTTATTAATATAATATAGTTCTTAAGATTATTCTGGTATTTTATTTAGTTTTAGATTCTCTTTATTTATTAGAAGCTAATTTCCTGCGTTAAAATAATTTCTAGAGTATTCTTAATTTATAATTTCTAGACTATTAACTATAGTAAAATAATATTCCGAAAATCTATTAAATATATAGATATTCTTATTTCGCTTTATAATAATAATTTTTTATAATTTACAGGAGAGTTTCTAATAGAGTTTATTTTTTAAATTATTATTATAAATTTCTATTTCGGATATAATATAAATAAATTTAAATAGGAATTTATAAATTTATTATTTTTCTTTATCTACAGATTTCTAAATTTATTCTTTATAATAATAGCTCGATTTAGGTCATAGTAGATATTCCGGAGATATTTTAATATTTTATTTTTATTTTAATATTTATCTTCTCTAGTTTATTACTATAAAACTAAATATTATAAAGTCTTTTTTTTAATTTAACTCTAGATATAAGTTATACGTAGTTTAGAAATAATATAATAATTCTAATTAGCTTATAATTTAGTATTTATTAGGATAATCTAATTATTAAAATATAATTCTTTTTTATCTAATAAATAAAGCGGGTTAAGAAGTTTAATTAATTTTATAATTATATTTTTAACCGGGGCCTAGATCTAGATTTTTAATTTAGTTATTCTAGTTACTAGATAGTTAATATTAGCTTTAGTTTTATTAGTCTTTTTTATAAGTTCTTCTTTTAGCGCTATAACTCGGGCTTCCTATTCTTTAAATATAAGTTTATTTTTATTAGCTTAAATTTTAAATTAGTTAATTCATTCTAAGGCCTTATTTAAGAGATTCTCTATTATTTAATATAGACGGTTCGGGTTATCTTTATAATATTATAGGAATTCGTTCTTTGAAATTAGTTTACCTCCTATCTTATTCCTACTTAATAGAGAGGTTAGGCGACGTAGGGGTTTATATTTAATACGACTTAGGCGTATTATAGTTAATTAATTACGATTTAGTTAGAATCGAAATTAATTCAGTTAGTTTAATTAATTCTACAGCTGTTATCGCCGCTGTACGTGTAGAGATTTAGCCCTTAGTTAAAGACGATCTAACTGGGTTAGTATATCTGTATTGATTAAATGCTGGAAGAAAGAGTTTATTAAACTTAATATAATATTACAGCCTTAGAATAAAGAAATAAATCTTATTATAGGTTAGATACGAAGATACTAAGCTAAAGAAAAGAAAGAAAGAAAAATAATAGAACGCTGTAAATCGAGAAAAATAAATAATAGAAGAGGAATATAAATAAGCTAAATATTATAGTTATTCTAATCCTCCTGTAATCTTAACATAAAACCTCGATATCTGGTTTATACTATCTTAGTAATCCTTACGGGATTTGGATTACTTAGATCGGGATTTGGATGCTTGGATGCTTGAATGCCTGGATCGTCACACGGATTATATATTAACATATAAAGTAAGAAGATCTAAAGATTATAAAACCGTGGTTTAAGGCCGTACAAGCAGCTATTTAGGAATATAGTATACACGAAGACGATATCTAGAATTTTAATAAGATTAGCTTTATAATAGGGCTCTACTTAACTACTAAAGTTATTACTATAATAGAGTATAGTGAGCGGCCACGCAGGGTTATCTAGAATAATTATAAATAGATTATAATTATTAAAATAGTTAGCTTAAGCGGCGTATATATACTATCTATTCTTATATTAAAAGCGGCTTAATAACAAGTTATTTAGTTCTAAGAACCTAAGCTTACTAGAGACTAGTAGATTATAATAAGTTAAAATAGCTAGACTATTAATAAAATAAGTCTTTTTTAATTAAAAAATATCTTTAAATCCTCCTTCAGGTGTTATATAACTAATATAAAACGCCTACTTATTCTAGATAGCTATAGTAGTTATTTAACTACTAAATTCGACGATTTTTATAAATAAAATATAATAGTATATTTTTATATACCTGCCTACGCTTCGCACCTTCTTTAACCGCTTAATATAGGTGTTTTTGGCTTGTTTAAACGTGT
Organism: Aspergillus persii; assembly: GCA_002215965.1. Lineage (NCBI taxonomy): Eukaryota > Fungi > Ascomycota > Eurotiomycetes > Eurotiales > Aspergillaceae > Aspergillus > Aspergillus persii. The sequence goes on along the minus strand of NGZO01000002.1, from coordinate 4,427,935 downwards.
ATACTAAAAACTGCTTAAAGGGCGTATAATTACAAATAATAATTATATTAATAAAGAGGATTTTTTATCGCTATATCTAGACGCACGGGCTTAAGTCTTTACTTCTATAAATATCTGCAGTAGTTTTATAAAAGCAGGGCTTAAACTACTTAATTAAGAATAAGTTCTTTTAAAGCTTATCTTTTAACTACATACACCTATATCTGCACTATTACTAGTTAAAGAATTAATTTTTTTTACTTTTTAGACTCTATAGAATACTCGCCAGTTAAATTAAAAGATACGTAGCTTATAGAATAGTCTTAGTACTGAAATAAAACTTTCTAGTAGTCGAGTTACTTATATTTAATATCCTAAAAAGGCTGTTTAAATAGCAATGTAAATTAATCTTCTTTTATAATAAGAAATCAAGACTTTACGAGCTGAAAATAAGCGAAAATATAAAAAGAAAGTAAGAAGACGTACTCTACTAGAAGATAATACTTTTTTATTTATATAAAAAGACCAAAATCGCGTTCAGCAGCTAAATACGCAGCTTATTAAATAATCTAAATAATCTACTCTAATATCTCGTCGACGAGCTCTGCAACGCTATAGTAGCTGCGGGGTAGTTAGACATATAATTTAGAACTTCTCTAGTAAATAGCTATTTTTTCATATATTTATTTAATTAAATTTAATGGAGTTGGTGATTAAATAGCTTTAAATAGTGGTAGCCATAATGAAGGATCCGCGGTTCGGTAGTATCCGCGGCTCGTAGGTTGATTACGTTATAGGAAACAGAGATTATTAGATTTATATTTAAACGGCGGAGCATGCTTAGAATTATATAGCTACTTTATCTATATAGCAGTAAAAGACAGCGCTTCTTAAGTATTAATTTTATAGATAAAGTCTTACTTTATATTAAACTATCCTTTTAAAACATCCCAGGGTGTACGAAAACGAATATTAAATATAAGCTAATATAAATTTAATATAGTAGCTCGATTAAGTATTATATTAACGGTAGAGATGATAGATAGTAGTAATAAACGCTATTCTTTGTAGTTAATAATGGCTATTTAATAATATATTATGATTTTAACTATTTAAATAATACGTTCTGTTATGCTATTTATCTGCGAATAATAAGTAGAAAAATATAACTATTTAATTTTTAGAGCTTTAAATATCTCTCTTTATATACTATTCGTGAATCTAGGATCTCGATTACTAATAATAATATACGGTATACCCTAATCGTGGGATTATATATATAATATTATCTCTTATCCCTAGCGTTTAATAGTCTAGTCCTTACGTCCTAGAATTAGACCGATCCGCTTTATAAACTTATTAATAATAACTATAATTATATTAATATTAAGATTCTCTAGCAGGTCGGTAATAAAATTAATAATAATATAGTAGAACGGGGCGTCAGATATAATTAGATATAAATTACCGTACGGAAGATATTACTGAGGATTATTTTTATTATAACAGGAATAATTAGCGATATACTATTTTAAAAAATAACGGCCTTTATAGATTGTTAAACCGGTTAGTTTATAGATATAATACTTAAATCCGGAATAATTATTACTATTATGAATTATTTTAAATAGCTACTTAATTATTCTATATAAGATATATAGCCAGGGGCCATTTACTATTTTTATATAAAGTAGATCTTTTTTTATAAGGTAAGGAATAATGTTATTCTCTTATTATAATATCTTAATAATCGCGGAGGCTCTAATATTATTATAGTATTCTATTCGCATCTTATTTTTAAAATTATCGCTAAGATATACTGTAGATCTAATAGCTATTTCTTCGCCTATACTATTATATACTCCTCGTTCTTTAAAAGTGTCCAGATTATTGTTAAGATACTATACACGGTTAGTAGATAAACGGCTTAGAGCGTCTATAAAGACGTTCTTTTTACTAGGCCGTGGTAAATGCGGAGGTTAAATTACTAGATATATATTAATACTTTAATAAAGTATAGATTTATCTTTTCCAGGGCCTGTAAAGATATTAATACTTAAATTATAATCCCGCAGGTAGATATATAGTCTATATAGACGATTACTAGTAAGGAAGCTATTTTAACTATATAATAGCACTTCCGTAATATCTATATTAAATATAATATCTTAAGCTTTATTAACTAATATCGTTCTTCCGCAGAGGATAATACTCGCGATAGGAACATGACTAGTTTTATAATTATACGAAGCGGTGACTTCGTGATATCTATATATATATAGCCGTTATCTAGATAATAAATAACTATACTATATCTCTTATATAAAGCGTCTAGATCGACATAGAGTTATTTATCTCGCTAAAAATGCGCTAGGAATAAAGGGTTTTTAAATTAGTTTTATAATATATTAAACGCCATTTACTCTAACTGCGAAATAATAAATTTAAAGATAGTCTATTATTTTCTAATAATAGGATTTTTTTTAGAGCTTCTTTGAGTAATATAGTCTTATAATCTTATAAAGATTTAGATATTATCACGTACTTATTAATATAATAACAAAACTATCTAATTACACCGACGTAATACTCTAGATCTACTAATATCTTTAGAAATTATAAATCTAGAATAACTTTAATCTTTTCAGCGAGGGTTAACATGCTGAATATATTTATATATTAATTAACTATACTAAAGGAAAACTAATATACGCCTTTATTAATTTAAACTTTAAGTTAATTTCAGCTAGTTTTATAAAAATCTATTCTAGATACTGAAGATAATCTTCTAGTATAATAAATATAATAATATTATTTATATATATACTTTATAGAAAAGTAGATAAATAAATAGTTTATCTGCCTTTAGACGTATGGCATGCTATTAATAAAACTTATTATAATAATACTAAATACTTCCTGACTACGATAGCTAATTATTATTAAACAATCTTAATAATTCTTTTTAATAGGCTATTAATAGAAGAAACGCGCAGCATCGATAATAGTAATATATTAATAGTTTTATATAAGTTGTATAATATCGTTCTACAAGAGTAGAGAATACTAATTAAGTTTAGCTTTCTTATTTATACCGTGTAAATTAATAATAACGCGTCCTTTTAGCACCAATTTCTCTTCTTTATTATTCTATACTAGCTACTATATAATAAATATTAGATATTCGGCAGGCGTGTAGCTAATAGCTTAATAGAGTTTACTTTAATATTTTAAAGAGTTTAGTATATTATTAATAACTTCGCGATCTCGCGGTAATAAGCGGTATACTTTTATTTAAAGAATACGGGATTACTAACCTAGCTTTATAAGTATTATTATCTATTCAGCTTCCGGTATTTTAGTAATATCTATATTTAATCCATCGGGTAAAGTCTATATATTACTAGATTTAATTAGAGATCTAAGTTTTACAACTACTTTAGTATCTATAATATATAATATTATACCGTTCTTTAAGCTAGTGATCGAAAGGTCCTTCTTTTTAATTAAAAAATCAGAGTTATATATTTCGTCTAATTTATTTATTTAGAGGAATTAAGCGTATTTCCGCTCGTACCGTTTCTTTTTTATATAAGATTATCTATTTAAGATAACTATACGACGCTGCATTTCAGAAGTTTTATATTTATATTAACTAATAAGTCTTTGTCCTCGACGATTAAAAGACGGTTTAGATATTTTCTAGAAAATAGATATCTCGCTAATAGATTCTTTATTATCTTTAAAGTCCTCTATCTAGAAGGTAGTAAAGAGATTTCCTGCGTTATATAGAGTTTCTAGATAGTAATACTGCGGAATAGTAATAGTATAATTAATTGTATTATCGACTATAAGGAAGGAGAAGTTTAAATTAACTAAATAATACTTACAGCTAATTAGGATAGTTTTATATAGTTTAAAATTATAATCCCTATTCTTTTATCAATCGAGTTTAATTCTGACCGGGATTGTTATATATATTTTAAAAAAAATAATTTATCTAGATACTATTTATACTATTACTTATTTAGCCTTGCGGGGCTAATAAATAAATATAAAAATAAAGTCGTTATAGGTATATATAGAACCTTAATACTTTATAAAATTAAGTATAATTCTTTTAAGAGTAATAATATTTATTTCTAATAATATTTTTACTCGCACTTTAGAGATAATATATATTTTAATAATAATTTTTATAAATCTTAATCCTTTAGATTTATTACTCGGGAAATATATAGTAAAAATTACTATTATTATTAAAAGATAATAAGATCTTATATTAGTTATAGTGATCTTCGGAGTTTAATTATCTATAATAATATTCTTAATAAAATACGCTAACTTGCTATTTATAATAGTATACGAATATTTAAAACTAATATATATATCCTGCAGCGTTATAGTATTATTTAAATTAAATTTTATAGTAATAGTATACTACCACGAGCAGATAGGGGGAACTTCGGACTATAATTCTTATTTAAATACTAATAATTTAATAATATTAGTAATAGCTATCTCGATATTATAGTTATCCGGGTATTTAGTAATTTTTATAATAGTAGTATAATTTTTCAGATAATTATAGAGTAGATTATTTAACTTAAACCTAGCTTAATAGTTTAAATAGGTAAATAGTAATTTAAAATTATTATTATATAGATTATTAAATTCACTTTTATTATCTAACTCGGCGGTGTATATATTATTATTATTATTATAGTAGTTATTATAGTCTTTATTATCGTCGTAATCGTTATAATTATTATTAAGATAATTAACTTAGCCGGCGTAAGCGTTATTACCGTAATTAGAAAGAGGAAAGACATCTAATTAACTAGTATAGTAGGCTACTAGCGGCGAATTTATAATTAAAGCAGCGCTAGTGTCTAGCTCTAAAGCTAATAGTAGTTATTTTTTACTATTAGATTCTCTAGCTATTTTAGCGCCGTATGCTCGTCCGAACGATGATTTACTAAAATAATTCTAGATCTAATAATTTTTTTTAAATCGACCTTAATCGTCACGCTATCGGTTCTTATTATTAATATAATTAGCGTTATAAGGTTTATTATCTGTAGCTAATAAAGATCTTAACGGGGGAGTTTACTGTTATAAATATTATAATTAGTCTTACTAATCTTAATAGTTCTAATTTTACTAATAATACGGCTGTTACTGGCCGTGCGGATTAAATTAGACTCACGGGAAGAAATACGTGACCGTTTAATATAAGATCTAGAGATATCGTTATTACTAATATCTAGGATTATACGAAGGCTAATACGATCTTTTAATTTAATTATTAGTCTTTAGATTTTAATAATTATTATTCTAGGTTCTAGATAACCGCTAATTTTTATTATTATTATTTACGTAGTATAATTACATGCGATTATCTCGTTTACTAGTAAGATTTTATTATAAATATTATTTTTCTTTAAACTCCATCATGAACTCGGTCTTTATAATCTTTAGTTAGGATTAGCGTATATCTCGCTATAAAGACGGGTCTAACACGTTTTATATAGATAGAAATTAATTAAATAGGTTCGTTAAACACGTATTTCGGGCGTGTCGAATTACTTTCTTAGTAAAAGCTTGAAAAGACTTACTCTTAATAATATCTATAAAGATATAGTATATTATATATAACTACCGTTGAGTTTAAACTAGATTAATACTAAAGCGCTTCTTTAATATAGCGAGCCACCCCTGCTATATAGGCTTATTATATAGAAGATCTTTTTTATTATCTTTAAGCTCCGTTATAAACCAATTTAACGCTATATCGTGTAAATACGCTTAAATATTAGTCTTAACTATTAGTTCTTCTTTATATAATATAATATCGGTAATACGATCCGTAAAGACGTTAATATCCTTATAAAATATTAATATATTACTAGATCTAATAAGATAATTATCGCGGAGATTAGACTAAAAGAAATCTATTTCTTTAGTTTTCTACGATCCGCTATTACTATTACTATAATTATTTTATCCGTCTTAACCATTAATACCAGGTTTATTCTAATTATCTTTCTTACCGTACTTACCTAGAGGACCTCTCTTAAATTAACGGTTCTTAAGAAAAGTTAGTTTATTTATTTATAAAATTTATTATTATTAACTTTCAGCGAGCTCAGCGGTAAGTTAATTATAATAATCTTATATTAACTTCTAATCTTTAAGAAAGCGATTTAATATAATTTTTATATTATTTATTTTAGATAATATAGGGGATCTCTCTATTATTTTCTAGATAGAGGACTTTAAGAATAATAAGAAATCTATTAGTAAGATATCTACTCTCTGGAAGATGCCTGAACCGCTTTCTAATTATTAAAGATAAAAACTTATTAGTTAATATAAACGCAAAGTTTCTAAAATACAGTATCGTGCAGCTATCTTAAATAAATAATCTCGTATAAAAAGAAGATAATACGAGCGGGAATACGCCCGATTCTTTTAAATAAATAAATCAGATAAAATATATAATTCCGATTTTTTAATTAAGAAGAACCTTCCGACCACTATCTTAAAAAATAATATAATATTATATATTATAAATATTGAAGTAGTTATAAAACTTAGATCCCTAGTTAAATCCAGCGATATATAGGCTCTGCCTAACGGATTAAATATAAGTATTACTAAGATACCGGAAGCTAAATAGATAATAATATTTATATAGCTAGACTAATAATCCCGTATTTCCCGAGTAAAAATATACCGCTTATTATTACGAGATCGCAAGGTTATTAATAATATACTAAATCTTCTAAGATATTAAGATAAACTCTATTAAGCCGTTGACTATACGCCTACCGGGTATCTAATATTTATTATATAGTATCTAGTATAGAATAATAACGAAGAAAAGTTTATACTAAAAGAACACGTTATTATTAATTTATAAGATATAAATAAAAAGACTAAATCTAATTAGTACCCTCTACTATTATAAGATAATATTATACAGCTTATATAAAACTATTAATATATTATCGTTATTAATACTACGCGTTTCTTTTATTAATAGCCCGTTAAGAAGGATTGTTAAGACTGCTTAATAATAATTAGCTACTATAATTAAAAAGTATTCAGCGTTACTATAATAGGTTTTATTAATAATATATTATATATTTAGAGATAGATAGACTATTTATTTAAGTATTTACCTTTCTATAAAGTATATATAGATAATATTATTATTATATTTATTACGCTAGAAGATTATCTTTAATATTTAGAATAAATCTTTATAAAGCTAGCTAAAATTAACTTAAAGCCTAAACTAATAAAGATGTATATTAGTTTCTCTTTAGTATAATTATTTAATTAACATGTAAATATATTCGGCATATTAACCCTCGCTAAAAAGATTAAAGCTATTCTAGGTCTATAATTCTAAAAATATTAGTAGATCTGGAGTATTACATCGACGTAACTAGATAGTTTCGTTATTATATTAATAAATATATAATAATATCTAAACTTTTATAAGACCGTAAGACTATATTATTAAAAAATATTCTAAAAAAGGATCCTATTACTAGAAAGTAATAGACTATCTCTAAATTCGTTACCTTATAGTTAGAGTAATTAGTATTTAATACTTTATAAAATTAATTTAAAGATTTCTTATTTCTAGTATATTTTCAGCGAGATAAGTAACTCTATATTAATCTAGATACTTTATATAAAGGATATAATATAGTTATTTACTATTTAGACGACGGATATATATATATAAATATTACGAAGCTATTATCCCGTATAATTATAAGATTAATCATATTCTTATCACGAGTGCTATTCTCCGCGGAAAAATAATATTAGCTAATAGAACTTAAGATATTATATTTAGTATAAATATTACGGAAATACTATTATATAATTAAGGTAGCTTTTTATTAGTGATCGTCTATATAGACTATATATTTATTTATAGAATTATAACTTAGATATCGATGTCTTCGCAGACCCCGGAAAAAATAAATTTATATTTTATTAGAGTATTAGTATATATTTAGTAATTTAATCTCCGCATTTACTACCGGCCTAATAAGGAAAATATTTTTATAGACGCTCTAAGCCATCTATCTACTAGACGCGTGTAATATCTTAATAATAACTTAAATACTTTTAAAGAATAAGAAGTATATAACATCGAGGAAGTAACTGTCAAATCTATAGTATATCTTAGCGATAATTTTAAACGTAAAATATGAACTAAATATTATAAAGATATTAAAGCTTCTACTATTATTAAAGCACTATAGTAAAGGAATGATATTATTCCTTATTTTATAAAAGAAGATCTACTCTATATAAAAATAGTAGATAGTCCTTAGCTATATATCCCGTGTGGAATAGTTAAGCAGCTATTTAAAATAATTTATAATAGTAATAATTATTCCGGATTTAATTATTATATCTATAAACTAACTAGTCTAACGATTTATAAAGGCCGTTATCTTTTAAAGTAGTATATTACTAGTTATCTCTATTATAATAAGAATAACCCCCGGTAATATCTTCTATATAGTAATTTATATTTAATTATGCCTGACACCCTATTCTACTATATTATTATTAATTTTATTACCGACCTGCCAGAGGATCTTAATATTAATATAATTATAATTATTATTAATAAATTTATAAAGCGGATCGGTCTAATTCTAGGATATAAGGACTGGACTGTTAAACGCTAGAGATAAGAGATAATACTATATATATAATCTTATAATTAAGATATATTATATATTATTTAGGTAGTTAAAATTATAATATGTTATTAAATAGCCGCTACTAATTATAAAGAATAGCGTCCGTTACTGTTATTTATTATTTCTATTATTAATACAGTATCTAATCGAGCTACTATATTAAATCTATATTAACTTATATTCGGTGTCCGTCTTTATATACTCTAGAATATTTTAAAAAGATAATTCGATGTAAAGTAAGACTTTATCTATAGAATTAATACTTGAGAAGCGTTATCTTTCGCTATTATATAGATAAAGTAGCTATATAATTCTAAGCATGCTCCGCTATTTAAATATAAATCTAGCGATCTCTGTTTTCTGTATTTATATTATAGTTATACTATACCGTCTATAAAAGATTTAGGAAAATATATATTATAGTATACTAGATCTTTCAAGATCCTAGAGATTCCTGATAGGATAACCTGCCGGTTTAAGTTTTTATATAATTAATAAATTTATCCTGTTATCTTTATAGCGCAGCTAAAGCCTGTTAAATATAATAATTTTAGTTATTAGTATATAGAACCTCCCGCGATTTCTGATAGCGATAAAAACGAATATAAAGTTAAGTAAATCCTAGATAAATATATCATTTAACACGGTTATTTAAGAACGGAATACACCAAGTATCTTATTTATTAGAAGGAATACGGCGCTTAATATAATTAATAGATCCGAGCCGACGATATTAATTCTTCTAATTTTATTAATAAATTTAAGAAGTTTTTAGAGGACCAAATAAATAATTATTAGATTAATATAAAATATTTACTCGCTTAATATATAACTTCTCCTACTATATCTCCTACTCTATATCTATATATCTTTTTATTCTACATCTTCCTCTTTATACTATATCTTTCTATATTATCTCTTTTTCTTTCTCTTTATACTCTCCCAGCGTTTAACAAGTTATCTATTTAATAGTTAGTAGTGTTATTATCTTACCTATCTATATATCTCTTATCTTACCTCTTATCTTATTTAATTTTTTATTTTATTCTACTCTATATCTTCTCTCTATCTTTTCTCTTTCTATATTTCCTTTATCTTCTATTATATACCTCGACTAAGCTAATATATTAATATTATATCATTTTACACGGTACCACGTATTTCTATCCTTTAATATATCCGGCTTTATATCTATAAACCGCCGGGTAAGCGAGATATTTTAAAATACGAATAAGATTTCTATAATATTTAAAATAGGATTAAAATAGACTTTTAAACCTTTCGGGATAAATAAATAGTATAAAATAATATAAAAAAACGCCGCTATATATAAATATAAGTGGGATTATATAATCGACCGTCCTATATAAATTCCTGATTCTATCTCCCTGACTGCAGAGTAAATAAAGAATAAGAAAAATACTATAAAATAGCGCGTGAATAACGTGGATACCTAGCCAGATTTATAAAAAAAAGTTAACACAAATAACTATCTTTCTAAATATATCTACTTAACTAATTTCTAGGTAGTATAAATCATCTGCGAATTACTGCCCTTATTATATTAAAAGAGAGATATCTATTATATTTATAATTTTACTAATAATAGCGACGTTAAGCGCCGTTGAATTTTGAATAGAAAACCTATTATTATCTACGGTAAGAATGATATCTATATAGTGGTAGTCTATTTTAATTATATTTTATATAGCCGCGACATAGCTCTACGCGTATTATAACTAATAAATAATATATTAATAAGGAACACGTCATTTAAGCTACGACTTTAGAACGATTTATTAGTATACTATAGAATTACGGACGATTAGGAACTCCTAGATTTAAAATATACTTTTACTTACGCTTAGGATGATTAGTTAAGCTATTATTTAGTAGCAACCGGCGATAATAGTAATCTTTATATTATTAAGTATAAATCTAAGAATAATCTCGCTTTACCTTTTACTAGTACGGTTATTACAGTAAATTAAAATAGTAATTTTATAGTTAAGAAAAGACCTATAATTATCGAGAAGGATAAAAGGTTTATAAAAATTATTACTAAAAGCTCTAATATATTTATTTTTATTATTCTAGGACCTGCAGAGTAAGGATCCGTTATTAAATAATTTATTACACCTGTTATTATTATTATCTCTACTAAAAACACGCCTACACCGGTAACACGGAATATAAACCGGAAACACTTGTTATAAAGATAGCGTAGCTCTATAAAAAGATAAAGGATTAACTCTACGTCTATTACTAGTACCGTAATCACCGTTAAAAATAATAATATTATATCGCCTTCTACATCCAAGATTATTATATGCGCTGTACCTGCTACTACGTCTATCTATATGGTACAGGCTCCCCCCGATAACGCGTAATCTATCTCTATAGTTAATAATATCTTAAATAATCTTTTTAAAATTATAGACATGATTAAGGATCATTCCGCGGAGTTAATAATCTTATTGCTGCGTGATATTCCCACAGCTATTTAAAATATTTATCTTCTTATAATAATACTTAAGAACGATCTAGATAGTTTTCAGACTATTATTACATCGAATAGGCGTACTAACAAGGAGAAGGCTAATTTTTAAAAGGCGCTGGACATTCTTAAAGTAATTTATAAGAGATAGTTCTTACGATTTATAGTCTTTACGATTCTACTATTTCTTTTATTTTATCTTTGCATTATAATATTTTTATAGGATTTTATTATTATCCTTACTATAAGTTATTTTACGGGCCCGTTTAAATCTAAATAGTTATCTTTTACTACATGTATTTCTTATTTTTACCTTTATAGATTATCTTAGACCAGGAGGTCCATTAAAAAAATATAAGAATATTACACTGTATTTCCTTGCACTGTATTTCCTGTTTCTGCGTTTATGGTTGTTATATTCTCCTGTACATCCCGCTTTGCTGGGAATGGAATCTCTTTAGGTAGAAAGGAATAACAACTACTTTACAATCAGAAGACTCCTTCATTTACGATCCATCTTGACAAAGATATGTAACTTGACGTCCGAATAGATCGTTAATAAGATTATTAGTAGATTTAAATTAAGTAATTAATATTACAGGATAAATACGCTATTTAGATAGTAGATCTAATCAGTATAACTAACTATATCTAACACGCTCTAGGACCTTAAAAGGACCAGTGTATTACTATAATAACTTAGGTCTAAGATACTTGATTAGTTAGATAGTATAATCTTTATATAATTATAGATAGACGTAATCTCCGATATTAAATTAGATTAGTATATAATTACGATTATAAAGGCGTTTCATGCGAGTTTTAATAAATCGAAGCGCTTCTTCAGTATTAAAATAGAACGAGAAATCTTATCTATTTAATCTAGGGGTTTAACGATTAGACTAATAATTAAATATACTATATAGTAGATTCTATAGTCTGCGCAGATCGATTCTATATATAAGTTAATAAGTAATTTAACCGGTAGCAGTAGACTTCATTTTATTAATTAAAATAATATAAGCAGGCAGTTTAAACTCCCAGTCTATATTAAAATCTAGGATATAGTCGTAACGCATCATAATTTCGATTATTTAAATCGAACGCTCGGTTTAATTATTACTTTACGGGTGATAAGCGGTCGAATATATCTATTTTATATCCAGTTTAGTAAATATACTATTCTAGAAGCGGGATATGAATCGGGCGTTATAATTAATTATAAATTATATAAAAAAAGCCCAGTTATATAAATAGAAGTAGTTTAAAGTTACTACACCCCATTATTTAACTGTCCAGGTGGCTTAACCAGGTAGTATACTAATATATTATATAAACTTATTAACGAATACAAGTGCTTGATTCGAACCTTACTTTAATATAAGAAAATTAATAATAAAATCTATTATAATAATATAATATAGCTCTAGCACGACCGCAATAGATTAAAGGAATCTATATAGACGGTAACGTCGGACATTATTAACGCGGCAGATAGAACAGTCTTTAATATAGCGTTTTAAAAGACCGCGGCGACCTTTATATATAGCAAGTCCCTATATTACAGCGAGGTAGTTATCTAATCTTAGATAATTATTATTATTATAAATTAATTTAAATACGTCTTTAGTCATTAAACGAGATATATAGAGCTAGTAGTTAGTCGATTAATTAATCTCTAACTAACCGTCTTAATTACTGATACGATTATTAATTTAACGATTCGAATTAAAATAATAATTAATACGTCTAGGCTTAATATATCGTATATAAAGGAGACCTTAATTATCTAGATAGTAGGGCGATTTAACGACTTAAATATAATTAAAGTCTTAAAAATTATCGATCAGCTATTTTACTCGAGGATTTTAATTATATATTAACTTAACTCTTTACTTGAATTCATCGGATAATTTAATCGAGAAAGTAGTAAAGATATTAATTATATTAAGATCGATATAACCGTTTAATTAACTATAAATAAATAATCTAAATAGAGTGTTTATTATAATATTTTCTTTACCAGGATGATGGTATAACCGTAGCTTAAACTACTAAATATATAAAGACGCTCTAACTAGGCGTAAATTTAGCTTATTATTTAAACTGCTTAATAGAGATGTCTAATTTATAATCCTAATAGTAGATAAATAGTCTATATAAATAATAATCGGTTCTTTATATAATTTAATTATATATCGGAGCTTCCGCAGGATCTATATTAGATATAAGACTTTAAGCTCAGTACTTTAGTAGTTCTTTTTAGTAGTAACTAAAGTATAATTAAGGAATAATACTAGTCTGACCGTATTACGTGGAGATAGCTTAAATAAATTAATATATATAAAACCTTCCTTCAGGTAATACGCTATTATACTATAACCTCTATAATAAGTATTAAGATTAATATAAAACTACACTTCAGAATCAAAATATGCGAGGAATAGAAGGTCTTTAAATCTATTTATAAACGGTAAAATATATTAAACTCTTACTTAGACGGTTAGTCTAATATAGTATATTTAGACTAATTCTTTCTTACTTATCCTAATCGAGGATTATTTTTTAAAAAGAGGGTTTTACGGTCCTATAGCGGTTTAATAATAGAGGTGTATTACTTTATATAGAAATAGAACCAGCCTATTAAATCTAAATAATACTCTAGATTTATAAAGAAATATAGGAATTTAAATACTCGTATCACAGCGATCTTTTTATTAGGTATAAAAAGACTAAATAAATTAATATGTTATCCGAGTAAAGTAAGGGACGGAAATCCTAGAAATATTTTAATAGATTTAAATTTAATATTTATCTCTTTAAGATATTAAAATAGTCGAGTTAAATATTTAATATATTTATCCAGAGTTTTAGAGATAATTATAATATTATTAATATATACTTAGGTAAACGCACACAGATCCTTTAAATATTTATCTATAAAATATTAGACGTATAATACTAAATTAATAAAATCTATTATTATAATATTAAATATCTCTTAGCCATGATAAGAAATAACAGCTAGATAATTATCATAGGATTGCTTAATTCGCTATTAATAAAAACATTTACACGTATTGACTATAGAAATACGGGTATAATTCTTAATTAAATTAATAATTTCGTTTTACAAAGGTAGGGAGTGAAAATTTAGCTTTATTTTCTTATCTATAGCGCGCAGATTAACTACGGGTTAATTCTTTAATTTAAACTACTTTATAGTATCATCCCACATATCTTTCTAGATTACGAAAACTAGATATTTAGAAAGCGTATGGCCTTTAACAGATATTATTTTATCTTATTAAACGAGAGGATTAAAGATCTAATTAATAATATTATAATCTCTTTAACTAAGACGGTAGACTTTTAATTTAGGAATACGCTTTTATTAGCTATCTTTTAAAAATATTTATATCTACTAGTTTTCAGGGACGTTAACTACGTTTAAACGTCTATCTAACTATATATTAAACTATTTAACTACTATAATAATATATTTAACTACTTAAGAGTCACCGTAAATAGTTATATTATTAAATAGATAGATAGTCTTATTAGAGCTGTTAGGATCTTAATTAATTTACTTAGACTATTCAGCTTAATTAGTTTATCCTTAATTATCCTAACTTGAATTATTTATATTAACTATCTTAGCAGATATTTTTAATATATCAGAGACCTTTAATGCACAGATAAAATAACGGAATATAATATAATATTTCTAATAGATTAAATAAGATATTTTTTAACTCGGAGAGTAGATATATAGTTTATTATTCTAATCCGGATTTCTGGGAGGTTAATATATAATAGTAACTTTTTTAATTTAATAATAAAAATGTTAATTTTTATATCTTTCTTGTAAACGTTACTTATTTTAAATCTAACAGAGCTCTTCCTTTATATATTTTTTAATAGGTTAATTATTAAGATTAACTGTTTCGATATTGATCTAATTATTAGACTTATTATTAAGATCAGATAATTTATCTACTAGATATATAGTAGCGTAGTTAATATCGGATAAAATATTAAGATATATATAGCCAGTAACGACTACTAGTTTAATTAAGTTATTACGAACTTCCACGTATAAAAAGTCTTTATTAACTAGATACGAGTATATATAAATCAGAATAATAATATCTTTTAATTTAAATAAATAATTATAATTTAATAAGTCGATTTTAATCCGTACAGGGATCTTGCCTATAGATTAATCTAGAATAATAACTTATTTAAATAAATATACTGATAATTCGGCGATTCGATAATCCGATTTAACTTAATACTATATAGGGAAGGTAAAGTCCTTATAAGAATAAATAATTTTAATACGGGATACGAAATTAGGCTAAATATTTTTAGGAACAAGAACGTCCGTATTAACTAGTAGATTTACTTTAATTAAAAGGACTAGATATACTTGGATTCTGATTTTTACATAGTCCGCTCGATCTTATTAATTAATATAGCGCGGGAAATAGGCGTTAAAAGTAATTAATTTAATAAACTTATAGTATAATTTACTAATTCTATATATAATAATCAGCGATTCGACCGTTTAAATATCTGTATTAAGAATAATCTTTATAAATTTCTTATTAATTATAATAGAGGAGCAGCTAGTGTCAAGATAAACTTTATTGTATTTAGACGTTTAATTTAAACTAACGCGAGTAGTAATATAATATTATATCCGAATATTAGTTAGATGTTTATTTAATTTAGAGATTAAGTTAGAAATAACACACGAAGATTTAATAATTCAAGTAATATTAATATTAATTATAAAGATAGAACGAGATCTCTCTTAAGTATTATATTCAACCAGATATTCGTGGAACTAGTTATTAAATATAAAGTTCGATTTATATTAATTATAGGTATTAACCACGAGTAATTCGATAGTAGGGTTATTAATATTATAATTTATTAATTCAGAATCGGAATCGGCGTTTATATAGTTATTCGATTTATTAACACCCTCGAAATTAGAATTATTAGGATTAAACTCCGATTAGACTATATAAGCGGTATTATTATACTCGTAAGAATCATTATTCTGATTATATTCCTTAATATAAAAGACAGAGAACTCGCTAGATAGATTATAATAGAGAATTTTCTATTTAAGATCTCTGTAATATACTTAGTTAATAACTTCGTCCGTAAAATTAATATATTTATTACTAGATTAATTAAACTGTCCGGAGAACTAATTATTTAATTTAGTTAGACTGTTTAAATCAATAGAAGAAAAAGTTTCAACTCTATACGCACGTCTAGATAGGGATTAACAGCGTTATTAATACTATTTATTATAATTCTATTAGAGACCTTGGTTAAGATATTAATTAAAATTATTTAATTAACGATTCTAACTACCAGGATTAATTTAATTTTATAAAGCTCGACCGAAGTTAACAAAATAATTATATATCTACTTCTAACTGGGTCTCAGGCTGTTATTCTAACCGATTTAACCGTTTTAATTACTTTATTAGTATAAATAAGGTCTTTAACTATTTTAATTAAAAGATTAATTCGGATATTAGAATTACTAACCATACGGCTGCCCGTAGAGGTTCTGCTAAAAATACGGCTAGAACTACAGAATAAAGATAAAATATATTACTAGTTAGATCGGGGGTCTACTATTATTATTAGCGCTATACTAATTATTAGGACCTCTATAATTATTAGAACTATTTAAACGGTTAAAACTATTAGAGGGCTTATTTTTACTAATTTGTTTATTATAGAATCTTCAATAGCTCGAATTTAGATTTTACTATATAAAGCGTTAACATTCGAGTAGCTGAAAGAACTTAGTCTTAGTTATTTCATTCGTAGGAGGCGGAACGTGTTATTAAAAGTAAGTTTCAAGTCTATTCTAAACTATTAATAACTACTAAAACATATTAGTAATCTCTATAGTTTAAATAAAATATATAATCTGCTCTGCGTAGGTCTAGGGGGTCTTTTTTATAGTAATATTAGCGTAATTATACTATATTAACTTCAACTTTTCAAGCGCTTTATAGGGGTTAGTCTTAAATCTAATCTCTAGTTCGCGAAGCCAGCCTTATTTAAATAATAAAATATATAAAAAACGTTTTTCTAGCTCGATAAGCTCGGAAATAAACTATATTAAGATAGTACCTCGCATGCAAGTTTATATATTTAATTTAATTATAGATTTTCTCTTATAACTAACTACATCGGTAATACGGTCGACGAATACGTTAATATTCTTATAGAAGACTTAACCGTTATATAGCTTATAATCGTTAGATTAATCTAGCTAAAAGAATCCGATTTCTTTAGTCTTTTAATTACCAGTTCCACCATTACTAAGAGAACTAAGTGGTCCTTTTCTAGTCCTATAACGCTAGATTTACCAGATTTATCAGGATTACTAGGGGATTTTTATATTCCTTATTATTTTATACGACTACGATCGCTCTTAGATCTAGATTAATGATATATATTCTCTAATTATTCTAGACGTTCAGCTATAGCGGTCTAACCTTTAAATAATTTAATAAAAAGATTCTAAAGACCGCGGTCTTCTATATTTAATTTAGTTTTAGATATCTTAATAGATTTAATAATATCTTTTAACTAGAACCTTTCAAGGCGACATTAAAGATTAACTTCGTTAAAATTAAATAAGTAGATATTAGATTCAGACACGTCGTTAAAGCGCGAGCTTAAATCGTTAGATTTAAATAGTATAACCGACAGTTCATCTCACTATTTAATAGAAGGGTATAAATAATTAGGATATAGAAATCTCTATCCGGATCTAAATAATTTTTTTATATCTCTAGAGTGCAAACGATCTGTCTAATTAGCTATATAGCTTAACTAGATTATAATAAATAATTAAATAGTAAGATTAGGGTTCGGGAATAATCCGATTACTTAAAATATAATTAAACTAATTAAATATTTAATCTGTATAGAGGCGAGAGGATTAAAAAATGATTTAATTATAAATAATTATTTATCTTTATTACTCGGTCCGAATAATTAATATACTAATTTAGATTAATTAACCGTACTTATTAAAATAGGTCTAGACGGTTTAACTAATAAAATAATAGAGATTAAATATAATCTTATAATTAATTACGTTACTCCGAGTGGATTAATCGAATTAGAATAGATAAAGGGATTTAGATTAAATTAACTAATATAAAGTTAATTAAGAATAAAATATATTAAAGATCTATAAAACTCTCTGACTGCTTTTTATATACTTAATTAATATATTAACTAATTAACTAGGAAAAGACTTTATTTTATAAATATAGATAGGGGGTACATCTCAGCGATAAAACATGCGCATTAAATAATTTTAGTCTCTAGATTAATAACCCAGGAATAACTAGACTACTTATAGAATATAGTTATCTAATAACCTAGTTTAATTAGATAACTTAATATTAGTTAAACCGATGAAAATTAATAAAAGTAGGATAAAGCAGATAATAGCCGTACTACCTAAGATAATCTAAACAGCTAGATAGCGTTAAAACGACGTGTAAAAGAGGAAAGTAATATATAAATAAAAGAAAAGACGGTAAAATGTATTAGTAGATCTAACGGAACCCGTAGAACTATTTAATAAACTTAATAAAATTAATAGGCAGATAAATAGACTAGTCTATATTAATAAATTGTAATAATAATCGTCAGAATAAAGCCTGTAGCTAAACGTGTTAAAATAAAAATAGCGGATAGACCGCGTTAAAATAAAGACGATTTAAAATATCTAGATTATTTAAATTAATAAAAATACGGTTCGCTAGATAAACCGAGAGACATGCTACCACTATTATAAAGAAGTAGTGGAATTCTTAATAATTAAGTTAAATTAGTAGTAGTTATTTCTGTTAGAATAACGATATTCTAACTATTAATTAAACCATCTATTCTATTACTCGTTACTGTATTCGGACCACCTGTAGTGTAATATTTTTAGATATATTAATATTTTTTTCTATATCTCCGTCAGTGCCTGAAGCTGCTTTACTAATTAATTTAAATTAGATAATACTATTAATTAAGATACTATTATTATCCGGACCGTCTAGCAGCGAATTAAAGACTATTAAAAATAGTTAATATAATCTCCTATATAATACTACTTCTAAAAAAAGTAAACGTACGGCTGTTAAGTAAGTATTATTCTTATTTTTATATACTATATCTAAAATAGATAATATAAAAACTATATTAAATCGCTTTTTTAAAGATTAGAAATTAATATAAGATTATTATAACTAGTTTACCGCTAAATTTATTAAAAATTAACGACAGCAAGTTTTACAGGTAAATAAGCTAATTTTCCTTAAGAATTATTAATCTAAAAGAGGTTCTTTAAATAAATACGGTAAAAAAGGTAATCAGGGTAAACCTAATATTAATAGTTAAGACGGATAAAATAGTTATAGTAATAATAATAGCGGATTATAGAAGACAAAAAAAATAGATTTTTTCTAGTCTAATTTTCATAATAACTATCTTATCAGATCTAGTAATACGTTAATATTTTATAAGGATGTTAACGTCTTTACGGACCGTATTACCGATATTATATTATATAAAAAAGAACTAATAGTTAAGACTAATATCTAAGTATATTTATATAATATAACACTAGATTAGTTTACTACAAAGCTTAAAGATAATGAAAAAGATTTTCTATATAATAAATTTATATAGCAGGGGTAGCTCGCTACATTAAAAAAGTATTTTAGCGTTAATCCGGTATAAACTTAATAATAATTATATATAATATATTATATTTTTATAAATATTATTAAGAATAAGTCTCCTCAGGCTTTCGCTGAGAAAGTAATAAGATATATTAAAAATACACGTTTAACTAATCTATTTAATTAACTGCTATCTATATAGAACGCGTTAGACCCGTCTTTATAGCGAGATATATATTAATTCTAACTAAATATTATAAAGACAGAGTTTATAATAGAGCTTAAAAAATAATATTTATAGTAAAATCTCGCTAATAAATAAGATAATCGTATGTAATTACGCCAGATAAATAATAATAGTAAAAATTAGCGGCTATTTAAAACCTAAAACGATAATCGTTAGAACCTAAAGATTAATAATTAAATTAAAAGACCGTATTAACCTCCGTATAATCCTAGATATTAGTAATAGTAATATCTCTAGATCTTATATTAAGCGGCCCCGTATTTCTTTCTATAAATCTAATTTAATCTGTACAGCTAGTAGCAGCCGTACTACTAGTAAAATTAGAACTGTTAAAATTAGTAAGATTAACTATGATATTTATAGCAAGTCCCTCCGTTAAGACCCCTATTAAAGATCCTGTGATAGAAGAATTAGTAAAAGTAAATCTAATAATCCTAACTATTTTAATAGTTCTAATAATTATAAAGGTCTTAATAATTAGTATAATACTAATAATAATAGTAGACTCCCGATCTAACTAGTAATAGGCTATATTTTTATCCTGTAGTTCTAGCCGTATTCTTAGTAAAACGCCTATTTATATAATTAGCCGTAATACGGGCGATAGTAATTCGGATATCTAAATTAATCTTTTAATTAAAATAATTAAAAACCTTATCCATACTAATAAAATAGTTAAAATAATTAAACCGGTTAAAATAACGGCCAGAGGCCCGGTTAGAAATAAATAAATAATTATCCTATTAACTTCGGTTAAGCTTTATAGAATTAAGCTAATTTTAGTAATTTAAATCGGTTAAATAGCTTTAATTAAAGTCCTTAATAGAATTATAATAATTAGTATTAGTAACGCCGTTAATCTCTCTCTAAACGTGTGTACGGAGTCGAAACCCTTTCTTTTATTAATTTAGATAGTCTGACTAGATTAAATAATTAATTTTCTAGATAGTTCGATTAATCTAGTAATAAATATATTAATTTTATAAACGAAGTTAGTTAGTAAGATTAAGTATATTTTAGAGATTTTAACTAGGAGATCCTCTATTATAATCTATCTAGTAAATTCTCCGTTTTCTATACCGAGAAATATAATCAGAATAATGATTTCTATAAATATAATAAAATTTATATAATCTAACTAGAATTCGATTCTAATAACTCTAACTTTAAGAATATTAACGAATCGGATATTAATTCTAATTATAAATTAATAAATTATCTTAATATTAATAGTACTACCACTGAGCCGCTCGTGGTTAATATTTATAATTAGTATAAATTAAGCTTTATATCTAATAACTAGCTTTATAAATATTTAATTGAATATAATACTCGAGAAAGACCTCGCTCTATTTTAATAGCTAATATTAATATTATTTAAATTATTAAATTCTCTTATTTTTTTAGTTAAGATCCCAAATTAAAGGAATATTTAACTAATATTCGGATATAGCGCTGTATAATTATATATATTAGGCTGAATTAAACGTTTAAATACGATAAAGTCTGTCTTAATATTAGTTATTCGTCTACTATAATTAACGAAGATTTTATAAAGACTATTTTTAATATAAATATTTAAACGGTCGAACCGTTGATTACTGCATATAAAATTAGTAAATTATACTATAAGTCCTTTAAATTAATTATCTTTAACGCTTACTTTCCGCGCTGTATTAATCAACGTTCTAACTAAGCGGACTACGTAAAAGTTAGAATCTAAGTATATTTAGTTCTATTAATTAAAATAAATTTACTAGTTAAAACAGATATTTTAGTCTCTAAAGATATTTAACTTAACTTTATATCTTATATTAGAACTATTTATTTCTATAAAGATTTTACCTTTTCTATATAGTATTAAGCTAAATCGGACCGTTAAATTACTAAGTTATTTGTATATTTATCTAAATAAATAGTCGTTTTAAATTAATCTGTAGGCAAGATCTCTATATATATTAAAACTAATCTGCCTAATTATAATTATTTATTTAAATTAAAAGATACTACTATTTATATCTATGTTTATTCTTATCTAGTCGATGAAGACTTCTTATATATAGAAATGCGTAATAATTTAGCTAAATTAGTGGTTATTACTCGCTATATACGTCTTAGTACTCTATCTAATATTAACTACACTACCACCTATCTAGTTAATAAGTTAGATAATTAATCTAAAAATAACAATTAGACTAATATTAAAACGGTTAATTTTAATAATTAACCTGCTAAGGAACACCTAAAGGAGAAGCTTTATTAAATTTAAAATAAATAATACTTATAAAAAAGATATAAAAATTAACGCTTCTATTATTAAGTTAAAAAAACTACTACTATATACTAATCTCCTAGAGATCCGGATTAGAATAATAAGCTATATATCTATCTTCCGAACCGGAAGATACTTTATTATTTAATTTATTAAAAACACCGTATTATATTCTAATATTTTATTTATATATTAAAGGTCTCTGGCATATTAGAAATGCTTATTAAAA
This sequence comes from Aspergillus persii, assembly GCA_002215965.1. NCBI lineage: Eukaryota > Fungi > Ascomycota > Eurotiomycetes > Eurotiales > Aspergillaceae > Aspergillus > Aspergillus persii. The sequence goes on along the minus strand of NGZO01000002.1, from coordinate 4,405,235 downwards.
TAATTAATATAAATAATTTAAGTTAGGATAATTAAGGATAAATTAATTAAGCTAAATAATCTAAATAAATTAATTAAGATCCTGATAGCTCCGATAGGATTATCTATTTATCTAATAGTATAACTATCTACGGTAACCGTTAAGCAGTTAAACGTATTACTATAGTAATTAATTAGTTTAATATATAATTAAATAGATATTTAAGTGTGGTTAACATTTCTGAGAATTAGTGGATATAAATATTCTTAAAAGATAGATAGTAAAAATATATTCCTAAGCTAAAGGTTTACTGTTTTAACTAAAGAGATCGTAATATTATTAATTAAATATTTAATCCTCTAGTTTAATAAGATAAAATAATACCGGCCGAAGGCTATATACCTTCTAAATACCTGGTTTTCGCAGTCTAGAAAGACGTGTAGGATAATACTATAAAATAATTTAAATTAAAAAATCGAGCCGTAGTTAATCTGTATATTATAAATAAAAAAATAAAGCTAGATTTTTACCTTTTATCTTTATAAGATAAAATTATTAATTTAGTTAAAAATTATATTTATATTTTCATAGTTAACGTATATAAATACTTTTACTAATAACGAATTAAGCGGTTTTATTATAATTACCTAGTTATTATTTCTCATCGTAACTAAGAGATATTTAACGTTATAATAATAGATTTTATTAATTTAATATTATATATTTAACGTCTTATAGATAAATATTTAAAAAATCTGCGTGCGTTCGTCCGAGTGTACATTAATAATATTATAATTATTTTTAAAATCCTAGATAAGTATATTAAATATCTAACTCGATTATTTTAACGCCTTAAAAAGATAAATATTAAGCTTAAATTTACTAAGATATTTCTAGGATTTCCGTCTATTATTTTACTCGGATAATATATTAATTTATTTAGTCTTTCTACACCTAATAAAAAGATTACTATAATACGAGTGCTTGAATTCCCGTGTTCTTTTATAGATCTAAAATACTATTTAGATTTAATAAGCTAGTTCTAATTTTATATAGAGTAATACGCCTCTATCGTTAAATTACTATAGGATTAAAAGACTCTTCTTTTAAAAAATAGTTCTTAATTAGGATAGGTAAGAAAGAATTAGTCTAAATATACTATGTTAGACTAATTATTCAAGTAAGAACTTAACGCATTTGGCTATTTATAAATAATTTTTAAAGATCTTCTATTTCTCGCATATTTCAATCCTAAAGAGTAATTCTATATTAATTTTAATATTTATTATAGAGATTATAGTATTATAGCTTATTATTTAAAAGAAGATTTTATATATACCGATCTGTCTAAGCTACTTCTACATAATATAATTAGACTAGTATTATTCTTTAGTCGTATACTTATAGCTGTAAAGAAGAACTACTAAAGTATTAAGCTTAAAGTCTTATATTTAATATAGATTTTATAGAAGCTTTGATATATAGTTAAATTATATAAGAAACTAGTTATTATTTATATAAATTATTTATTTATAGTTAGAATTACGAGTCAGATTTCTCTATTAAGTAGTTTAAGTAATAAGTTAAATCTGTGTTTAGTATATATTTTATTATATATCTAGTAATTTAAGCTCCGACTATATTACCGCTCTGGTAAAGAAAATATTATAATAAATATTTTATTTTAATTATTATTATCTAGATAGTTAAGCTCCGATTAGACCGTTAATTTTAATATAACTAATATTTTTATTATTTTTTAATTAAATAATTTAATAAATTTAAGTAAAGAGTCAAGTTGATATACGACTAAAATTCTTAAGTAAAATAGTTAATCGACGATCTCTAAGATTCTAACTATATTTCAGCTATTAAATTACCCTATCGTTTAGATAATTAAGGTCTTTATATATATTATATTAAGTCTGGACGTCAAATCAATAATTATATTAATAATTAAAATAACTAGTTAGATAACTATTAGCTCTATATATATCGTCTAATAGCTAGAGACATATTTAAATTAATCTATAATAATAATAATTATTTAAATCTAGATAACTACCTCGTTATTATATAGAGCTTTATAATATATAAAGATTATTATCTCCTGAAGCGTTATATTAAAGATTATTTTATTTATTATATTAATAATATTTACTATTATCGTCTATATAGATCTTTTTAATCTATTATGGTCATACTAGAGCTATATTATACTATTACGATGGATTTTATTATTAATTTTCCTATATTAAAGTAAGGTTCGAATTAAGCACTTATATTCGTTAATAAGTTTATAAAGCGTGTTAGTATATTGCCTGGTTAAGTCACCTAGATAGTTAAATAATAAGATATAACTATCGTTAACTACTTCCGTTTATATAATTAGGGTTTTCCTATACAATTCATAACTAATCGTGACGCCTGATTTATATCCCGCTTTTAAAATAATATATTTACTAAACTAGGTATAAAATAGATATATTTAATTATTTATTACCTGTAAAATAATGGTCAAACCGAGCGTTCGATTTAAACGATTAAAATTATAATATCTTATAACTATATAATAGACCTTAATATAGACTAAGAGTCTAAACTACCTATATATATTATTTTAATTAACAGAATAAAATCTACTATTATTGGTTAAACTGCTTACTAATTTATATACGAAATCGATCTGCGCAGACTATAGAATCTATTATATAATATATTTAATTGTTAATCTAATCGTTAAACCGCATATCAAGATTTCTTTAATTAATTTAATACTAAAGAAGCTCTCCGATTCGCTAAAGTTAAAATAAAGTATATTTATAACTAAAACTATCTATCTATTTAGTTTAATAAAAAATAACTAGATATATCTCTACTTATATAAAGGTTATATTATCTAATTAACTAAATATCTCGGACCCAAGTTATCTCAGTAATATACTAGTTCTTCTAAGATCCTAGAGCGAGTTAGAACATATAATTAATTTTATTAATTAGATCTACTTTTTGAATAGCGTATTTATCCTATAATATTAATTACTTAATTTAAATCTATATCATTTAATCCTACTAACAATTTATTCGAATATTAAATTATATATCCTAATCCTGTCAGCGAAATTAAAGATAATAAATATAAAATTAATTATATTAATAATAAGCGTACTATTTTTTTAGATAATACTATACTCCGATAACGCAATACTGGGTTTACTAGAAAAGATAGTCTATATATAATAGTAAATAGATTAAAGCAGCAGATATATCTGCAGATAAATTTATTTAATAATATAAAAATTCCCTGCTAATCTACAATTAAACTAATCGACTTTCTAGTTATTATACTAATTTATATCTTTATATTTATTAGATCTTTCTTCCCAACAGCCTATATAATCTATTATATTCTTTTATATTTTTTTAATTAGTTAATCTCCCCAAAGGACGATCGGAGTTAATACTAGTCTACTAAATAATATTATTATAGTTAGAGATATAGCACTTTCTTTAATAGCTAGTTATTAACCGGCCTAGCCGCCCTGTGTTTTATCTAATAGTTGATCCGCCTTAATTTCCTTTATCCGTTTAAATTAATATTACTTATATAATTTAATACTTTATCTTTATATATTAATTCTCGCGAGGACGCTTTGTCTTAAAAAAAACTTACTATTATATTACAGGTGGTCCGAATATAGTAATAAGTAATAGAATAAATAGTTTAATTAATAGCCAGAATACCGTTATTCTAACAGGAATAACTATTACTAATTTAAATTAATTATTAAGAATTCCACTGCTTCTTCGTAACATAAACGCTCTAATAAGATTAGGAAAATAGATATTATTAGCTTATATTTATTAATTATATTAGACGCCGTATCCTTTCTAATGAATAAAATATTTAATATATTTAATTTTTAAACGGCCGCGTTAAATAATACACTTATCTAGAATTCACTTAATTTTATATTTATTTTTATTACTATTAGAGATTACAGAAGATTTTAAATACTAATATTTAAAAATATTATATTTAATAGGCTCTAGTTACGTTATAGAGATAATAGGGTAAACTTTCTAATTATATAAAAGCTTAAGCCGGTATATTATCTTATTAAGAACTTTTAAAATCTTAAAAAATCTAATATACCGTAATACATATTTCCCTAATTCCTTTATAGATAATATAATATAACTATAATAAAGACGCAGGAAGTAGAAATTACCAGATTTATATTTAAATAATAGAGTATATTTAGAATTATAAAGCTACTTTATCTATATAATAGCGAAAAATAACGCTTCTCTAGTATTAATTTTATAAGTAAAGTATTACTTTATACCGAACCATCCTTTTAGAATATCCTAGGATATACGAAGACGAATACCGAATATAAGCTAATATAGACTTAATATAGTAACTCAATTAGATGCCGCATTAATAGTAGAGATAATAGATAGTAGTAACGAATACCATTCTTTATAGTTACTAGCGGCCATCTAATAACGTATTATAGTTTTAATTATCTAAATAATATATTCTATTATACTATCTATCTGCGGATAATAAATAAAAAAATATAACTATTTAATTTTTAGAGCTTTAAATATTTCTCTTTATATATTATTTATAAATCTAAAATCTCGATTACTAATAATAATATATAATATACTTTAATTATAAAATTATATATATTACATTATCTCTTATCTCTAACATTTAATAATCTAGTTCTTATATTCTAGAATCAGACCGATCCTCTTCATAAATTTATTAATAATAATTATAATTATATTAGTATTATAATCCTCTGGTAGGTCGGTAATAAAATTAATAATAATATTGTAGAACAGGGCGTTAGATATAATTAGATATAAATTACCGTATAGAAAATATCACCGAGGATTATTCTTATTATAATAAGAATAACTAGCGATATACTACTTTAAAAAACGATAATTTTTATAGATCATTTAGACCGGTTAACCTATAAATATAATAGTTAAATCCGAAATAATTATCGCTGTTATAAATTATTTTAAATAACTACTTAACTATTCCACGCGGGATATATAACTAGAGACTATTTACTATTTTTATATAGAGTAGATTATCTTTTATAAAATAAGAAGTAATATTATTCCTATTTTATAATATTTTAATAATCGCGGAGGCCCTGACGTCATTATAATATTCTATTTATATTTTGTTCTTAAAATTATTATTAAGATATATTATAGACCTAATAGCTATTTCTTTATTTATATTATTATATACTCCTTGTTCTTTAAAAGTATCTAGATTATTATTAAAATATTATATATATTTAGTAGATAGACGGCTCAGGACGTCTATAAGGACGTTCTCTTTACTAGACTAGTAGTAAATATAGAGATTAAATTATTAGATATATATTAACGCTTTAATTAGATATAGATTTATTTTGTCCGGAGCCTGTAAAGATATTAATATTTAAATTATAATTCTATAGATAGACGCGTGGTCTATATAAATAATTACTAGTAAAAAGATTATTTTAACTATATAATAGCACTTCCGTAATATTTATACTAAATATAATATTTTAAACTTTATTAACTAATATTATTCTTCCACGGAGGATAATACTCGTAATAGAAATATAATCAATCTTATAACTATACAGGGCGGTACCTTCGTGATATCTATATACGTATAGCTGTTATCTAGATAATAAACGACTATACTATATCCCTTATATAAAACGTCTAGATTAATATAGAGTTACTTATCTCGCTAAAAATGCACTAGGAATAAGAGATCCCCAAATTAATTTTACAAAGTATTAAATATTAATTGCTCTAACTGCGAGATAATAAATTTAAAAGTAGTTTATTATTTTCTAATAGTGGGGTCCTTCTTTAGAGCACTTTTTAATAATATAGTCTTATAATCTTATAAAGGTTTAGATACTATTATATATTTATTAATATAATAATAAAACTATCTAGTCACGCTGATATAATACTCTAGATTTACTAATATCTTTAGAAATTACAGATCTAAAATAGTTTTAATTTTTTAGCGGGGATTAATATATTAAATATATTTACACGCTGACCGAGCAGCTGTATTAAAGAGAAATTAATATATATTTTTATTAATTTAAGCTTTAGATTAATATTAGCTAGTTTTATAAAGACCTATTTTAGATATTAAAGATAGTTTTCTAATATAATAGATATAATAATAATATTATCTATATACGCTTTATAAAAAGATAAATATTTAAATAAGCGATTTATTTATCTCTGGACGTATGGCACGCTATTAATAAAATCTATTATAATAATATTAAATATTTCCTAACTATAATAGCTAAAATAATAATTATTAAGAATAAAAGACTAATTATTAAACTAGAAGACCGTATCGGTCTCTATATAATCCTAAATATTAGTAATATCTCTAAATCCTATATTAAACAGCCCCGTATTTTTTCCCGTAAGTCTAATTTAACCTATATAGCTAGCAGCCATACTATTAGTAGAATTAGAATTATTAAGATTAGTAAGACTAACTATAATATCTATAGTATTAAACTCCTTTATTAAGACCTCTATTAGCTTTAGATAATAAACCTTATAACGTTAGTTATACTAATAATAAGAACTGTTAGTGTGACGATAAGAGCTAATTTTAAAAAAATTATTAAATCTAAAATTATCCCAATAAGTTACCGTTCGGACGAGCGTATAATACTAAAATAGCTAGAAAATCTAATAATAAAGAATAATAGCTATTAGCTTTAGAAATAAGCTCTAATCCCGTTGTAAATCTATTACTAGTAGTATATTACGCTAAATAGCTATATATGTTTCGTCTTTTTAATTATAATATCAACGCCTATGCCGGCCAAGCAAATTATTTTAATAATAATTATAACGATTATAATGATAATAAGGACTATAATAATTACTACGGAGATAATAATAATATATATACTACTAAGTAGTTAGATATTAAATTAAATAATAAAAATAAATTTAACAATCTATATAATAATAATTTTAAATTACTATCTATCTATTTAAACTATTAAGCTAGATTAAAATTAAATAACTAGCTCTATGATTATCTGAAGGATTATAGAAATAATTATATTATTTTTATTAACTAGAATAATATTAAGTAGAATAATACTTATAAGAGTTACCGAGCACCCGGATGATTATAATACTAAAGTAATTATTATTAATATTATTAAATTGTTAGTATTTAAGAAAGAATTACAGTCCGAAATTCCTTCTATTTATTTATAATAATATATTACTACTATAAAAGTCGGTCTAAATAATACTATAACGCTATAAGATATATATATTAATTCTAGATGTTTGCGTATTATTATAAATAACAAGTTAGCGTATTTTATTAAAAGTATTATTATAGATAATAAGGCTCTAGAGATTATTATAACTAGTATAAAAATTTATTATTATTTTAATAATAATAGCAATCTTCGCTATATATCTTCTAAGTAATAAACCTAAAGGACTAAGATTTATAAAGATTATTATTAAAATATATATTGTCCCTAAAATGCGAGTAAAAATATTATTAAAAATAAATATTATTACTTTTAAAAGAACTATACTTAATTTTATAAGATAATAAGATTCTATATATATCTATAATAATCTTATTTTTATATTTATCTGCCAGTCTCGTAAGGTTAAATAAATTCTCTTTAAAATACACACCGCAGTCTTTATCAAGACTAAGCTTAATCTGTAAAAAAAGAAGAACTATAATTTTAAGCTGTAGAAAACTACTCTAATTAATTATAAATATTATTAAATAATAAAAACTACCTCCTAGAATCGGTTAGAAACGCTTAGATTCTTTTATATAGATATCTAGTAGCTATCTGAAGTATATAATTACTTAATATAAATTAGCTGATAAGTTAACTACATATGGCCTAGCGCTACAGCCAGAATTAATAAGCTTTAATATAGCTCTTCTAGCTACAGGCGCTCGATTAGAGCGAGATCTAATTTATTTAAAAATATAATAAAAATCATAAAATTAAAACTAAAGTCTGTTTCCTAAAATAGTCTAATATAAAAATCACTAAATTTTAAACTAGAAAATAATTTAGTAAAGCCGTCGGCTATATTTTCTTTCGAGGTAATATATAAAAGTTTAACTAAATTTTTCGAAACGGCGTTCTTCACGAAGAAATAGTAGATATTAATTACTTAAGAATTAAAGAATAGCCGGGTTTTTTAAATAAGGACAGGGCATTAGCCAAATCAGTATAAATTTATATAAAACCGTTCATACCGCCGTCCATAGATTTAATTAGCCGCTTTAGAAAAAGCACTTCTTTAACTACTAAATATTAGACAATAAACTCTGTAAGAGAGGAGCTGGGTATAATAATTAATTATTTTTTTTATTAACCACGATATCGCAGATCCCTTATAGAAGAAAATAAATAATTCTATTAATTTAGAATCCTTTTAATCTGCGTGGGATAAATCGATATATCTATATAAGAATTTAATAGGGTCTTTGGCCAGGGTCAGGCTATATATAAGATGCTATAATAGATAGCTAAATATATATAGTGCAGCGGCTAGATCTGCTTTATTCGCTTTCGTATTTTTATATAGAAATATTAAAACAGTATATTAAATATCAAGGCGTGTTTTTATTAGCTAATTTAGTTATTCCATTAATCAGGAAAGAGAATATAACCCCGTTATATTTATAAAAAAACTATCTGAAGGCTTTTAACCAGGAACTATAAATATTTTTATAAGAATTAGCTTAAATTCTATTATATTTAAAATCTTCTCGGTATAAGCGCTTTAAGTAAAATCGTATTATTTTTATAATCCCGTGTGATATCTAGACCGAGGAATTAAAATAGCTTATTTAGAATCTTTAATTTAAATTATTACTAAAAGTATGTAAGATAAAAGTCTATAATTTTATTAGTAAAAACAGCCATAAAGGCGTCGTTAATATATATAATTAATAAAGTTTTATCTAAGATATAAAAATAGGAATCTAGTTTAATAAGTATAAAACTAATAGCTTAAATTACTATATCTAGGGTCTTATTCCACAGGAGACCTGCCTGCTTCAATTTATATAACGCCTATAGTAATCTATATACTTTAGAATTATTAGAATTCCTAAATCTAATAAATTAGACCATATAGATCTCTTAGGATCTAATTTTTATATTAAGATACGCGGTAGCTATATTAAATTATTTTTATTTTAATCTCTTTACGGCTACGATAGTTAAGAAGATTTTAATCTATATATTTATAATTATAAAAGAAGAAATAATATTATAATTAAGACTTTCTCGCTGCTAGTTTCTACAGATAATTTATCTTATCTTATACTATATAATTATATTCTCTATATCTTCTTTTACTACATAAATCCACTTTCCTGGAAGTATGCGTGGTTTTAGAAAAAGGAGATTAACTATAAGTTATATAAAAATTACTTTAAATAAAACTATTTATTCCTCTATCATAGCTCTCCAGAGATCGTGTTAGAAAGAGATTATTATTTTATTATATATAGTAAAAACGGCTATTTTATATATTTTAATAGTTATAAAGATCGCTTAAATAATAGGATTAAGGAATTTATCCCTTCTTACCGGTTTTTTTATCTTAGAGACTTCGGCGATTCGTTTCTATTTTTTTTTAAAGTATATTAATTTAAAGACTTCTTTATTTTTTCTCGTAGATACTTTCTTTAATTATTTCCCCTACTCTTATCTCTTTTCTTTAGTTTTTTATATAATCTCGCTAACTAAAGTATCAGAGTAAGATAAAATAAAAGATTATTATAAAGAAGAATTCGCGGGAGGAGATTCTATCTTAATATTAAATATTAATATTATAATATAATTATAAATAGGAGATTTAGTATAGGACTTAATAAAGCGAGTAATTAGTATATTATTATAATTACAAATAGTAAATAAGCTAGGTCTTTTTAATAATATAGATGATAGAGTAGGCGCTATTAGAGTAGAACTATTATTATTATTATTATTATTTTAAATAGATTCGTTAAACATAACGTCTCTCGCTTTAATAACCTTATCTTTATTCTTAATCTAAATCTAGTATATATTCTCACTTGCGTAGCTAATTAAATAATTCTCTTAAAATTAAGATATTATTTTAATACTCTTTACACGATTCTCTGAAGAAATAAAGATATATATTTTATATTTTTAAACTTTAATATAATTAAGAAAGATCTTAGTGTTAAATAAATATAGTTCCTCTTAAAAGATTTACGCAGGTGGCTTCGGATCTGGAGATTTCTTGTAAACTAGATAATTTAATATATAGACTATTAATTTAATCGCATACGGCTAAAGATATACAGGTAATCCTAAGGTAATTAATATTATATATATAATTTAAATTATATAGCTATTATAACACTCGGATAGACCGTTTTACTTAGAATAGTAAGATATAGTAATCTTAAAATAAGTACCTCTAGGTATGATCCATTTCTTATATATATTAAAATTAGATATTATATCTAAATAAATTAACGCGATATCTACTTCAGAGAGATTAAACTAGTATAAATAAATATTTTATAGCTTTTTAGAAGCGTCGCTTTTCTTATATAATAAACGTACGAAGAGACAGCGGGAATAATTATCCAGTATAATTAGCGTATAATAATATCTTTATATACCTTTAAGAGATAATTCTTACACGTTAATATATATTCTTTATAGCGGTTTAGCTAAGCGGTATATAGAAATATATAAAATATATTTTTTCACTTTTCCGAGTCTGCATGCTTTATAATTTTTAATAAATTTTATATTATAAGTAACCTTCTTATCCGGACTTATTCTTATCTTATTCCGATTAATATATTTTATATTAATATAGCTAAAACGGGCGTGTAAAAGATATAATAAAATTAGCATAACAGCGTTAATCATAGGTAGAGTAACACGGAGATAGGGAATATAATTTTTTATAAAAGTATATTCTACCACGGCGTTAGTATCTATTATATAAATATATTAATTCTTAATATTATAATAGAGATATAGATCTGCTTTAGCTCTCTTAATAGGAAATAAATTATAGGATATCTTAGGATTCTAAATATAGTTAATTATAATTAAATTTATCGATCTATTATCTATCTGTAGACATATTATTGCTTTTCTTTTTTTTTAGGGGTGACGATATCCCTATTTATAATTAAATAAATATATCGCCTCGCTTTTTTATCACTAAGACGTTTAAAATCGTCGATTTCGTTGAACTATTTATATACTATTTACGAGGCTCCGGAATCAGCAAGCTAGTATTATCTAAACTATAGTATTATAATAGATAAGAATACTTCGAGCGAAGTACCTAGGAGTTTATATAATATATTAGTTTTATCGCCTGTACGGATTACTGTAGTAGTAGATAATTTAGATATTTTAAAAAGAGAGAAGTTAGTAAAGTAATTAGACGATTTTAGAGACTTTCTATTTTTAAAATCTAAATAAATTTATAGATTATTCTACTTCTTCTAATATGCCTTTCTCTTTTTAGTAACTAGATAAGAATAATTATTTATATTATCGTGATCTATCTCTAGATAGTAGAAGTATTTTCTATTACGTGATTTTCCTCTGCCGAGCCAGTATGCTAGGTATTTTAGAAAGGTTTATTCTTCCTATGACTAACGTTTTTATATCTTTAAATATAAGTTTTAGGAACACGGGGGATTTAAAGTAATTATTAAAGAAACTATATTTATAGAGATAGTTATATTTAGAATAGTATTATAAAGTTCTATAAATTTATCTATTTTTATTATTTTGATCGCAGATCGATTAAGATTTATTAAATAAGTTTATATAAAACTGGGCATCTTCGCTTCGATATTATAGAGTAGAAAGGAAATAGTTTAATATAGAATAATTATTATTTCTGCGTCGATAGACGTCTATATTCTTTTTTATAGTACTTTAACGAATTACTAGATTATATTATAGTCTACTCATGAAGTCTGTACGGCTCGTATTTAAAAGAGATAATTAAGCTTATATTCATTACCGATAATAATAGTTTAAATTACCTATATTAGATCGTCTAGCTAGGTGTTTAGACGTGTTAAATTTATTACTTTAGTAAAGATCTTTATAGAAATCGAGTTAAGTAACTAAAATCTTATTATTTTAGCTGCTTTTCGCTATTTTCTATAGGAAATATTATCTTTAGTTAGACGTGGGATGGTAGGAGAGATAAGATTACGTAGATTTATTATTTTAAGCGCATACTTGACTCGCTAGAATTATAGATTTTAATTTTTTTTTTAAGTTTTTCTATCTCTAAAATTAATACATCGATCGTAATTAATAAATTAGATATTTAGATGGTTCTAATTATCTCTGGATTATCTCCTCTCTCTAATTTATTACGGGGATTTTAATATAATATCTCTATATCTCTAAAGGCTTTAAATAGACAGGAAATAATAAAATATAGATATCTAAAATATCTTTAATAGAGTTATAATTCTTAATCTGATAGAGACTACCTCCTAGAATTAGTTAGAAATATTTAGATTCCTTTATATAGGTGTCTGGCAGCTATCTGAAGTATATAACTATTTAATATAGATTAGTTAATAAGCTAACTATATATAGCCTAGCGCCGTAGCCAGAATCAGTAGGCTCTAATATTTAATTAATTTGAATTTCTCCTTTCTCGCTATTAATAATATAACTGATTATATTATTATTATTTTATAGTATTATCGTCTGGGAACTCTGCATAACGTAAAAAGATTTTTTACTACTTTTTAGAAGATCTTAAGAATGATAAAAAACTGACTAATAAAATATCTATTTCTTAAAAAATATCTAAACTACCTCTTAATCGTTAAATACGAAAATTTATTAATTAATATAATAAGCTTTCTAAAATATAGCGTTATATAATTATCTTAAATAGATAACCTTATATAAAAAGGAGACGCTATGAGCGGGAATATACTTAATATGTTAAACTATGAGACAAGTTCGACGAAGCGTATAATACTAATTTTTTAATTAAGGAGAAGGATCTTCTAATTATTATCTTAAAAAACAGCGTAACACTATATACTATAGATAATAAAGTAGTTATAAAGCATAGATCCCTAGTTAAATCTAGTAATATATAGACTTTACCTAATAAATTAAATATAGGCGTTGCCAAAATATCGGAAACTAAATAAATAACGATATTTATAAAGCCGGGTTAATAATCCCGTATTTTATAAATAAAAAAATACTACTTATTACCGCGAGATTGCGAAATTATTAATAATATATTAAATCTTTTAAAATATTAAGATAAACTCTATTACACTATCGGCTATATATTTACTAGATATCTAATATTTATTATATAATAGCTAATATAGAATAAAAAAAGAAGTTCGTGCCGAAGAGATATATTATTATTAATTTATACGGCGTAAATAAGAAAGCTAAATCTAATTAGTATTCTCTGCTCTTATAGAATAATATTATATAACTTATATAAGGCTGTTAATATATTATTATTATTAATATTGCGCGTTTCTTCTATTAATAGCCCGTTAAGAAGGATTATTAAGACTATTTAATAATAGTTAGCTATTATAATTAAGAAGTATTCGGCGTCGTTATAATAGACTTTATTAATAGTATATTATATATTTAAAGATAAATAGACTATTTATTCGAATACCTGCCTTTTTATAAAATATATATAGATAATATTATCGTCGCGTCTATCACGCTGGAAGACTATCTTTAGTATTTAGAATAAATCTTTATAAAACTTACTAATATTAATCTAAAGCTTAAACTAATAAAAATATATATTAGTTTTTTATTAGTGTAGCTGCTCGGTTAACGTGTAAATATATTTAGTATATTAACGCCTGCTAAAAAGATTAAAGCTATTCTAGATCTATAATTTCTAAAAGTATTAGCCGATTTAGAGTATTATATTAGTGTGACTAGATAGTTTCGCTATTATATTAATAAATATATAATAGTATCTAAGCCTTTACAGGATTGTAAGACCGTATTATTAAAAAAAGCTCTAAAAAAGGACCCCACTATTAGAAAGTAATAGACCGCTTCTAAATTTATTATTTTATAATTAAAATAAATAGTGTTTAACGCTCTGTAGAATTAATTTAGAGACTTTTTATTCCTAATATATTTTTAGCGAGATAAGTAATTCTATATTAATTTAGATATTTTATATAAAGAATATAAAGTAGTTATTTATTACCTCGATAAATAGCTTTACGTATAAAGATATTATAAAGCCACTATCCTATATAATTATAAAACTAGTTATATTTCTCTTCTGCGTGTTATTCTCTGTGGAGGAAAGATATTAGCTAATAAAGCTTAAGATATTATATTTAGTATAAATATTATAGAAATACTGCTATATAGTTAAAATGGTTTTTTTATTATTAATTATATATATAGATTACACGTCCATTTATAGAGTTCTAATTTAGATATTAATATCTTCGCAGGCTCTAGAAAAGATAAGTTTTCGTTTTATTAAAATATTAGTATATATTTAATAATTTAATCTCCGTATTTACCACCGGCCTGGTAAAGAGAATATTTTTATAAACGCTTTAAGTTATTTATATACTAGATATATATAGTATCTTAATAATAATTTAGATATCTTTAAAGAATAAAAAGTATATAATATAACTGTTAGATCTATAATACACGTTAGCGATGATTTTAAGTATAAAATATAAATAAAATATTATAATAATACCAGAGCTTCCGCTATTATTAAGACGCTATAGAACAAGAATAATATTATTTTTTATCTTATAAAAGATAATCTGGTCTATATAAAAATAATAGATAATTCTTAGTTATATATCCCGCGTGGAATAATTAAGCAGATATTTAAGATAATTTATAATAGTAATAATTATTCCGGATTTAATTATTATATTTATAAACTAACTAGCCTGACGATCTATAAAGGCCGTTATCTTTTAAAGTAATATATTACTAACTATCCTTGTTATAATAAAGATAATTCTTATCAACACTTTCCATACGGTAATTTATACCCGATTACACCTAATATACTATTTTATTATATTACTATTAAGTTTATTACTAATTTACTAGAAGATCTTAATATTAATATAATTATAATTATCATTAATAAATTCACAAAGTAGATCGGTCTAATTCCGGGATATATATAAAAATTAGACTACTAAACGCTGAGATTAAGAGATAACGTTATATATATAATTCTATAATTAAAATATATTATATATTATTATTAGTGATCGAGATCCTAGATTTATAAGTAATATATAAAAAGGAATATTTAAAATCTTAAAAATTAAATAATTATATTTTTTTATTTATTACCCGCAGATAGATAGTATAATAGAATATATTATTTAGATAGTTAAAATTATAATATATTATTAGATAGCCGCCAGTAGCTATAAAAAATAATATTTATTATTATTATCTATAATCTTTACTATTAATACGGTATTTAATTAAACTATTATATTAAATCTATATTAATTTATATTCGGTATTCGTCTCCGTATATTTTACAATATTTTAAAGAGATAGTTTAATATAAAGTAAGGTTTTACCTGCAGAATTAATACCTAAGAAGTATTATTTTTTATTATTATATAAATAAAGTAGTTATATAATTCTAAGTATGCTCTGTTATTTAATTATAAATCTAGTAATCTCTGCTTCCTGCGTCTCTATTATAATTATACTAAACTATCTATAAAAGAGCTAGGGAAATACGTATTACGGTATACTAGATCCTTTAAAATTCTAGATTTTTAATAAAATGATTTACTAGCTCGAACTCTTACACGGCTAGAGAATCTACTCTATTATCTTTATAATATAGCTAGAGCCTATTAAATATAATAATTTTTAGTTATTAGTACTTAGAACCTCCCGCAATTTCTAATAATAATAAAGATAAATATAAAGTCAAGTAAATCCTATATATATATATTATTAAATATAGTTATTTAAGGACTGAATATACCGAATATTTTATCTATTATAAAGGATACAGCGCTTAATATAATTAATAAATACACGCTAATAGGGTCTATTCTTCTAACTTTATTAGAGAATTCGAGGAGTCTGTACAGAATTAAATAAATATAATAATTAGATTAATATAAAATATTTACTTAATATATAACTTCTTCTATTATATTTTCCTACTCTATATTTACTATATTCTTTATATATTTTCTTATTTATTTCTTCTTTATACTCTATTTATAGTTTATTATATTTTTCTATTTTATTATTTATATTTACACTCTATATCTCTCATCTTATCTTATCTCTTATTCTATTAAACTTTTACTTTATTATATTCTATATTTTTTACTCTATATTTTCCTTCTTCTGTGTTTCTCTTATTCTTTATTTTATAGCTTAACAAGTGATTATTCTTAATTATATATTATTACCTACTATTATTTTATAATATATTTAGTTTTATCTTTATTAACCGCTGAACAAGCGAAGCATCCTAAAATAGAAATAAAATAGAGATAATAGCTAAATTAAGATTAAAATAGATCTTCGAGTTCTTTGGATCGGAGGGATAATATAAAATAATAATAAAAAATATTAATATTTACTATTAAGAGCTAAACCGCTTAATTAACTATCTAATTTAGAGTCTAAAAACTACGCCTGGAAGCTTTATAGATAAGATTTAGTATATTAATAATATAAATATATGGCCGGAGTCTCGTGTGTAAATTAATAAAGATAGCTATTTATTAAAATATACCTGTTTTACAGATCTATAGATAGTAAAGATAATTATCAGAATAATATCTTTATTATACCGAAAAAGAGGAATCTTTTATATATATAATTTTACAAATAATAAAGATGTGAAATATCGTTAAGTTTTTAATAATAAACTAGTTATCGTGTATGGAGATATAGATATTTATATTTTAGTTACTTACTTTAATTACACTCTATGTGCACGACAAATAGCACTATATAAATTACAACTAATATATAAAATAGTAACTAGGAATATATCTTTTAATTTATATTTTTAGAGTAACCTGCTACCATATAATAGTAACGATATATTAGATAACGACTAGGATTAAATTAATAAGAAATATATTTTTAAATATATTTAGGATAGCGAATTACGACACGAATATTATTATTAGAATAATAATAAATATTATATAATAAAATATAATATTTTAAATATCACTAATCTACCGTCCGCGGCTACTATTATAGATATTAATAAAGAGAGTAACTGTATAGTTAAAGATCTTAGATTAACTAGGTCTAAAAGTAAAAACCTTATTATAAATAATATATCCTCTCCGTTTAATATATTTATTCTATCCGAACGGAAGCGCCCGCTATAAAGATAATAAAACTAATTAGCTAAAAGACAGAGAATTAAAGTACTTATTATAAATAATATAGCTAATAATAAAGCTGATAATACTAAATCCTTAAATAATATTTCTAATACTAAATATAATAAAACGCTCCTAGCTCTAATTTTAGCTATTATTATTCTAGCTCCTTCTGATATTTTAGAACCTATTTAACTAGTTATTTTAGCTCCGCCTGTTATTCTAGCTTTGTTTAATAAATCTATTATCTTAGCTATTTCTAACACCCTCGATTCCCTTAATAATATTATAAAGATTACGGATATAATTAAAGAGCGTTATACTAAGTTAATAATATTACTATTTTATAATATTAATATTATTATTTAGGATATCTATTTTCTCGCTATTATATTAAAGAATAATTTAAAAGATTTTAGATTTATTATCACGTCTATTAGTAGACGTATGGATAAAGGGAAAGCCGATTTTTAAATATTTTTAAAATAATATATGAGAAGGGCTCTTAATATTTTCTTATTTTATATTTTTTATCTTACACTACCCGTTTATAATATTTTTTATAGTATACTATTTCTTAATTAACTATAATATTATTTATTTATTTTTCATTTCTATTTCGGGGCTTTTGACTACTGATATTTTTTTTTTAATTTTAATATTAATAATTATATTAACTAGAAGATTAATTTTAAATAATAGGAATATTATACTATATTCCTATACTTCTTATACTTTAAATAATTATATGTTATCGGATATCCCGCTTTACATAAGTTAAGAATCTCTTTTCTTTTAAGAAAGATAACTACTTTATAATCTTAAATCTTCTTTATTACAATCCATCTTGACACTCTGCGAGAATTATAATTAATTAATAATACTATTACTAGAAATATATTATTTAATCTGCGTCTTTAGAACAACCTGTTACTTTATTATAGAAATAATAATAACTAGAATTATATTAATAGAAAGCACATATTCTACTACGCCTGGAAAGACGGAGAGTATTATAAATAAAAAATAAATAAAAATAAGAACCTTCGCTATAATATAAAATATATAACTGTTAATATAGACGACCTTTCTTTAATAGTAATAATTATAACTATTAATAAAAATAATAACTATACAATTAAAGGCCCTAGAAGAATATATAAAAATAAAAAGACTATTATATCTATATTTATAGTAGTTATTATATTAATATCTACACCTATTATCGCGGTTTAATTTTTTATTATTATAACTAATATTCTTATACTATCAGAACGGAAATACCCGCTAAAAAAATAATATAATTAACTAATAAAAAGATAATATATTAAAGTTATTATTCTAAATATTACTAAGCCGTTAAGAAGTATTAATTTTATTATAATAAATAAATCCTAATCTAAATCCGTCGTCCATATTAATCCTAATATATCCACTAAGTTAACTATTAATTCTAACATACTAATTAAGTTAACTATTAATCCTGATATACTAACTAAGTTAATTATTCTTCCGATTTTTACTAAATTAACTGCCTTTAATAATATTATAAAAATAATAAATATAATTAAAGAGCGGTTAGCTATCCTAATAATTTTACTACTTAGTAAAATAGGCGCTACGATATAGAATATCCAGTTGCTTAATATTACGCTTATAAAAGAACTAAAATAGTTTACTATATTAACTAGTTAATATACTAAAGAAAAGGACGCGGATTTTTAAAAAGCTTTAAATATTTTTAAAATAATTTATTTTTATTTAATTATAATTTTATATTTTATTTTTATATATTCTATTTCATGCTATTTTCCCAGAATAATATATTATATTACTAATTACTAATTACTACGTTTTCTTTTTATTTAAAATTATTTCTTCCTGATAACTATATTAACCAGATAATTAATTTTTTTAAAAATAGTAATATTATAATTGTCTATATTTCTATATTTTAGATAATTATACGTTGCCAGACTTCCCGCTTATACGGATTTATAAATAATCCCTTTATTTAAAAGAAAAATAACTACTTTATAATCTTAAATCTTCTTTATTACGATCTATCTTAATATATTCTAAGGCCGTAAGACGCTCCGAAGGTGTTAGCTTTTTAAATTTAAATTAAATATTAATAATAAAATATCGCGATTTAAAACAAGATAGGTTACTAGAGACTTTACTTAATAGTATAATATTAATTTTAGAGATATACTTTCGTTTATTATTTACTTTATTACTATCTATCTATTCTTTACTTATATAGCCGCGTTTAACTATAAGTATATCTAAAAAAATATAAAATTTATATTTCTATAGGACACCTTCTTCAGAGATAAAATTATATATATTAATTAATAGGTTTTAATAATAGTATTAAGAAGATCTATCTACTCGTATAGCTATTTTATAGATTAAAGTAGATAATACAGACGTGGTATTTTACATTCTGTAGAATACTCGCTATAATATACCTCTTTCCGTCTCCTGTAGATAAATACTTATTTTTTAATATTAAAGATCTATTACTAATCTTATATATAATAATATATTATTTAATAGACACCGCGAGGCCATAAAGGAAATATAAATAATAATTAATAGTATATTCGACGGCGCTTATTTTTAAAAAACTATTTATTATCTAGAAATAAAGATAGAGAGAAATTGTATAAATCAAATAATAAAATTAATATAATATATATATATTTATTATATACTTAATAATTTTACCCCCGAATTAATTAAAATCTCTTTTATTCCTATATAAGAAGGGAGCAAGTTAATTAAATAAAAAACTAAAGAATCTAACATTACCTTACTAAAATAATTCTAATGATTACTTAATTTTATAATATATATAACGCTTTAAACTCTCCCTAACACTGCATTCGTAATAAAAAATTAATATAATATATTTTTAATCTAAATAATACATATATAAAAAAAACTCTTATATCTCCTTTAATTTTTTTATATTATAATTAATAAAGGCATCGTCTTTATAGCCCTACCTATTAAAAAAAGCGAGAATAAAGAGTTTAATTAACTTAGTCGTCTAGGAAAGATCACGGGCTATGTAGATATAGACTACGAATGAAATCTTAATATAAGAAAATTAACTACCGGCTATATATTTAAACTTATAGTATTAAAATAGATTATACAGTAAAGATGTTAAGATCATAAAGTAGTTATATTTCTTACAATAGAAGGAGATATTATAAACCTATATAAAACAGGACGTGCGGTAACGCATAATTACTTAAAATATAAAAAAAAGAATAGGAATATAGTATAATATTCCTATCCTTTAAAAATTAATCCCCTGTTTAAAACATCTGTATAAATATATAAATAAAAGATTAAAATAATAATAACCAGTATAAGAATAAAATAAAATAAATCCAGGGCTATAAAGTAGACTACTTCTTATAAATTATTTTTAGAATATTAAATAATTTTTAAAAATTAGTTTTTTCCTCGTTAGTACGCCTAATTAAAATAATAATAGTTTTAAAACTCTCTAGATTATTCTTAAGTGTAATTATAAGAAAATAAATATCTTAAATAACGGTATTAATATCTCGGAGTAGTAAGATTATTAATTTTATAAAATATTCTTTAATTATATCCGTAATTCTAAAAAAATTAATAAGAGCCTCGTTCACACTATTATAAAAGATTATAGAGGTATATAATTAAAAGAAACTATAGAGGTAGATTACTTAGGAAGAATCGTAATTATAATAATTAAAATAAAAATAGATATTATAATAACCGGGATAACGGGTTCTATAGATTCTATAGATTTTATAACGATAGGGATAACCGGTTCTACAGATTCTATAATAGTAAATAGAATAACGATGTTATTATTATATTCGGTAGTAACAGCAGATTTAGTAATATTAATAATATTTATAATTACTACTTTAACTCTCTACTTCTTAACAGAACAGTTGTTAGACCGAGGTCTAGGATAGTATAAACAACGTGTTGGGTACGCAATGCGGGATCGTATTAGTAGAGGTGCCGTAGCTCTAGAACTAATTACTGGTCTTCAGAACCCGTGGTTCTAAAGCCCCTTTTTCCTACGGGCGGATCATGTGACCCGGATCGGCCCTACTAAGCAAGCCCTACCCGTACTGCGCCTCTCTAAACCGCAGTATAGTAGATAGTTATAATAATTACCCCTTCCTTTCTCGAGGCCACGGCCCCGTGGCTTAAGTATCTAAGATATTAAGTTTAGATATCTAGGGCACTTGCGGCCGTATATATACAAATCTTAACTTAATTTTTTCCCGGATTAACCCCCTACGATTTATCAGAATATAATAAATATTATATTATAATTTAAATTAGCCGGCTTAGTATTTATTTATTCTAGTATATCTAATTAGTCAGTATTTTAAGATTATATATTATCTAATACGGTAGTATATAATAGTATTATTAATAAGTAATTAATTACTTAGTAATAAATATAAATAATTCTTTTTTAATTTTTTTTATAATATAATCTTTTTTTCTTTTCTTTTTTCTCTCTAACATCTTCTTTTTATAATATTATATATAATTTCTTTTCTTATTTTTTTTTTATTTTAGCTTCGTTTATCTCTAAATTTATAATATAAGTTTATTATACTTATTTATATTTTTTATTTTATTTTTAATTTTAAATTTTATTATTTATAGCCTCCATGCGTCTTAGAAATTATTATTATAAATTAAAATTATTTATTCTATTATATAGTCGCGGTCGCACTATATTTTTTAAAATATATTTTTCTTTTATTTTTTAGTTAATTTTTTTTATTTTTTTCTTATTATATTTTATCTTTTATTTTATATTAATTTCTACTTTTTTCTTTTTCCTGTGATAATATATTATTATATATTATATTATTATAGATTCTAGTATACAGACTATATCTTTTATTTATTATATTATTAATAATTAGTATTATTATTTTAATCTTTATAAGTAGCCGTATCTATTTTACTATATTAATTTTAGTTAACGCTTATATACTTATTACGCGTCTTTTTTTTTAAATATTTAATATCTTTTTCTGTCTTTGTGTTCCGTTTTTATATTTAGAGTTATAATACTAATTAATATTATAAAAAATAAGATATTATTTTCCTTTGCCCGTGTTTCGCGTTATTATATTATTATTAATTCTATTATTATTAAATATTTTATTTATTTATTAATCTCTCTCGTGGTATATATTATTAAGTGTATTTTATTATTAGAATTTTTTATTAGCTAATTTAAAGATAAAAATACTACTAGTAATAAAAGTTAGACGGTATAAATAAGTTTTAATACTAAATAGTACTAATATTATTTATATTATCTAGCTCGGTTCCCCGCCACGTAATATATAGTTTATAAAGATAAATTATTTTATTAATATTATTTTTTATAAAATTATAACTAGAACGTTTATAATCGCCCTGCGTACTATTTAGTAAGTTATTTAATATATTAGTTTCGGATTTTATTAATATATAATAATAAGTCCTTCTCCGTGCCGCTAATACAGCTTATTTTATAAATTTTTATATCTATTAATATCTTATATTAAATACCGCTGAGACCGCCGCTATTTTATAATTTATAATATATATTATTAATCTCGCTATACGCAAGGTATATATTATAATATCTACTTCGGCTTTACTAAGTATATTAAGTAATAATAAGAGGCTTTATATTTTTTTATTATTTTTTTAGTCCCTAAGTCGCCTCCGTTATCCGTTATAAAACGGTTTTTTAATTTCTTTAATATATAGTTGCCGGTTGGGTGGATAGGTAAATAATTTTTTTTATTTCTTTTATATATAAATTTTATAGTATAAGATATTTTAAATATTTTAAAATTATCTTTTTTTAGATTATTTTTTTTTACAGGTTTTTTCGGTCTACTATATTAATTTAATATATAGATTTTAAATACTTCTATATTTTAAATATTATTTTTTAATTTTTATATAACGTCTTCCAGGGGCTAATATTTTTATTATATTAAATATTTTATTATATTACGGATCTTTTTATATTTTATAATTTTTTTAATTAGTTATTTTTTATTTTTTTAGATTAGGATACTATCTCTTTCTAGATTAGTATTTATTAGTTCGTCCCTTGGTTCTAGTAGTAAGATATAAAATATTAAATAAAATTATCTAAATTTTAGGGGAAGAAGAAGTGTGTATATTTATTTATTTATAGTTATAATAATTTAGAAAGGCCCGATCTATTTATTATTAAACTTTTTAACTAGTCGTCCCGTTTAGATATTTTTTATATAAAGTAAAACCTAGTTTCTAATTTTAAAGATTTTTATAATACGATTCTTATTCGCGGTTTAAATTATTATATTTTTATTTTATCTAAGTTTTTCTTTTAAAAATTTATATATTTTATATAGTTCTCTAGCTCTTTTTTTTACTAAAATATTTATTATAATATTAATCTTTATTTTAATATTAACTCGGATATCGCCCTGGAAGTCTATAAATATAGTATTTAGAGATATACTTATAATAGTATATATTATATTATTATATATAAACTAGACTAATAGCAGCCATCTAGCCTAGTTATTTTATTATTAATATATATACACACGTAGGAAGTATTCCAGCGTTTAATTTTATCGCTTAGTCTATTTATTAGTTTAAAAATAATAGGCGGTTAAAAGTCGTCGCCGCACTGCGAGGAGATAATATAATATTAATTAATATTTATTTATAAAAAAGGATCTTTTATCACTAATAATATTTTTTAGAACGCCTACTAAGATAAAGATATAGTTATATAATAGTTTTATAAGACTCTTTACGGTTAACTTTTTCTACGTGAATATATACCATGCGTATTTTAAAAAGAGGTTTACTATAATTAGTATAAAATCGTATACTTCTTTATTCTACTTTAACGGTAAAAGCCTAGTAATAAAGTTTATATTAATTTATTCTATAGATACTGCGGGTACTAGTAAAGATTTTAATAACTTATATAATTTATATTAATACATGGTAATCTATTTATATTTTATATAATATTATATATATTTTTTAATTTCCCGGTATATATTATATTAATAATATTACTATTAAATACTCTCTAAAATATATCTTTCTTTTAAGTATTTTTTTTATAGATTATTATAATTAATTCTTATAATTTTCTATCGCACTGCGGTAGATTTCAGAATAAAGATATAATTTTTAAATTTAATTAATCTATTTTTTAATATATATTAGGGCGGTTTATTTAGTATATTTAAATTATTTTAATAAATATAGTCCCGTATTCTTCTGGAAAAGCTATTTTTTATTTATATTTTTTATAATAGATCAGATATTAATTTTATAATATTTCCTAAGTATGCTATCTCGGTCTATATAATTATATATATTATAAACCGTGGTATCAGGATATCCGGAATTTTTATATTACTATTAGTATAAATCTTATCTGCGGCTATTTCTTAAATATAGATATAATTAATATCAGAATTACTTTTTCTATGCGCGAGTAAACTAACTATAGTTAATATAGGGATTTTCTTTATTAAACTAGCCCGCAACTTCTTCTAAAGTATTAGTAATATAGAATTTTTAAGATACTTTTCCTTTTTAGATTCGTAGTTTAAATAATAGTTCGATATATTTACAGGATTTTATATTCTTAGGCGATACTTAATATTAAAATTAAATATAACTAGCTTTTTTATTTATTTTATTTAACATCTGGTCAGTTCCTTCGTTATTATAAAATATTATAAATTAATATAGTTAGATAATATTATAATAGGGTATTTACTACCTTCTAGATAGTGCCTTTAATATTTAAAATATTTAACTATTACGAGCAGTTCTTTATTATAAATCTTATAACATATCTTCGTACCCTATAGTTTACGGAATAAGAAGATAATAGGATTTTAAGTTTCTTCCCTCTAGAACTGCGTGTAGATACTTATAATTATAAATTTTAAAATATCCGGTTTTATATAGATCTTCCGCTTTAGATTAAAGTGCCGTAGTAGTAGTATTTTTATAAACTTATTTTTTAGTTTTTTAAAGTTTTCTTTTACCTTTAAAATTAACTAGATAGTCTTTTTTTCTTAATTTTTTAAATTTTACGCATTTTTTATTATTTCATTTAGGACTGCGACGATTTTTAAGTATTTTTTAATAAATCTATAATAAAAATTTATAAATTCTAGAAATATCTGGATTTTACGTATTAATATGGGTATTAGTTATTTTATAATAGTTTTTACTCTATTTCTTTTTATTAAGACTTTCTTAGAGCTAATAATAAACTCTAGAAATTTAATAGTATTAGTGCGGAATACATATTTGCTTAATTTAGTATAAAGTTTATAAGTGCGGAGTTTTTTTAATACTATTTTAATATAATATATATAGTCCCTTTCATTCTATAAATAGATAAGGATATTATTTAGATAGACTACTATATAAACGTCTAGCAGATTGCTTATTATATAATTAATATATAACTAGAATATCGTAGATATATTAACTAAATTAAATAGTATTATCTGGTATTCGAAATAGCCGTAATAGGTACGGAATATTATTAATTATTTATCTCTTTTTCTGATCCGCAGCCGATAGTATATATTATATAGATTTAGTTATATAAAGGTCTTAGTCTTTTTAAGACGGTCTATAATCTTCCTAATTAACAGTAGGGGGTAGCGATTCTTAATTATAATAATATTAAGCCTTCTATAATTAATATATAGTTATAAGCTACTATTTTTCTTCGGTATAAATAAGATTAGAGTACTCGTAGGGCTTTTTAATAGTCTGATTTATTCTTTCTATAATACGATTTTAATATATTTTTATAATACCTGCAGTTCCTTTTTAGATAATAGGTAAATTAATTTATACGGGGGTTAAGTCTCTGATTAGATTTTAATTATATAGTTATAATCTTTATAAAATATAAAGATATTTACTTTCTTCTCTAAAAAGATATTACTAAAGTTATTAAATTTCTTAGATATTCTATTTAAAAAAATTATATTAAGCTTCGCGGGAACTATATCCACGATCTTTTTTAAAATTAGGATATATATTAGCGCGCTGTTAAGAACGGCTATTATATAAGTTTATAATAATAAGATTTTAATCCGATCCGAATTACTCTCCGTACTACGGTAGAATTATTTAAACTTTATTTACTATATATCTCAATTCACGGCTTTTAATTATAATATTTCTAGGATTATATTATATCCTTTTATATTTATTATTTTAAAACTTTCTTTTTAATCACGCAGTTCGCCTGTATTATTTATAATAGTGATTTTAAATTCATAACTCCCGTAGCTATTTATTATAGTATTATTAATTATTTTAACTAGCCGTACTGGGTCTTCTGTGTCTAATAAGTATAATTTAATTTATATTTAATTAATAAAACTAGCTTCTACTCTATAGTCTAATAGATAATATATCTCGATAGGGTAGTCCGTAGTGCTAATAATAACGTCTAATATTATTCTTAAACTACTAGTTTTTTTTATTTAGGTCTAACACTGCTGTAGCGGTTAATACTGGTCTAATTATTTTTTTACTAAATATTTATTCTTATTTACCCGAGATAATATACCGCTGGATTACAGCGCCCTATATTTAGTAATATAGTAGTTTATTTAATTATATTTTATATAGACTCTTCATAATCTATTATAGAAATTATTTAAATATTTTTATTTAGTTAAGGACTCTGATATATTACTAGAACTTTATTTTATATTTTTTATATTTAGCTTAGTATTTCTAGCTCTCTCTTTTCTAAAATTTCTTAATTATTCTCTCTACTCTAGTATATTATCCTTGAATATTTAGATATAAATTATATAATTATTATATTTTTTTAGTTTTTTTTCTATGCGGAGACACTCTCGCTGTAATATAAAAAGTATTTTTATATAAAAGTAGATTTTTCTATATTTTTTAATATATAGTAGTGTTATACGTTCTTTAAGAGATTAGAGATAGTTTATAAAATTTATTATTATTTTATATTTCCTTTAATAAGCTCTTTTATATTATAATATATATTAATATTTAAGGGTGCGGGGATTACTAATATATTTTTAATAAAAACTTTCGAATTTAGTTTAGATATAGTTTTTCATGAAGGTGTATATTTTTCTAAATTAAATATCTAGGCGTTTTAGGTCTAGATAATCTATTATATAAAAGACCTTGTAGTAATTATTAATAAATTATATTTTATATTTAGAGAAATAGGCCTTTAATTAGTTAATAAAATATTAGTATTAAGATAAATCCTTTACCGAGAACTATATTAAATTAGATAATAATATAGGAATTTTTTATATTATAAATTATACTACGGGTGTAGTTAGTAATTCTAAAGATATTAATTCCCGTATTAAGATCGCGGGTTTAGAGAATACGAATATAAATTTTAAAAGCTTTTTTAGAAACTTAATAGATTTTTCTTTATCTTATCCTAAATAATAGTCTTTTATAATATTATTATAGATTTATTAATATATGCGGGATCTCCTTTCCGTTATATAATATTATAAGATATAGAATTTTTCTTATTTTATTAATTTTTTCTTTTCTCTTCGGATTTTTTTTAATATTATATTAATTTCTTCTATAGTATATTCTTTTTTAATATATTAAATAATGTCTTGTATCTCATCCAGTGTAGTTATATATAGTATAAATAATCTTAGAGATCCTTCGTTCTTTAAAAAAGAAGTTATTTTATTTTAAAATTTATTAAAAAATCTTTATTAAATATTTTACAGGATATTTTTAGTTACTATTTCGTTAGTCTATCGTAATATATACTCTTAACAGGCCGTCTATATAATTAAAATAATTAGAACTGTTAGACCGAGGTCTGGGATAGTATAAATAACGTGTTAGGTATGTAATACGGGATCGTATTAGTAGGGGTGCCGTAGCTCTAAAACTAATTACTAGTCTTCAGAACCCGTGGTTCTGAAGCCCCTTTTCCCTACGAGCGGATCATGTGACCCGGATCGGCTCTACTGAGCGAGCCCTACCCGCACTACGCCCCTCTGAACCGCAGTGCGGTAGGTGGTCGTAACAATAGTCTTATGATTTTTACAATACATACTTCCATATTATTAAGATAGGCGTTTTAATAGTAATTAGAATAGGCCTGTTAATAGCAGTAATAGCGGCTGCTGTAGAGAATGTAGAAGAGATTTAAAATATATTAATATTTATACATTCTAATATGCCTCTAATAGAATTCTTACTTTTAAGCTTTAATTTTAAGATTTTTAATCGTATAGTCGCCATTCTTATTAATAGCTATAATTATAATAATAAAAG
Organism: Aspergillus persii; assembly: GCA_002215965.1. Lineage (NCBI taxonomy): Eukaryota > Fungi > Ascomycota > Eurotiomycetes > Eurotiales > Aspergillaceae > Aspergillus > Aspergillus persii. The sequence continues at coordinate 4,376,338 of NGZO01000002.1, read as the reverse complement.
ATATACTAGTCATATCAGCGACATTATATCTTAAAATATGGTATTAGCTATTATTATTATTATCCAATTCTATTTAGTAATGTAGTTCGGTATTCTAGGTATAATAGAACATATATTTTTAATTAATTCGCTTTTAATTATTATTTATTATTCTATCATTATAATACTATAATTTACTGTTCTAAAGGTATAAATTAAAAGATATATTTCTAGTTATTACTCTATTTACTAATTATAATATATATAATACTAAATCGCGTCCGTATAAAATATAGTTAAAATAAATAACTAAGATATAAAGATCTAATTCTCTATATATAATAATAGATTTACTATTAGAGGCTCGGTGACGCTTAATATTCTTATTATTTATAAAATTATACGCGTAGTAGGTTCCTCGTTTATAATATAATAAAGATATTATTTTAGTAATTATCTTTACTACCTATAGGTCCGTAAGGCAGGTATATTTTAATAAATAGCTATCTTTATTAATTTACCCGCGAGAGTCCGGTCAGGTATTTTAATTATTAATATATTAAATTTTAGCAGCCGTAGAATTAGCCGTAGATAAAGCGGCCTTTTTTATTAATAACTTAATTTCTAAAATCTAAACTAGACGGTCGACTAAGCGCTTTATTTCTTAATAATAAATAGTAATATTCTTTACTATTATCTTATGCTATTTATCCGATCCGAATAACTTAATTATTTATTTTAATTCTAGCTTAATTATTACTTTTATTTTACTTTTATCTAAGAGTACTTCGCTTATTCGGGAATTAATAAAAGTAAAACTGAATATAATAAAAGATAATTATAAATAACGATTTGTAAAGTTATATAAAATCGGTATATTAATATAGTTAAGATATATAATAAAGAATAAAAAAAGAAAAATAGAGAGAAAATAGTAGAAAAAAAATATAGAATATAGTAAAATAAAGAATTAAATAAAATAAAAGGTAAGACGAGGTTAAAGGTATAGAATATAAATACAGGTAATAAATAGTAAAGTAGATAATATAATAGATAGTTAACTATTAGCGAAGTATAGAGAGGAAGATATAAAATAAAAAAATATAGTAAATATAGAGTAAGAGGATATAGTAGAAAGAGTTATATATTAATCGAATAAATATTTTATATTAATCTAATTACCGTATTTATTTAATTTTATAAAGACTTTTCGAACTCTCTAATAAGATTAGAAAAATAGATATTATTAATTTATATTTATTAATTATATTAAGCGCCGTATTTCTTTTAATAGATAAGATACTTGGTGTATTTATTCCTTAAATAACTATATTAAATAATATACTTATTTAGAATTTATTTAATTTTATATATATCTTAATCGCCTTCAGAAATAGCGGAAGGTTTTAAATATTAATAACTAAAATTATTATATTTAGTAGACTTTAGCTATTACACTATATTTCAGATTTCTATATTTATAGTAGTTATATTCTTCTATATATCCCGTTTTACTAGGAATGGAATCTTTTTAGATAAAAAGAAATAATAACTACTTTATAATCTTAATTTCTTTTTATTATAATCTATCTTAATATAGTAATATATTCTAATTTTAAGTCCTTTTCTGCGTTGTTATAATTCCGTGTTGAAAATAATTATTATTTTAATAATTTATAGTTATTAAGTACTATTTAATAATATTCGCGTTTTCTCTCTTAGTAAATAATAATCCGTTTTTATAATCCTCGAGATAATTGTTGAGCTAATAGTTTTTATTATTTTTTATTATTTTTTATCATAATCACATCTTATTTCATCAAATCTTTACGTTTAAGATACCTTATATTTCCCTTAAATCCGCTTATTCTTCTTAATATAAAACGTTCTACCCCCCCCCCCCCCCCATACGCAATTTCATCGTTTTCTAGTATATTTAAATATCTGTAAGGACTGCAGAGCTTATATATTAATTAAAAATATTTTATCAAGTATTAGATAGTATAATTATAAATAATATAGATACTTTTATTATTTAGAGAGCTAAGTATTTAATAGTTATTACCGCGGCGCTATTATTTATAAGATAGTTCGCGTTTTCTCTAGATTAGCCTATATATTATTAATTAGGCTATCTAGACCACTAATTATTTAATTTAATTAGACTATCCGAGTTAAGAGAAAGGATCTTAACTCTATATATATATCTATTCAAGGATTACCGGCGTTATTAATATTAATTATTATAATTCTACTAAGAATCTTGATTAAAGCTATTCGGCGAATTCTAATTATTAAGATTAACTTAATTCTATAAAACTCGACCGAAGTTAACGGGATAATTATTTATCTACTTCTATCCAGGCCTCGGGCCGTTATTTTAACTGTTTTAATTAAAAAGTTAATTTAGATATTTAAATTGCGGTCGCCCGTATTATAGCTAATTATATAAATAAGCGTTCTGCCAAGGATACGGCTAGAATTATAAAATAAAAATATAGCGTATTACCGGTTAGATCGGGGGTTTATTATTATTATTAATATTATATTAATTATTAGGATCTCTGCGATTATTAGAACTATTTAGATAATTAGAATCATTAGGTTTATTTTTACTGATTCTTTTATTACGGGACCTTTAGCAGTTTAAATTTAGATTTTACTATATAAAATATTAACGTTCGAGTAGCTGAAAGAATTTAGTCTTAATAATTTTATTCGTAGAAGATAGAACGTGTTATTAAAGATAAGTATTAAATCTATTCTAGACTATTAATAACTATTAGAATATATTAATAATCTTAGTAATTTAAGTAAGATATATAATCTTCTTTACATAGGTCTAGGGGGCCTTTTTTATAGTAATATTAATATAGCTATAGCGTATTAACTTTAACCTTTTAAGTACTTTATAGGGATTAGCTTTAAATCGGATCTTTAATTTACGGAACCAGCCCTGTTTAAATAATAATATATATAAAGAATATTTCTCTAATTTAATTAACTCGGAAGTATATTAGATAAGTATTATATTGTATATATATACTTAGATATTTAACTTAACTATAGATTCTCTCTTATAGTTAATTATATCGGTAATATGATTAACGAATATGTTAATATCTTTATAGAAGACTTAACTATTATATAATTTATAATTATTAGATTAATTTAGCTAAAAAGTCTAATTTCTTTAGTCTTCTAATTACTAATTTTACTATTATTAGAGAAGTTAGATAGTCCTTCCAGTTCTATAGCGTTAGATTCGTTAGATTTACCGGGATTATTGGGGGTTCTTATATTTCTTATTATCCTATACTACTACGATTACCTTTAGATCTAGACTAATAATATATATTCTCTAAATATTCCAGATATTTAACTATAGTAATCTGACCTCTAAGTAACTTAATCTTTTATATTTAATCTAGTTTTAGATATCTTAATAGATTTAATAGTATCTTTTAATTAAAATCTTCTAAATTAATACTAAAGCTTTATTTTATTAAAATTATATAATTAGATATTAGATTAAGAGATAATATTAGATTCAGACACGTCGTTTAAATATAAATTTAAATATAAAATATTAAGCGGCTCTAATAATTTAATTAATAGTTTATTAAGTTATTCGATAGAAGGGTATAGATAATTAGAGTATAAAGGTTTTATTCTAAATAGTTTTCTTATATCTTTAGAGTATAAACAATCGATCTAATTAGTTATATAGCTTAGCTGGATTATAGTAGATAGTTAAATAATAAAATTAGGATTTGGGAATAATCCGATTACCTAAAATATAATTAAACTAATTAGATATTTAGTAGATATAGTAGTAAGAGAAATAGAAAATAATATAATTAACTACTTATTTTTATCGCTCGATCCGAACGATTAATATACTAATTTAGATTAATTAGTTATACTTATTAAGATAGGTCTAGACAGTTTAACTAATAAAGCAATAAAGATTAAATATAATTTTATAGTTAATCGCGTTGCTCCGAGTGGATTAATTAGATTAGAATAAATAAAGGGATTTAGATTAAGCTAACTAATATAAAGTTAATTAAGAATAAAATATATTAAAGATCTATAGAACTCTCTAACTATTTTATATATATTTATTAATTAATTAACTAGGAAAAGACTCTGCTTTATAAATATAGGTAAGAGATATATCTTAGTAATAAAATATATATCTTAGATAACTTTAGTCTCTAAATTAATAATCTAGAGATAACTAGATTACTTATAGAATATAACTATCTAATAACCTAATTTAATAAAACGACTTAATATTAGTTAAACTAATAAAAAAAATTAAATTAATAGAGATTAATAAAAGTAAGATAAAATAGATACTAGTTATATTATTTAAGATAATCTAAACGGCCAGAAAATGTTAAAACGACGTATAAAAAAGAAAAAATACTATATAAAAGAAAAAAAAACGATTAACTAATCTAATAAAATTAATAAAATTAATAAAATTAATAAAATTAATAAATAGATAAATAAATTAGTCTATATTAATAGATTTAATAATAATAATCGTTAGAACAGAGCCCGCAGATATATTAAGATAAGAATAGTAAATAAATTACATTAAATAGATAATTTAGAATCCTAGATCGCTTAAATTAATAGAAATATAATCCGCTAGATAAACCGAGGAATATACTATTATTATTATAATTAAATAATAGAGTTCTTGATAAAGAATTAATTAGTATTAATAATTATTAAAAAATTAGTAATATAATATTTTATTCTACTAATTAAAGAATCTATTTTATTATTTATTATTATATTCAGAACATCTACAATATAATAATTAAATTTAAAAAAAAATATTATATTATAACACCTGGGGCCGCCATATAATATATCCCCCTACTGCGATCCCTGGAACTTATAAACTAGCCCACTACTAATAATAGTAATAGCTTATAGACGGAAAAAAAAGACCTATATAAAATAGGATAAGAATCTATATCTAGCGTAATATATATAAGTAGGAGAGATAACTATAAAGAGAAATTAAGAATATTTATTCCGATAAAGAGCTATCTTCGCCTAACTCTTAAAAATAGGAAGATCTATCTTTAGAAATTATATCTAGTAATATATCTAAACTAAGATAGTTTTTTATAACTATCTAAAGGCTCCTTAATAAGTATATCTAAAATAAACTAGATCTACACGGCTAGGATTTTTACATAATCTAGCTCTTCCTCGGGTGAAGGAGGACTCTTTAAAAAAAAAAATAAGAAGTTCTTTATAAAAAAAGTAGATTTCTTTACTTATTAATTAAGTTTCTAAATATCTCTAACTCTTTCTTTTTTATAAAAAATTATCCGCTTCTATAAGTAATTATTTAATTTAAATTACTTTTATATATTTAATTAAGAAGTTTAATACGTCTTTACCCGTCTTACCGAAATAGATAATAATAAAAAAAGCTAAAATATCTTTAAAGAATTATAGCGTATTATATAATAATAAATTAATTAACTCGCTACGGTACGCGCTGTATTTTTTACTAATTAATAGTTATAGATATAGCCGGAAATCCTAGCTATTAGACTATTCTATTATTCATATAAAGCCGGCGGCGCTATAAAGCTATATTAAAAATTTTTAGATCTTAATCTAATTCTAAAATATAATAGACACTTTAAATATAAAATAATAGAAAGATAGTTATAAAAGATTAACTAATATTTTAAGAATGAAATATTACTTATATATAAAAAAGCGACGGACCTTAAAAAGGTTATAATTATTAAATAAAAATTTATAAGAATAGCCCGCGAATAGTAGAGAATATATAAAATTTTAGAATAAGTTAAAGCACTCGTATCTATTATAATATTTAAAAATTTTAAAAAATAAATTCGTGAGAATTTTAGCAAATATTTAAATATTATTAAATAATAAAATATATTCAATAAGTACTAGCAGGGATAGAAGAATATCTAATTATACGCTAATTCCCTAGCCGAAGCTGCAGCTTATATTTAAAATAAGATTTCTAATTATATATTAATTTATTAGTTTATTATTAGCGTAAAGAAGCCGCTATAGGTTATTTAAATAAAAGAGAGAAACTAACTAGAGAATTTTAACGAAGTAGTATAACGTTTTATATAATACAAATAGAACTAAGCGGTAGCTAACCGGATATAATATAATAATAAACTAGCTAATCTTATATAATTTAATTAGATATAAGAATAATCTACTAAGAAACTAATTCGAGGATTTCTAAAATAGAATATATACTATAAAATAATAAAGCCTACTATTATTATAAGAAACTAGATTACCGTTTAAAGAAGTACCGCTTTAGATAGAAATAGAAAGAAGAAAGAAAAACTAACTAAAAGTAGAGAAAAGGAAATAATTATTAAATAAGAAAGTATTAATTAACTAAATAAAGAATACTTTTAAAGAAAAAGAATATACTAATAATAATCTACTAGAACTAAGGAATTTATTATAAATAATAAAAGTTACTAAAGTACCCTATCATGTTCGAGCTTATCTATATACTTTAAGAGATAATTTCTTATATTATTAAAGAAAGATAGGAGGACTGAAAAATATAAAGATTAGAATTTTAGTTAATTTAAAAATAAATTACACGTTCCTGTTAGAAAGAGTTATTAATATATTAATTATCCGGTATTTAGAGAGTTAATAAGTCGCTAATAAGCCTATAGATATTTTACTTACTAATAGTAAACGAGCTATTACTAATATATAATACTTTATATTATTATATTTAGATAAATGGACGGGATAAGTTCGTAATTAGTATTTTTTTCTATTAGATTTTAATATTATCCTAGATCGAGATTAGCTGCGAGTGATTAAGCTAGTAATTAATTAAAATATTATAAAGATAAAGCTTGTTACAGCCTCAGAATAAAGAAATGAATCTTATTGTAGGTTAGATACGAAGACACTAAGCTGAAGAAGAGAAAGGAAGAAAAATAACAGAACTTAGTAAATCGAGGAGAATAAATAGTAGAAGAGGAATATAAATAAACTAAATATTATAATCATTCTAATCCTCCTGCAATCTTAACCTAAAACCTTAATATCTGGTTTCTACTGTCTTGGCAACCCTTACGAGATTTAGATACTTAAATATCTAGATCGTTATATTACCCCCTCTTCCGAAAACATAGTTGCCTTTAATTAGTTAATATCTTAAAGTACAGATTAACGGACGTGATAGGAATGATAGAAGATAGATCTTTTTAATTAAAGCTAAGGAAGAAAACTAGCTCTAGTTAAAATTCTTTATATCTAAATCCCGCACCGCGATACTTTATTATTATTAGAATAATCCGGAAAAAACTCGTTATTCGCAGTAGCCGTAAGCTAAAAAGATAAATAAATAGAAGATCTAAGGAGCTCGGGATACCGCTTATAAAAATTATAAATAAGAGACGGTAAATTCTTAAAATTCTTTACCGGATATTAGGTATTATTATTATTATACCTAATCTATTTAACACGATATTAGAGTCTCTAATAATATAATTAATAAATAAGAATTTACTCTACCTTCTATTCTTTTTAATTATTAACCTTGACCGGTTCCTGCGGGTTAAGAATTTATCCTATTAAAAGAATAGACTTACTAGCGCGCCGTAATTTCTTAGGTATAAATACTAAATAGACTTTTATTAACTTAGATAGATTAAATAAATAAGAGTAATCTCTTTTCTTAAAAACTTTAAAGAAACCTAATATCTACTAGCTAAGCTTTTAATTAAGATATTCTATATTCTAATCCCTTGTTATTATTATAATTAAATCACCGGGTTCGAAATTAGCTTTCTTACGATATCGATTTATCTAGATCTATTAGCGCTACTAAGTTTAATAAATATACCTCTTTATATAGTTCTATATCTCCTTTAATCTCCGTACTATAATATAGGCTTATTATCCTTTAATCCATAACTTGCGGAGCGTAGAAGCTTCTTACTAGTTAAAAAATATACGTAATTTAAATCCTTTTTTAATAAAGAATAGAGACACTCCGGTAGATTTATATAATAGTACTATTATTATAAAGTCTATTATAGATAGTAAATCTAGCTAGTTATCTTAATAGTAGTTCATGAAGGGTCGTAATTATTAGATAATATATTAATTAACTATCTCTATTCTTTTATTAGTCTAAAAATAATATCTAGAGAATAATTTTAACTTAATTTTTAAAATCTTATAAAGCTCTATCTAGAACTTAGAAATAAATTATTCTCTTTTATTAAAAATTATTATATCCGGGAGACCTATCCACAGATAAATCTATTATAGGAATAACTAAGCTATCTCTTTCACCGTAATAGTCTTAAAATAAGATATAGATATAACTCGTTTACTAAATTTATTTACTATTATAAAAACGCTATTATAACCCCTTTCTTTAGCTGGGAGTAAAGATTGGAAATCTATCTTTATATATTACTAAGGTTAATTAGGGATTGGGAGCGGCTAAAGAAATTTAAAAGATAAGTCTCTTTAGATATAATAACGCTGACAGATTAAATAATTATTAATATATTAATCTATATCTTTACTCTAGATAAGCCACTAATATCAGGCTCTAACTAGTTACTTTATTTTATTCTTTTTAAAATAAGCAGTCGAAAGTTACTAGTAGATCTTATTAAGTAAATAGACTCGAAGGTCTTCTTTATCTAATATAACTAATTATTTTTAAAAAAAAAGTTTTTTATTAAGTAATCTCTAATCAGGGTCTTCTATTACTACTTTATTTTAGAACTTAGTAAGTTCCTATAAATTATAATTAATATAGAGAAAATAATTAATTATTTTTAATTTAATATCTATTAAAATAAGCTTGATTAGAAATATATCCTCTTTGAGGTATTTCTTAAAGAGAAGAGTCTAAGATTAATACTTTATATCTATTAATCTATCTTATCTAGTTAATATATTTATTAAAGTATTCTATCTTCCAGGCCGATATCTAATTAGAAAATAGAAGTATAATAAAAACTCCGCCTATCTCGCCTACCGGATATTTAATTTTTTAATAGTTATAAAGTACTCAAGTACCCGATAATCTATAAAAATACTAAACTATTCTATTTTTTATAATTCCTCTAGCTCGGCTTATTATTTCTCTAATACTCTAATAATAGCTAGCATCTCCTTATTATAAATCCCGTAGTTAATCTCTACTAGTACTATTATCTTAAAGAAGAAGGTAACGAGATATTATTACTAATTTTTCTTCTATAGCTAAGATAATACTCTAAAGACTATTCTATCACTAATATTAATCTCTAGCTTAATAGACTGGTTTAGATTATAATAAGCGAGAACTAAAATAGAGGAGAGTACTATCTTTAAGTTTTAGAAAATATCTTAATACTATTAATCTTATATATATAGAACGTCCGCTCTAGTTAAACGATTTAGAGGCTTAGCTCTTTAATTATAATATTTAATAAATCTCTAATAGAAGTTATAGAAATCTAAGAATAACTATATATTCTTAATAATTAATAATACTTTTTAGCTTTAAATTATAGTAATCTTCTTATTATTAACCGCGATACTATTAGTAAAGATAATAAAGTTAAGATATTTTATTCTAGTTATATAGAACTTATATTTTTTTAATAAAACTTATAATTTAGTATCTCGGAGTCTCTGGAGCACTAGTTTAATATATTTTTAATATTTAATTTTATTATTACTATAAATAATTAAATTATTAATAAAGACTATTATAAACCGGTCCAGGTAATCTAAAAAAATATTATTTATTAGATATTAAAAGATCACGGATCTATTAATTAATCTAAAAAATATAACTTAATATTTATAGATTCCGTATCGAGTTTAAAAAATAGTTAGTTTTTTAGAGTTTAGATCTATACGGACTCTATAAAATCTTTACTAAATATTAATTTTAGTAAAGATTTTTACACGTACTAGCCGGTCCATAATTTTATTTACTAAAGAAAAGAGATATCGGTCTTTTTTAGTAATTATATTTAATTTTTAATAGTTTATATAGAATTGTAATCCCTCTTCAGATTTCTTAGCTATTAAGATCGGGAAGATAAATAATATACTATTAAAAATAATAAAATCTTTTACTAGATTATTTATAATATATTATCTTACCGCTTCTAACTCTTCAGCGTTTATCTTATATAAAGGCGAATATCCTAAAAAAAGCTTTTTTTCTAACTCTATCTTATAATCATAGTCTCGATTCGGTAGAAGAATATTTAATTATATTTTTAAAAAAACATCAGCGAACTCCTGGTATTATATAAATAGTTATTTTTAAATTTTATCTAACTCTTCTTAGGCAGAGTCTTTTTTATAGATAATAATCTTATTTAACTAATATAATAAAATAGTAAATACTTTACTATTATTTCTTTAAATATATCGAGAGAAGCCGATAGCGTTAATTATTATAATATCTAATTAAACAGGAGTTAATAATTATCTATCTTTTTAATTGAGGCCGATTTCCTTTCTCTAATTAAAGAAGAATTGGGAAAAATAGACTTTTTAACTAAAATCTAAAATCTTCTAATTCTAATTAAAATTTAGCTCTTTTTTAATTAGGACCCTCTCTATTTTATTTAAAAATTATATATAATTCTAAGCTTAAGTTTTAAAAGATCTGTATTATTCCCTATTCTACTATTCGTTTTATATTTTTCTATTTATTAATCTATTTTTACGAGCTACATCTTTCTAATAATTCTAATCTATTTTAGATCTTTATAAGATACTTTTAGAGAAATTCTATAACCTTTTTATTTATATCTCTTCTACTAGAGTAAGCTTACCGAGCTAAATCAGCCGTTTCTAATAATAATTAGATAGAACTCTATACTTACTTAACTATAGCTTCTTAAGTATAATATTGTGCCTTCCCAGCTCCATGAGAATAAATGATACTTAACTCTATTATTAATCGTCTACTACCAGATCTAATATTATTATATATTTAATTAATATAACGGGTTTTCCGTCAAACTCTATTATAGGGATTTAATATTTTAGTAAAATTAATTATATCTAATAATATTTTACGAGAAAGTTCGCTATTAAGATATTTATAAAATAAAAACTATTTACTCTAATATTAATTAATATTCTTATAATAAAAGATATTCCATTCTTTACTACCTGAATCTAGATTATAAAATAATTATTAGAATTCCCTAATAGTTTTTAAAGATTAATTTAAGTATACTATTTAATATAAACTTTATTTAGAATAGAAACTTCTTCTAAATATTCTCTTTTCTCTATTAGTCGAAAATTTTAGTATCTTTATTCTACAGATCTAATACTCTCAGCGGAGTAGGGTTCTTATTAGAATAATTAATAGAACGATATTCTTATTTAAAATAGTTAAAATATTTATCTTCTCTTATTAACTAGTTTCGCTGGTCTCTATTAATATAGTGTAATCCTTAAGATTATCTAGAGGCTTTATTTAACTTTAGATTCTTTTTATCTATTAAAAATAGATTTTCTATACTAAAACAATTTCTGGGGTATCCCTGATCTATAATTTCTAGACTATTAATTATAATAGAATAATATTCCGAAAACCTGTTAAATAAATAGATATTCTTATTATATTTTATAATAGTTATTTCCTACAACTTACGAGGGAGTTTCTAGTAAAGCTTATTTTTTAGATCTTTATTATAAATTCCAGCTTCAGACGCGATATAGATAAATTTAAATAAAAATTTATAGAATTTATTATTTTTCTTTATCTGTAAATTCCTGAATTTATTCTTCGCGATAATAGCTTAATTTAAGTTATAATAGATATTCCGAAGATATTCTAATATTTTATTCTTATTTTTGTATCTATCTTCTCTAGTCTGTTAACGCGAGACTAGATACTATAAAATCTTTCCTTTAATTTAACTCTATATATAGGTTATACGTAACTCTAAGGTAGTATAGTAATCCTAATTAACTCGTAGTTTTATATTTATTAGAATAATCCAGTTATTAAAACGCGGTTCTTTTCTATTTAATAAGTAAGGCGGATTAAGAAGTTTAATTAATTTCGTAATTATATTTTTAACCAGAGCCTGGATCTAGGTTCTTAATTTAATTACTTTAATTACTAAGTAGTTAATCTCGACTTTAGTTTTATCAGTCTTTTTTATAAGTTTTTCTTTTAACGTTGTAACTCGGGCTTTTTAATCTTCTGAGACAGCTTTATACTTACTAATTTAAGCTTTAAGTTAGTTAATTTATTCTAGGACCTCGTTTAAGAGGTTTTCTACTATCTAATATAAATAGTTCAGGTTATCTTTATAGTATTAGAGGAATTCGTTCTTTAAAATTAGTTTATCTTCTATCTTATTTTTATTTAATAAAGAGATTAGGCGTCGGAGGAATTTAGTACGACTTAAATATATTATAATTAATTAGTCACGATTTAATTGAAATTAAAATTAGTTTAGTTAGTTTAATTAATTCTATAGTTATTATCGCCGCTACACGCGTAGAGATTTAGCACTTAGTTAAAAACGGGCTAACTAGATTAGGATATCTATATCGATTAAATACTAGAAAAGAATTTAATAAATTTAGTATAATATTATAGCCTCAGAATAAAGAAATGAATCTTATTATAGGTTAGATATAAAGATACTAAGCTAAAGAAGAGAAAAGAAGAAAAATAATAGAACTTAGTAAATCGAGAAAAATAAATAGTAGAAGGGGAATATAAATAAACTAAATATTATAGTCATTCTAATCCTCCTACAATCTTAACCTGAAATCTCGATATCTAGTTTCTGCTGTCTTGGCAACCCTTACGGGATTTAGATGCTTGAATCGGGATTTGGATGCTTGAATGCCTGGATCGTCACAAAGCTTCAGGATTCCTAGAAAAAATTATATATAATATTATTAACTAATATTAGACGAATAGTTAATAATCTTATTATTATATTTAACCTATTAACGGCTAAGCAAGCATCCCGAATACTAAGAAAACGCTATATAGAATTCTACGCATATATTATCTAAGAAGAATAATCGTAAGAAAACGTATTAAAATCTAAGTTACCTACCGTTTAAACGCTGCTAGATTATAACTTTAGTTTATTTAGGAAAGAACTATCATCTAAATTATTTTTAGAGCGAAGCGTGGATTATAAGATTAAAATAAAAATATATTTATCTATTAATCTTCTATACTACCCGTTATTATATAAGAAGTTAGAAAAACTAAAGAAATAACTCGCCGAAGCTATAGCTAAAGAAGTTATATATTTTTTAATATTATTATAAAGATTCTTAGTCGTCTTTATCCGGAAGTCTAATAATAGCTAGAAAATATATATTAACTACTAAATATTAAACTGAATTATAGTTAAGAATAACTATCTTTTATGTTATATTTAAGAATTTATCGATATAATCAGGGGTATAACTTATTTCTTAAAAGTAGATCTTTTATTCGGTTATTAGTAAGTATAAATAAGAGCTTTATTAATTCTAAAAATAGTTTTTAATACTGTCTTTAATAAATATAAATTTATAAGAATATTATTTAGATTATATAACATATCCGCCATCTTTTAAATCCTTATAAATTAACTATTATCACCGTACCTAGCGAAATTTTATATTATTTATCTTAGTAATATCCTAGTATTCTCGAAAACCGACAAAAAATATATTTAATATCTATAAAGGGTCTTTAACGTCTTAAAAAAATCACTGTTTATAAAAGATTTAAAGTATATATTTATATAGAAAGAAATTAAATTCTATAATTATATTATTAGTAATAGAAAGGCCCGGCTAATCCTCGAGAAAGTGAATACTATTTATAAATAGCCTTAGCTATATAACGTCCATAATATACGCTAATTTCTAGGTCTTGCTATCTACTACTGTCGATATATTAAGGACTTTGCCCGAATAGTAGCGCCGTTATATAAATTACTAAAGGAGTTAAATAAAAAATAATAGAAGGATCGGTTTTAATTTATTATCTAGAATATAAAATGCGATTTAGTATTCCGGAAACTAAAGATAGCGTTTATATTATAACTAATACTATCCCTAGTAGACCGCTATAAGGTATTTATATTAAAACTAACGCCTTGAAATAGGTAATTAGTCTTATTTTTTTATAGAAAGATAATAATATTAAGTTATATCTAGTAGCTTATAATAAACATAAATTAATGCCGGCCGAGCAGAATTATTTAATATAAAAAAGAGAATTACTCGCGATTAAGGAGATACTGCGCCTCTGGAACTTATATATTAAAAATAGAATAATTATAATAATAGTAATAGACTATTATAGCCTGTAATATATGCAGATCACGAAAATCTATATAAAGCGGTTAATCTAATAGATTAAAGAATTCTAATCCTATAATCTAGATATCCGCTACTGAAAGGGTAGCGAAGCGGTTATTCTAGATATAATTAATAGATAACTAGACTTTATAGAAGAAAAAACTATTTATTTAATAAAGCGCCCTGCGGCTACCTTAAATATAATAATTAAATAGAAAATAATATATTTACAGTATATAAAAGAGATAGAATAGTATAAAGCCTTGGTGGCTTATCTCGAAATAAAATAATTATTAATTATAAAGCGAATTTAGAAAAGTATTTAATATATGAAAGACCTCTTCTAACTAAGGGGATAGTTTATAATATAGAATATTAAGAAAAATAGGAAACGTCTTCTTTATTAGTTTAAAATAGATATAATATCTTATTTTTAATCTTTTTTCCGCATGAACTTCCTCCGGGAAATATATAATTAATTTAGCTATCTTAGATTTCTAGGATTACTTAGTACCATCGGTACCCGAGTCTGGTAGCTAAATCTACGTGTAAACACTAAAGCTATAGTATATAGTTATTCTAACTACTAAGTCTTATAAGAATTATAATATTTATTAAAGCGAGAAACGCCCAGGCACTAAATTAACGATAATATATAGCTATTTAATAAATAGGGAATCGATCTTATTAGTGGGTTATTAATAATATTTAATAGTAACTGATGGATTATCACGGCAATTAATTATATTATTAGATAAATTATTATAAAAGTAGTCGCAGAAATAACAGAGGAAAAGATTATATATTTTCTTTATAAAGAAATCTTTATTAATTATAGAATATTTAATAAGCTTCTATTTAATAATAGACCAAATCTTTAGATATTATAATACAGTACTATATTAATATTCTTAAAATAAAATATAAAATAATAATACTATACCACTCTCGAATAAATAGAAAGACTAAAAATATAAATAATATTTTTAATAAAATATTAATAAAGGCCTTTATAAGAAAGCTAATATAGTTATAGAATTTATATCTCCTATAAGCTATATTCGCGGCCTAAATTCGCTAATATACTATCTCCGGATATAACCTATTTTATTTTCTATATAGAGTATAGCTCCGACTACTATAAGATATAAATAAAATAGAGAAAGAAAGGGAAAAACAGCTTCTAAGAGTAGCTAATATATATATATTAGTAAATAAGCGGCTATTTAATTATATAATTAAGAAATAATATATTAGGGATAAAAAGGTCAAGTATTACAGCTTTATATTAAATTAATAGGTTCTTATTCGTAACAAAGTTCTTTAGAAGTTTAAATTATATTAGTTCAGGTCTTATAAGATATTAAAAAGATATTTTCTAGAAATATACGCGTTATAGGAATTAGAAAAATATATACTTTAAAATTTAATTAACGATCAGCGCTTAATTATCGCTAATACTAATAATCTAGATAGATTATAAGCGTTCTAGTCCTTTAAAAGACGTTTAAAGAAGGCAGAAATATGTCAAGGTGCGGGCTGGCGGGGGTGGTAGAGCTGATGGCAGGTGGGCAGGCAGGTAGGCAGGTTACTAAATATCAGGTGCTCGATTACTACAGGGTCAAGCCATATATAGACTAATAAACAAGATATAGCTTAGAGAGCTATAATAGGATCTTAAGATAGTAAGAAGATAGAAGATAATACAGTTATATAATTATATTAGTAAATATAGTAGTCATCCTTAGATTCGTACTATAATAGTATATCCCCCTTCTATAGTTAAGCTCCGTTAAGGCTAACAGGGGCCAGATTTATCCGGATATCTATAGTAATAATTACGGATAATCTACTCTATATATTCTAGATATTCTACGGATTCTACGGTTAGGTCTAGATATTCTATTTATTTTATAATAAATAAGAACGGCCGCGCTCTTGACAGTTTTAAAAAAAGTTAAAAATATCTTTTACTTCTTATTTTTTAAGCTCTTCGACTTCCACGTATGGTAGAAAAGATTAGATTTAGTTTAATAAAGAATTCTAGCTAACGGATATAAATAGGTTAATATTAAATATAAAATAGATTTTTATACTAGACGGTAGCTCTAAATAATAGATATATAAATTAATAACTTTTTTAATTTAGTACGGATTTAACGTGTTTTAATTAAGCTTCTTACTAAAACACAGGGTCTTAATATATTAAGTATTTAACTATACTAGTTAATTCTCTCTAAATTTTCTAGTAGGGTAGTATTTCCGGTTTATTTATTTAATATATTAAATTTAAGCGGTTACTATTTCCGCGCGAGTAAATTCAGTAATAACTTATATTCTAATAGTAAACTATTTAGTATTTTAAATAGCGGATTAATTCTATATATAGCGGTCTCCTACGGGCATTAGTTTAAAGCCTATATAAGGGTAAAAACCGTAGTTTATAAAGAATAGAGTGATCTTAATAGTATCTAAGTATATATTATTTAAAGTAAACTCGGCTAGCGGAAATCAAGTATTCTGATTATCTTATAAATAGTTTATATAGATTTATAAATATTACTCTATTATAGTATTCACACGCTTAGTCTGGCCGTCTATCTTAGGATAATATACGATTAATAGCTTATTCGTTATATTAAGATATTTAGTTAAGTATTTCTAGAATTCGGCAACGAACTAGGAGTCTCTATTTAATATAATAGTTTAAGATAGGCCATGTAGTTTCTAGATATATTAAATATATATTATTACTATATTTTAGGCGTTAGCTATCGCGTTACACGGGATTAGATATTTTATTTTAGTTAGTTAGTCTATTACTATAAGTATAGCGTCGTAGCCCTAGCTTTTAGATAGATAGATAATAAAATCTATAAATATATCTTACCACGCGCGTTTAGATATTAGTAAAGATTTTAAAATATCCTGTCTCGCCTCTCGCAACAGAGTAATATAATAGTATATATAATAATTCTAAATCTATTAGATTACGTAGTAGTATATATTAGGCTAATAGTATTTTTAAAATAATAATTTATAAATTCAGCTTCTTCTAAAATATTCGGAAGCAGGCTTATTATAAGCTAGTTAAATTAGATTAGCTTTTAACTATTTATTATCTAAGATTTATAAATAATTTTTATAAAATAAGAAACTATCTTATCTCTCGTAGGCGGCTAGAGTAATTTTTAAATAATAATTTTTTCCTATAATTAAGGCTTTCTAGATTTCACAAATTAGATTATCTTTTTTATAAATACCTTTTAAGTTAGTCTAAATTTCAGATAATAGTTATAAGTCTTATTTATTTTTAAAACTAACTCTTCGGCGGGATTAGGTAACTAGGACTATTAAAATAAAGGATTTTTTTAGTAATTTTAACTAGGGTCGATCTTCTAGTATTAGCTCTAATTAAAAAAATAGCCCTAGCTGGTTCAGGTAAATTAAATGGATTACTTAGTTCGGGCGGGTTTATTAATTTAAACGGGCTAGTTTATTTAGGCGGATTAGACAGGTCGAGATTTTCACATTTTAAAATAGTCTAGTTTTAGTATAGTAGATATTTATTCTTTTTTTTAAAAAGATTCTCTAATCTTCTAATTAGACTATTAGATTTTATTTTATATTTTCTAGACCGGTAGATAATCTTAAAATTAAAGCTGGAGAGGAATTTAAATTATTAGACTTAATAGCGATTTAGAAGCTTAGTAGATATAAAATATTCTAAATTATAATAATTAGAAATAATTTAGATTAGAAATAAAAATCCTTTAAGTTCTAGACGCTATTCCTTAAAGTAGTGAATAATAGTAAGTAATTTTTTATTATAAATCTTATAGTTATACTTAGCGGGCGAATATTTCTTAGAGAAAAAGGCGACTAAATATAATATACTATTTTTATTATATTAAGATATTACTCTAATAAATATATAATTAGACGCGTCGATCTCTAGAATAATAGATCGGGTCTAATTAAATAATTATAATATAGAAGAGTCTGTAAAAGTCTTTTTTAAAATATTTATAATTATCTAATAAACAGATATTTATTTTTATAATATATTCTTTTTAGTTGGGGCGACCAGCGGTGCAGTAATTTTAAAGAAATCTTAAATAAATTATTAATAAAAGTTACTAAATTCTAGAAAAGCTTATATATTAGTTATATAAACGGGCGTGGGCTAATTTACTATAGTTTCTATTTTATTAAGATTTATTCAGATATTATCACGGCTAATAATTAGACTTAGGAACTTTATCTCTAGTACTATAAATTTATACTTTAATAATTTCCTATATAGGCCCACGTCTCGTAATCTCACAAGAACGTAGCGGACATATTTAGTATATTTAAAATAAATATAACTATAGATTAGAATATTATTAAGATAAGTAGTATAGAAAATATTAAGGTAATTATATAAAATATTATTTACTAAAAGGTCTTAGGGGCTCCTGTTAAGCTAAATAATATTACTAAAAACTTATAAAATTTTATATATATATAGAAAACTATTAGCTATTTTTATCCTTTCTTAATACGGAGATTATTAAATACGTTAATAATATTAATTTTAATAAAATAATATATTTTTTTTAGATTATTCAGGGTTTCCTTCACGAGTGGGAGTAGATAGCGATTCTTAATAGTAATTATATTTAGGGCACGGTAGTTTATATAGAAACGTAGATTCTTATTTAATTTCTTAATAAATAAGACAGGGGATGCGGCAGGTAAGAAATTAAAATAAATAAAACTTTTTTATAGATTCTCTAATAGCTATTCTTTAAGGGCTATTAACTCTTCTTTTAATATGCTGTAGAGCGGGCTAAATAAGAATTTCTTTCTTTATTTTAGAATAATAGTGTGGTTATAGTTCTAGTATAATAATAGTTTTTCTATCTTTTTAGAGAAGAAAATATCTATAAAGTCTTTAAATTTCTTAGGTAATTTAGACTTTAATACGTCCGGTATATCTCTAATAGTAAGATTAATTTATTTTATAATTATAATATAGATCTAGTCTCTCCGGTAAGTATACGTAGCGTAGATATTAAGCGATATTTAATAGATATCTTTATAATATAGAGGTATAAGGGTTTTTAGATTCTTAGAACGGGCTTAGGCTAGAATATTATATAATACTCGGATCTTTTTAAAACGTTCTAGGACGTTATAGTATTTCTAATAATATAGGTTAATAAACTAGAGGGTGTTGCACTGTATTTCCAGTTTCTGCGTTTATGGTAGTTATGTTCTCCTGTATATCCCGCTTTACTAGGAATAGAATCTCCTCAAGTAGTAAGAGATAATAACTACTTTATAATCTTCAAGCTTCTTTATTATAATCTATCATGACATGGTAGCATGTCCTAATTTCTAATCCCTTTCTACGTTACTATAATTCCGCGTTAAAAACGATTATTATTTTAATGATTCGTGGTTATTATATATTAATTACTTAATAACGTTCATATTTCCCCTCTTTCTCTTAGCTAACGTCGATCTATCTCTACTTTTATTAAGATAATTACTTAATTAGTTATTTTCATCATTCTTTATTATAATTATATCTTATTTTATTATTATATTCTTAATACTTAGTATTCCTTTCAAGAACACGCGTTTTTCTCCTATATATAACGCTCTACCCTTCCTCTATACGTAATTTATTATTTTCTAGTATGTTTAGATGTCTATGAGGACTATAGAGCTTATATATTAATTAGAAATATTTTATTAGATATTAGATAGTATAATTATAAATAATATAGATACTTTTATTATTTAAAGAGCTAAATACTTAATAGCTATTACCGCGGCGTTATTATTTACTAAATAATTTATATTTCCTCTAAACTAGTCTATATATTATTCTTCTCTGCGAAGAGCTGTTCAAGAGTTTATATATTTATTATAATATCTTAATATAGATATATTATTCCAGCGTTAGTTCTAGGAATATCTTCTTAATTATCCTAATCTTATATATTTAATAATATTATTAAGATTATCCTCTTAAATTATGTTAAGATCCGCGTTTATACAGCCGGACTTCTCGGACTCTATTAATTTTATAAATATTCTAGGTATTTTTTCTAAGGCAGTCACCCCGCATATTTATATATATATATAAAGAATATTAAGTATTAAATCGCGTACGGACACTCAGACTATTAGATAATAAATATTTACACGTAATATTTTTTTAAATATATTAGTACTTTCTTCTATATCTTTATTAATACCTGAGGTCGCTTTATCTATTAATCTAGATTAGATAATACTATTAATTAAGATACTATTATTATCCGGACTATCTAGCAGCGAACCGGAGGCTACTAGAGATAGATAATATAATTCTTTATATAATACTACTTTTAAAAAGAGTAAATATATAATTATTAAAATATTATTCTCGTCTTCACACACCATGCCTGAAATAGATAATATAAAAATTATATTAAATCGTCTTCTTAAAGATTAGAAGTTAATATAAAACCGTTATAACTAGTTTATCGCTGAGCTCGCTAAAAATTAATAATAATAAATTTTATAGGCGAATAAGCTAACTTTTCTTAAGAATTATTAACCTGAGAAAGGTCCTCTAAGTAAATATAGTAAAAAAAATAATTAAGATAAATCTAGTATTAATAATTAAAACGGACAAAACGGTTATAGTAATAATAATAGCGGATTATAAAAAACTAAAGAAATAGATTTCTTTTAATCTAATCTCCGCGATAATTATCTTATTAGACCTAGTAATATGTTAATATTCTATAAAAATATTAACGTTTTTACGGACCGCATTACTAATATTATATTATATAAGGAAGAACTAATAATTAAAATTAATATTTAAACGTGTTTACGCGATATAGCGCTAGGTTAGTTTATAATAGAGCTTAAAGATAATAAAAAGAATCTTCTATGTAACGAGCCTATATAGTAGAGATAGCTCGCTGCTTTAAAGAAATATTTTAATATTAATTTAGTTTAAGTCTAATAATAATTATATATAATATATTATACCTTTGCAGACGTTATCAAGGGTAAGTTCTCTTAAATTTTTACTAAGAAAGTAATTTAACACGCCCGAAATACATGTTTAACAGATCTATTTAATTAACTCTTATCTATATAGAATATGTTAGACCTGTCTTTGCAGCGAGATATATACTAATTCTAATTAAATATTATAAAGACCGAGTTTATAATAGAGCTTAAAAAAAAACAGTATTTATAGTAAAATCTCGCTAGTAAATAAGATAATCGCATGTAATTACGCCAGGTAAATAATAATAATAAAAATCAGTAGTTATTTAAAATCTAAAATAATAATCGTCAGGACTTAAAGACTAATAAATTAAATTAAAAAATTATATTAACCTCTGTATAATTCTAAATATTAGTAATAGTAATATCTCTAGATCTTATATTAAACGGCCCCGTATTTCTTCCCGTAAGTCTAATTTAACTCATACTACCAGTAAAATTAGAACCGTTAAGGTTAGTAAGACTAATCATGGTGTCTACAGTAGCAAGTTCCTTCGTTAAGATCTTTATTAACTATAGATAATAAATCTTAGAACGCTAATTATACTAATAATAAGAACCGTCAGCGTGACGATTAGAATTAATTTAAAAAAAATTATTAAGTCTGGAATTATTCTAATAAGCTACCGTTTGGACGAGTGTACGGCG
The DNA here is from genome assembly GCA_002215965.1 of Aspergillus persii. Lineage (NCBI taxonomy): Eukaryota > Fungi > Ascomycota > Eurotiomycetes > Eurotiales > Aspergillaceae > Aspergillus > Aspergillus persii. The sequence continues at coordinate 4,354,264 of NGZO01000002.1, read as the reverse complement.
TTAAAATAATTAAAGAATTTAATAGTAAAAAGTAACTACTGTTAGTCTTAGAGCTAAACGCTAACGCTATTTTAGCTGTAAATCCGCCGCTAATAGTATACTACGCTAGATAACCAGACGTCTTTTCTCTTTCTAATTATAATAATAATATTTATACCGGCCAAGCCGATCATCTTAATAACGATTATAATAATTATAATAATAATAAGGACTATAATAACTATTATAAAGATAATAATAATATATATACCGCCGAGCAGTCTGACGTTAAATTAAATAATAAAAATAAATTTAATAATCTATATAACGATAATTTTAAGCTACTATCTATCTATTTAAATTACTAAGCTAGATTTAAGTTAAATAATTTACTCTATAATTATTTAAAAAATTATACTACTATTATAAAAACCACCAAGCACCCGGATAACTATAATACTAAAGTAGTTATTACTAATATTATTAAATTATCAGTATCTAAATAAAGATTATAGTCTAAAGTTCCCCCTATCCGCTTATAATAGCGTATTACTACTATAAAAGTTAGTCTAAATAATATTATAATATTATAAGATATATATATCAATTCCGGATATTCACGTACTATTATAGATTATAAGCTAGCGTATTCTATTAAAAATATTATTATAGATAACTAAGCTCCGGAAATTATTATAACTAATATAAAATTTTATTATCTTTTAATAATAATAGTAACTTTCGCTGTGTATTTCCCAAGTAATAATCTTAAAAAATTAAAATTTATAAAAATTACTATTAAAGTATATATTATCCCTAAAGTACGAGCAAAAATATTATTAGAAATAGATATTATTATTTTTAAAGAAATTACGCTTAATTTTACAAAGTAATAAGATTCTATACATACCTATGACAATCTTATCTTTATATTTATTTACTAGCTTTATAAAATTAAACAAGCAGCTATACAGGTAGTATCTAGATAGATTATTTCTTTTAAAATATATATAATAATACTAGTCAGAACCAAGCTCGATCTATAAAAAGATAAGAATTATAATTTTAAACTATATAAAACTACTCTAATCGATTACGAGCGTTATTTAATTAATTTAAATTTTTTCTTTCTCGTAGTTAATAATACAGCTAATTATACTATTACTATTCTATAATATTACCGTTTAGGAACTCTATATAATATAGAGGATCTCTCTACTACTTTTTAAGTAGAGGACCCTAAGAATAATAAAAAACTTATTAACGAGATACCTACTCTCTAGAAGATATTTAAACTGCCTTCTAATTACTAAGAATAAAGACTCGTTAATTAATATAAGTATAAAGCTTCTAAAATATAGTGTTATACAGTTACTCTAAATAAATAATCTTATATAAAAAGGAGATAATATAAGCGGGAATACGCTCGATTTCTCTAAATAAATAAGTTAAATAAAGTATATAACTCCGATTCTTTAATCGAGGAGAAGAATCTTCCGATTACTATCTTAAAAAATGATATAACGCTATATACTATAGATACTAAAGCAGTTATAAAACTTAGATTTCTAGTTAAATCTAGCGATATATAGGCTTTACTTAACGGATTAAATATAGATATTACCAAGATATCGGAAGCTAAATAGATAATAATATTTATAAAATTAAGCTAGTAATCCTGCATTTCCTAAGTAAAAATATACTATTTATTATTATAAGATCGCGAGATTATTAATAATATACTAAATTCTTTAAGATATTAAAATAAACTCTGCCAAGCCGTCGGCTATACGCCTACCGGGTATCTAATATTCGTTATATAACATCTAGTATAGAATAATAAAGAAGAAAAATTTATACCGAAAGAACGCGTTATTATTAATTTATATAGTATAAATAAAAAAGTTAAATCTAATTAGTATCCTCTATCCTCACAGGACGATATTATACAGTTCGTATAAAACTATTAATATATTACTATTATTAATATCGCGTATTTCTTCTACTAATAACCTGTTAAGAAGGATTATCAAAGCCGCTTAGTAATAGTTAGCTATTATAATTAGAAAGTATTCGGCGTTACTATAATAGATTTTATTAACAGCGTGCTATATATCTAAAGATAAATAGACTGTTTATTTAAATATCTATTTTTCTATAAAGTATATATAAATAATATTGTTATCGCGTCTATCACGCTAAAAGATTATCTTTAATACCTAGAATAAGTCTTTACAAAGTTAGCTAAAATTAATCTAAAATTTAAACTAATAAAAATATATATTAGTTTCCCTTTAGTACAGCTACTCGGCTAACACGTAAATATATTTAATATATTAACTCCAGCTGAGAAAATCAAGGCTATACTAGATCTATAATTTCTAAAGATATTAGCAGATCTAGAGTATTATATTAGCGTGACTAGATAGTTTTATTATTATATTAATAAATATATAATAATATCTAAATCCTTACAAGACCGTAAGACCGTATTACTAAAAGGAGCTCTAAAAAAAGATTTTATTACTAAAAAATAATAGACCGTCTCTAAATTCATTACTTCATAATTAAAGTAAATGGTATTTAATACTCTATAAAATTAATTTAAAAATTTTTTATTCTTTACACATTTTCAGCGGGATAAGTAACTCTATATTAATCTAGACGCTTCATATAAGGGATATAATATAGTTATTTATTATCTAAATAACGGCTATACGCACATAGATATTACAAAACTACCGCCTTATATAACTATAAAACTAGTTATATTCCTATCACGAGTACTATTTTCCGTAAAAAAACAATATTAGCCTATAGAGCTTAAGGTGTTATATTTAGTATAGATATTATAAAAGTACTATTATATAATTAAAATAACTTCCTTACTAGTAATTATCTATACGGATTATACGTCTATCTATAAAATTATAATTTAAATATTAATATCTTCGCAGGTCCTAAAAAAAATAAATTTATATCTTATTAAAATATTAGTATATATTTAGTAATTTAATCTCCGTATTTATTACCAGCCTGGTAAAGAGAACGTCCTTATAGATACCCTAAGCCGTTTATCTACTAAATATATATAATATCTCCATAATAATCTAGATATTTTTAAAAAATAAAGAGTATATAATAGCGAGGAAGCGACTATTAAATCTATAATATATCTTAATAATAATTTTAAGCGTAAGATATAAACTAAATATTATAAAGATATTAGAGTTTCCGTAATTATTAAAATATTATAGAATAGGAATAATATTATTTCTTATCTTAAAAAAATAATCTACTTTATATAAAAATAGTAGATAGTCCCTGGCTATACGTCCTATGTGGAATAGTTAAGTAGCTATTTAAAATAATTTATAATAATAATAATTATTCCAAATTTAACCGCTGTATCTATAAGCTAACTAGTTTAATAATCTATAAAAGCCGTCGCCTTTTAAAGTAATATATTACTAGTTATTCTTATTATAATAAAAATAACCCTCGGTAATATCTTCTATATAATAATTTATATCTGATTATACCTGACGCCCCGTTCCATTATATTATTATTAATTTTATTACTAATTTACCGGAGAATCTTAATACTAATATAATTATAATTATTATTAATAAATTTACTAAGCGGATCAGTCTAATTCTAGAACGCAAAGATTAGACTACTAAACGTTAGGAATAAGAGATAATATTATATATATAATCTTATAATTAGAATATATTATATATTATTATCAGTGATCGAGACTCTAGATTTATAAATAATATATAAAAAGGAATATTTAAAGCTCTAAAAGTTAAATAGCTATATTTTTCTATTTATTATCTGTAGATAAATAATATAACAGAACATATTATTCAGGTAATTAAAATTATAATATATTATTAAATAGCCGCTACTAACTGTAAAGAATAACATTTGTTACTACTATCTATTATCTCTACCGTTAATATAGCACCTAATTAAGCTACTATATTAAATCTATATTAACTTATATTTAGTATTCGTCTCCGTACACCCTAGGATATCCTAAAAGGATAGTTTAATATAAAATAAGACTTTATCTATAGAATTAATACTCGAGAAGCGCTATCTTTCGCTATTATATAAATAAAATAGCTATATAATTCTAAGTATACTCCGCCGTCTAAATATAAACCTAGCGATTTATATTTCCTGCATTTATATTATAGTTATACTATATCATCTATAAAAGAGCTAGGAAAATACGTATTATATTATACTAAATCTTTTAAAATCCTGGAGATTCCTAATAGAATAATCTACCGGTTTAAGTTTCCGTATAATTAAAGAATCTATCCTATTATCTTAGTAGCGTAACTAGAGTTCGCTAAGTATAATAATTTTAATTATTAGTATCTAGAACCTCCCGTAATCTCTAATAGTAATAAAGATAAATATAAAATTAAGCGAATTCTAGATAAATATATTATTTAGCGCAGCCGTTTAAGAATAGAATATACCGAGTATTTTATCCGCTGGAAAGGATATAATACTTAATATAATTAATAGATATAAGCTAATAATATTAATTTTTCTAATCTTATTAAAGAATTCGAAGAGTCTTTATAGAATTAAACGAGTAATTATTATATAAAATATTTACTTATTTAATATATAACTCTTTTTACTATATTTCCTTACTCTATACTTACTATAATCTTTCTATATTATATCTTTATCTTCCTCTTTATATTCTATTAGTAATTAATAATTCTCTACCTTTCTAATAGTCTATCACGTTATTTATTTTATTAATATCTTTTATCTTATCTTACCTTTTACTTTATTTAATCTTTTATTTTATCCTACTCTATATTTTCTTTCTATTATTTTCTTCCTTTTATATTTTCTCTATCTTCTACTATATATCTTAACTATATTAATATACTAATTCTACACAACTTTACATGCTGTTAGCTACTATTATTTTTTATTATATCCGGCTTTATCTTTATTAATCGCCGGATAAGCGAAGCACTTTTAAATATAAATAAAATAAAAATAATAGCTAAGGCAGAATTAAAACAGACTTTTAAGCCGTTCGGAACGGAAAAACAATATTAAATAATATAAAAAAATATTATTACCTGTCGTTAGGAAATATTATATTTAATTAACTATCCGGTATAGATCCTAGGAAGTAAGCTATTATCTAATTTCACGTGGCGTATTAAAGATTAAAATATCTAGCTAGATTCCTGCGGTTAAGTTAATAGCGATAATTATCCGCTAAAATATATTTATTTAATAGACCTGCAGGTAGTCTAAATTATTATAAGAATTACGTTATTATCTTATTAAAAGCGAGGAACGTTTTATAGTTATAATTTTATAAATAATAGCGATATTAAGCGTCGGCGAATATCTAATAGAAAGCTTATTATCACGTACGGTTCTAATAATATTTATATCTAAGTTATCTATTTTAATTATACTTTTTACGGGCGAGAATACGCTCTATAAGAATCGTAATTAATTAATAGTACCGTTATTAGAAACGCGTTATTTAACCTATATTTATAGAATAACTTAATTCTTTACTATGGAGAAGGGATATCTAATAATAATTAGGATCGTATTAATAAAAAATATATATACTACTACGCCTAGGAAGGCTAGATATGTTATAAATTAGGATTAAACGAAGATAATAACTATCACTATAATATAAAGTATATAATTATTAATATAAATAACCTGCCTTCCGCAGTAATAATTATAGCTATTAATAGAAATAATAATTTTACACTCGAAGGCCCCAGAGTGACGTATAAAAATAAAAAGATTATTATATTTATATCTACGCCTGTTATTATATTAATATTCATACCTTCCGCTACCGCAGCTAATATCTTTATCTTAATAACACGGAAACGTGCGCCGTAAAGACCACGAGGCTGACCCCCTAAAAGATAAAAAGTTAAAGTAGTAATTATAAATACTACTAGCACTGCTAATACTAGCACTGCTAAAACTACTAAACCTATTCTTACTACTAAATATAATAATAATATAGCCGTTACTACCGAACATGACGATAATATTATTAAATTTATTATTTTAATTATTATTATTAAATCTGTTATCACAGAGCTTACAGAACCCGTTATTTTAGTTATTATAATATCTATCTATATTCTAATTTTTATAGTTATAGCTCTTTTTAGAAGAAATACTACCGCTGGGAGTACTATAGAAAATAATAATATTATATTATCTTTTATATCTAAGATTATTATATCTACTACGCCTACTATTATGTTTATTACTGTACAGGCTTTTCCTGATAATACGTAGCTTATTTCTATAGTTAATGATATCTTAAACGACTTTTTTAAAATTATAGATATAATTAAGGGTCACTCTGCGGAGTTAATAATCTTACTGTTATATAATATTTCTATAGTTATTTAAAATATTTATTTTCTTATAATAATATTTAAAAACGATCTCGACAGCCTTCAAATTATTATTATATTAAATAAGCGTACTGACGAGGACAAAGCTGATTTTTAAAAAGAACTAGATATCTTTAAAACGATTTATAAGAGATAGTCCTTACAAATTTCTTTTATTTTGTCTTTACACTGCAATGTTTTTATAGGATTTTATCTATTATCCTTACTACTCGCCTGTATTATTTTATAAGCTAATATATTTCTTATTTTTATTTTTATAAATTCTCTTAGACCAGGAGGTCTATAAAAAAATATGAAGATATTACACTGTATTTCCAGTTTCTGCGTTTATGGTAGTTATGTTCTCCTGTACATCCCGTTTTGCTGGGAATAGAATCTCCTTAGGTAGTAAGAGATAACAACTACTTCATAATCTTCAAGCTTCTTCATTACGATCCATCATGACAGAGGGTATGTTCGGCGAAGTTCACCCGTGAATTATATAGTTTAAACTATAATAGGCCGATTACTACCGAGAAATAAGCTAGTTATATAATTAAGAATAAAATATCTTTTTTAATATAATTATATATCTTTAGAATTATATAAATATAGTAAGTAATCTTACTAGCTTTACTTTTTATATTATTAAAATCTATTAGTAATTTAGGTCTCTTCAGGGGATATAGAATAAGATAATAAATCTTAGTCTAATTATTATCTACTATACGGGATATAGAGTAACCGATATTTAATAGAATATAGCTAGTAATTGTGACGATCCAAGCATCCAAGCATCTAAATCCCGATCTAAGCAATCTAAATCCCGTAAGGGTTGCCAAGATAGTAGAAACCAGATATCGAGGTTTCAGGTTAAGATTATAGGAGGATTAGAATAACTATAATATTTAGCTTATTTATATTCCCTTTCTACTATTTATTCTTCTCGATTTTCTAGACCAGTTTATAATAGTCTTTATTAATAATCTAATTATTTATAGTAATAATAAAATTAAATATTAAAAATATATTAAACTAGTGCTCCAGAGACTCCGAGATACTAAATTATAAATTTTATTAAAGAAATACAAGTTCTATATAACTAGAATAAAATATCTTAGTTTTATTATCTCTACTAATAGTATTACAATTAATAATAAAAAAATTACTGTAATTTAAAACTAAAAAATATTATTAACTATTAAAGATATATAGTTATTTCTAAATTTTTATAACTTCTATTAGAGATTTATTAAGTATTATAATTAAAAAGCTAAGCCTCTAAATTATTTAACTAAAGCGGACGTTCTATATATATAGGACTAATAGTATTAAGATATTTTCTAGGATTTAAAGATAGCACTCTTCTCTACTCTAATTCTTACTTATTATAACCTAAACTAGTTTACTAAACTAAAGACTAATATTAATAATAGAGTAATCTCTAAAATATTATTTTAGCTATAGAAGAAGAATTAGTAATAATATTCTATTATTTTTTTTTCTAAAATAATAATACTAGTAGAGATTAACTACGGGATTTATAATAAGAAGATACTAGCTATTATTTAAGTATTAGAGGAATGGCGAGCCGAGTTAGAGGAATTATAAAAAATAAAATAATTTAGTATCTTTATAGATTATTAGGTATTTAAGTACTTTATAACTATTAAGAAGTTAAACGTCTGGTAAACGAGATAGACGGAGTTTTTATTATATTTTTATTTTTTAATTAAATATTAGCCTAGAAGACAGAATACTCTAATAAATATATTAACTAGATAAAATAGACTAGTAGATATAGAGTATTAATCTTAGATTCTTTTCTTTAAGAAATATCTTAAAGAGAATATATTCCTAATTAAATTTATATTAGTAAATACTAAATTAAAAATAATTAATTATTTCTTCCGTGCTAATCGTGATTCGCAGAAACTTATTAAATTTTAGAATAAAATAATAACAGAGGACCCTAATTAAAGATTATTTAATAAAAAATTCTTTTTTTAAAAATAATTAGTTATATTAGATAAAGAAGATTTTTAAATCTATTTATTTAATAAAATCCACCGGTAATCTTTAACCGCTTATTCTAGGAAAAGTAAGATAAAGTAACTAGTTAAAGCCCGATATTAGTAGCCTACCTAGAGTAAGGATATGGACTAATATATTAATAACTATTTAATTTATTAATATTATTATATTTAAAAAGACTTACTTTCTAGACTTCTTCAGCCGCTCTTAATCCTTAATTAATTTTAGTAATATATAAAAATAGATTTCCGATCTTTACTTCTAACTAAAGAAGAGAGTTATAATAATATTTTTATAATAATAAATAGATTTAGTAAACAAGCTATATCTATATCCTATTTTAAAATTATTACAGTGAAAAAGATAGCTTAGTTATTTTTATAATAAATTTATTTATAAATAGATCTTCCGGATATAATAATCTCTAATAAAAAAAATAGTTTATTTCTAAGTTCTAGATAGAGCTCTATAAGATTTTAAGAATTAAGCTAAAATTATTCTCTAAATATTACTCTTAGACTAATAAAAGAATAGAGATAATTAACTAATATATTACTTAATAATTATAACCCTTTATAAACTACTATTAAGATAACTAGCCGGATTTATTATTTATAATAGACTTTATAGTAGTGGTACTATTATATAAATCTACCGGAATATCTCTATTTTTTATTAAAAAAAGATTTAAATCACGTATATTTTTTAACTAACGAGAAGTTTCTACGTCCTATAAATTATAAATTAAAGAATAGTAAACCTATATTATAATATAGAGATTAGAGAAGATATAAAACTATATAAAAAAATATATTTATTAGATTTAATAATACTAGTAAATTTAGATAAATTAATATTACAGAGAAGTTAATTTCGAATTTAATAATTTAATTATAGTAATAATAAAAGATTAGAATATAGAATATTTTAGTTAAAAGCTTAGTTAATAGATATTAGATCCCTTTAAGATTCTTAAGAAAAAAGATTATTCTTATCTACTTAATCTATTTAAATTAATAAAAGTCTATTTAGTATTTATATCTACGAAGTTACGGCACGCTAATAAATCTACTCTTTTAATAAAATAAATTCTTAACCTGTAGAAACCGGTCGAGGTTAATAATTAAGAAGAATAAGAAATAAAATAAATTCTTACTTATTAACTATATTATCGGAGACTCTAATATCGTATTAAATAAATTAGATATAATAATAATAATATCTAGTATCCGGTAAAGAATTTTAAGAATTTATTATCTCTTATTTATAATTTTTATAAGCGGTATTCTGAGCTTCTTAGATCTCTTATTTATTTATTTTTTTAACTCGCAGCTATTAAGAATAATAAATTCCTTTTAAATTATCCTGATAATGATCGAGTATTATAATATAAAATTTAAATATAAAGGATTTTAACTAGAGCTAATTTTCTTATTTAGCTTTAATTAAAAGAATCTATTTTTTATTATTCCTATCACGTCCACCAGTCCGTATTTTAAGACATTAATCAGTTAAGAATAACTATATTTTTAAAGAAGAGGGTAATATAATAATCTAAGTATCTAAGCATCCAAATCCCGATCTAAGTAATCTAAATCCCGTAAAGATTACTAAGATAGTAGAAACTAGATATCGAGATTTCAGGTTAAGATTGTAGGAGGATTAGAATAACTATAATATTTAGCTTATTTATATTCCCTTTCTACTATTTATTCTTCTCGATTTACAGCGTTCTGTTATTTTTCTTTCTTTCTCTTCTTCAGCTTAGTGTTTTCGTATCTAACCTATAATAAGATTCATTTCTTTATTCTGAGGCTGTAACAGTAATCTCGTTCTTGTCTAGATTTAATATTATAGTAATAACTAGTAAGTTATTCTTTTAAAGTTCCTCTTTAATTAGAATCTCTTTAGTAATAATTTTAGATATTTAATAAAATTATATAATTTTATCCGTTTAATCGCGGCTTGAATTAAATAGACTTTTTTTAATTATTCACTCGGATCAGATAAGTATAAGTATTTCGGCTAAAACTCCGTTTAGGGCTAGAAGATATATAACGGAGATAATTAAGATAGATTTTTAGAAATATAGTAAAAAAAGGATATTAAAGAAAATAATTTCCGGGAAAAAAAGACTACTTATAAAATATTAGAATAATTAGTATAATTAATTTAATAAATATAATTATCGGGTTCGGGATAGTTTTTAATTAAGTATTTATTTAAACCGTATTAGAAGTATTCTTTATAATTATAGCGGGTAAAATTACGCGAGCTAAGTAGTCGGCGGTAAAATAATAATAGATTTATAAATTTAAGATTAGAAGAAATTAGTTAGTTCTTAAAAATATTTAGAAAAGTTTTTTATAAAGAATTCTTAGAGAGATTAGCGAATAATTAATTCTCTAGATTTCTAGTTAATATAGATCTTTATAGCTAGATATAAGTATATTAAATCCGGCGATTCTCTAATTTTTGTAAAAAAATAGTAAAATTAATATAGGAGCCGGCGGGGGTTTATAATAAAATAATATATTTTTTAATTTTTAGTTAATCGTATACTTTAATAATATTATAAAGCTATTTTTAGCTATCTTGTCTTCTATAATTAGACGTTAGAACTCGATAAAGAAGATAAAAAACTCTTAATTTCTTTATTTTAAAGCGAAGAGAGCGTTACAGATATTATAAATATAATTAGAATTACCGTAAACCCTATCTAGTATATCTAGAATATTAATATAATCGTTTAACTAGCAGACTCTATCTTTAATATACGGTAGAATTTAAGCGTAGAGTAGTTCTTTTAAATAGTTAGTAATATAGGTTATGCGAGTCTTAAGAGTCAGAAAATAGTTATAATTTATAGTTATTTTCTTTTTAATCTAGAAAGCGAAATAACAGAGATCTAATTAAATACTTTTAAATTTATTAAGATTAGGCAGACGTTCGCAAAGATAAATAAAGGCGAAAAATCCAGGATTAATTAACGCAGGCGCTCCTATCAGAGTAACTAAAGGTTTCTTAATAATAGATTTAGAAGTTTAGCCCGGGGTGTTAACTCTAGAAGTAGCAGCCTAAATAATTTAATCACGTTCCTTTATTAGAATCTTCTAGATAACTATAATCTCGATTAATCGAGAGTTTAGGTTTTTATTTTACTAGATTTAATAGAAGGTAATAGCTATAATGGCTATTATATTTTTTTAGAAATAGATTTACTCGGTATCCGTATTAATAATAAATCTATAAATTTACTCGCAGTATAGATACCACTCCTTAGTATATCTAGTAATATACTAAACGAATTATTCGGGGCTCTTAGATAAGAACGGAGATTTTAGGATTTTAGGCATGTCGGGTTAATACCAGCTCTATAGATAGGAGCTACGTAGTATCAAGGTGCGGGCTGGCGGGGATAGTAGAGCTAATAGTAGATAGGCAGGCAGGCAGATAGGTTACTAAATATTAGATACTCGATTACTACAGGATCAAGCTATATACAGGCTAATAGATAAGATATAGCTTAGAGAGCTATAACAGGATCTCGAGGCAGCGGGGAGATAGGAGATAATACGGTCATGTGATCGCACTAGTGAGTGCGGTAGTCATCCTTGGGTTCGCACCGTGACAAAATAGCGATCTTAAAACTAATTAAGATCCGCTAGATTATTAATAGCTTAGAATCGCTACTTTTTATATATAATAACTTATGGACTATAATAAAAGTGGAATAAAATAAAAGCGAATATTTAGATATACGTTGAGTATAAATAAAGAAGGATATAGAAAGAATTACTAATTAAGTACTATCTTATAGGAAGAAGAAAAGTAAATATTAAATAAACCGCGGTAAGAATAGCTAGGCAAAATATCGCCGTAGCTAATTATATAAAGAGTCTCCCTTATTAATAAAGAATAAAAAAAATCTTATAATAGAGGATTTACCTATTTTAGAGAACGAGAGACTTAAGAAAGAACTACTTAAAGTATTAATTAAAGAAATATTTTCGCGGAATATTAATAAGAATAACTTTAAAGGGCTCTTCGCAGTAGTAATTTTATCTCGTTTAAAGTAAAGCGGAATAGAAAAATAATAACTAAAGAGTAAGATTATCCGGAATACTATTTAAGTTAGTAGAAAAAGCTATAAATCTATAATTATAGCTATAATAGATACTTAGGATCCACAAAAAAAATTTAAATTATTTTTAATAATAATAATATCTTTTACACATAGTTATAAGTCACGGATACTTCTTATACTAGATAAGAAGGCTAAAGTACGACTAATAACGACGTGTAGGAAAGAATAAATTAAGAAAGAAATCTAATATTATTTATTAGCCGGGATTTTTAATAAGCCAGAGCTTTATCTCGTTATCTAAAATAATCTAGAATATCTTAGGCATGTTAATAAAATAGATAGAAGAAAATAGATTTTTTATTTTAAAATAATCCTTAATAATCTAGAATTTAATTAATAATATTATATAAGTTGCAGATAATTTTATAGTAATATTATAAAGAATACTAATCTCCTTATAAATAGCTAATAACTTTTTTTTATCTATAGAAGCTGGAACCGCCGGTATAATAGCCTTCTTTTTAATAGGTATAATCATTACCGGAGCCTTTTCTTTTAATTTTTACAGGTTTACTAGGTGTCTCGAGTAAGAGAGCCTACAATTAAAAATTAGCTATTAATAACGACGAGTAATAAAAAAATCTATTTTAAAGGAGTTACGAGTTATAGGAAACGATTCCTTCTTTATAGAGAATAGAGTTTTTTTTTATAAAAGAACTAGACTTATCTTTAACAGGAGTCTCTATAGAAGAGTTAGTCTTATTATAGAATAATAATAAATTATAAGTAATAGGAATATCGCTGATAGAAATATAGGTTTTTAATAAAACGGGTCTAAAGAACTTTTCTATTATTAGATCTACTTATATATTTAGGAATTAGATATATCCTGGTAGCTATAGCTAGTTAGTTAATAGTATAAGAGATAGGTAATCTGGGAAAAGAAACTTATAAAAAATAGATTAAAGATTTCTAATTTATTTAGTACGGGGATTTTTTATAAAAAAAATAATTAGTAAGTTAGGAGTTTCACAGAATAAAATAATCTATTTTAGAATAAGAGGAATAGCCGTTACGGTGTGAAGAGGACTTTTTAATTTTTTTAATCTTTTTAATACTTTATTATTAGAAGAATCTTCTTTAATAAGCTTCTTGGCTATAGTATCCTTCTTAATATAAGATATACTACTAAATATATTATCCGAAGTTATATTATCTGTATAGAGTAGCCTAGCTATGATTTAATACTTAAAATTCTTTTTAAAAGTAGTAAGTAGATTACTTATATCTATAATAATATTATTAGAGGTGTGAGTAATTAAATATTTTATAATAAATAATATTATTTATAAATAAATTTTTTTATTTTATAACTAGCCGTTCATCTTCTCGAAGTCTTATTTATAAAAATAATTTTATTTTTTATTAGCTTAGAGATAATTATTATAAGTAAAAGAATATACTATTAATATTTTAAATATAAGAATATATATAGATATTTCCTCGCTTCTAAATAATATATATTTAAGATTTTTAACGTCCAGCCACGCAGTTCTGTACTATTAATTTATTATTTTTACTAATAGTTTATTTAATAGAGTTACGATCTAAAAACTCTATAATAAAAATATTAGTTTTAAATAAATATTTTTTATAAGCCCCTATATTTATAGTTAAAATAGTTATTATAAATAAATAAAAAATAAATCTATTTATAATTTTCTTTCCTGGCGAGCTTATCGGTATAATTAATTATTTATTTTATTATAATAGAAGTTATAATAGAAAGCTAAAAATAAGAAATAGAATTAAGAGCACCAGACGGTAGATAGTGATATAAGTTATAGAATAATAATAAGAGTAGAAATTAAAAGAGAAAAAAGAAAGAAGAAATTCGGAAAATAAAAGAAGAAGAAGAAAATATAATATAATATACGCGAAAAAAAATAATAGTTATTTATTATAAAGAGGTCTATATAATAATTATTATTATTATTAGATATTTTTAATCTAGAAGTACTTAATATCCTGATATACTAGTACACGTAGCCTCTACTATAACTAGTTATGATTCCTGCCTGAGAATTCAGGCGAATTTTTAAATAAATAAAGAAGAATATAATATTTAGGGCTATTATATAACGTATCTTCTTACTGCGACCCCCGGAATCTATGGACTGGCCTGCTACTGATAATAATAATAGCCTATAAATAGAAAAGAGAGATCTATATAAGATAGAGTAAGAATCTATACCTAGCGTAATGTATATAAGCAGGAGAAATAGCTACGAAGAGAAGTCAAGGACGCCTGCCCCGATAGAGGGCCACCTTCACCTAACTCCCGGGAATAGGGAGATCTACCTTTGGAAATCACAATACTATATTCTTATATTTCTTATATTTTAGGTAGTTATACGTTACCGGATATCTTATTTTATATAGATTAGAGATCTCTTTCCTTTTAAAAAATATAATTACTTTATAATCCTAATATCTTTACCGTATAATCTATCTTGATAAAATTAGCGAATTTTATACTAGTACGGATAATTATTAAATTTTATAAATATCTATTAGATATCCACGGATATCCGTAGTTAGATACGGATATTAAAGTAGAATCCGTATCCGCCGATTTACCGCAGTCTAGTTAAATAGTAGTTAATTATTCTAGGAAGATAGGAAATTAGAATAAACTATATTAAAAAAAGGCGATCTACCGGACGGTATAACTAATAGTTAATTATTTAACTTAGCTATAATTAGTAGAGTAACGGTAATATAAATTGATAAAAAATAATAAGATAAATAATTAAAATTTAAATAATAAAAAGAAAAAGATATAAATAACCCGTGGATTAACCAGTGGATATATTACTGGCTGTTAAACTAGATAGTTTTAATAGAATGAATTGTATTAATCAAGTAGTAGTTAATTATTAAAGGAAGGTAGGAAATCGGCATGAGCTGTGTTAGAAGAAAGACAATCTGCCGGGCGGTAAGACCAACGGCTGATCATCTGACCCAGCCGCGATCGGAAGAGCAACGGTAACAATAACGCTTGTAGTTATATAGAAGAAATCTTATCAGCAAGTTCCTAGGAATATGCCTAGAAGGTTCCTGGCAGTAGACTAATTACTCTTCTTTAATATAATCTATTCTAATTTCCTTCCTCTAATAATAACTACTAATGATTAATACAATTCGCCTCCTTAAATACAGCCAGTTTGACAATAACATAATACCCCTTCTTCTCATACTCGTCCTCTTAGGTAAGCGGTGTAACTCAGCAAGGCCAAGCAAGGCTGTAACAATTTCCAAAAATTTCTCCCTGCAACAAAGAAGGCAGATTCTACTTAATTACACCGCCTAGGAGGTCAGTACAGATATTACATCTAGATATCCGCCACTGATATCCCCATTAGTCTTTATTTCAAGTATACTTCATCACTTATTCACCCCATAGCGGCTATACACATCTACATCCCGGGGATGGCGCAGGACCAGGGAAAGTCTGATCTCATACAGGTAAGCAAAACATACTATTTGTCGCATGGGTATCTATCATACTACTGCAAATGGAGACACCAGACACCGTCACAAATAAATAAACCATTCACTGATAGGCCTACAGCAGGCGCTCCATGATATTGTTAAGTATGAAAACCACAACAAAGCGGAAATAACGTCTCCATCATAGCAAATCTAACCTGTCTCATCAAGTGGCGAGATGACTGCAACAGCCCTTGAAAACCAACTTAGCACCTTGGAACACAAAATCAATGAACTTATCGTTGCACTGGAGAGCCCCGGACAACATCAGACGCCAAAAGACACTGGTTGTAAGGCTGAAAAATCAGACACGGCATCAGCCGAACAGGATCAAAACAAATTTTCCATCGAAAATTGATTATCACTGCCCTTTTCTATAACGCCCTTCTCCGTTATGATGCCATCAATTAGCTCGCAGGGCGTAATATCAAATGCAGGGTTCCAGATGTCAATTCCCTTAGCTGCTATGCATACTGTCTCCAATCTCAGGCGCCCGCTAGAATCATCTGTTTGACACGGTCCTCTTATTTGGGCAACTTCAGAGGCAGGCCGTTCTTCGATAACAATATCCTTGCCTGATCTGGTGGTCAAGTCAATGGTTGTTAACGGTGCAGCGACAAGAAATTTAATTCCATGATGGCGTGCTAGGACAGCGAGACCATAGGTGCCTATTTTATTGGCCGTATCGCCATTCGCTGCAACCCTATCTGCCCCAACAACAACTGCATTCATGCCCATTCCTAGCTTCGCAAAGAGTGCGGCAGCCATGGAATCCGTTATTAAAGTGGCTGGCAGGTTATCGTGCACCAACTCAAATGCAGTTAAACGAGATCCTTGGTTGTATGGCCTTGTTTCAGTGCAGTAAGCATGCCGCAGTACATTATCGGAAGCCAGGGCACGGATCACACCCAGGGCTGTTCCATAACCAGACGTTGCAAGGGAACTGGCCAGATTTTCATGTTAGCATATTACTTTCTTCTCACGATCAACAGCAACTCGTAACTCACCCGGTGTTGCAGTGTGTCAGGACAGTGGCTTTGGATTCGGGCCCGGTAACCGCGTTCGCCATTATCCATTTTGCGCCATTTTCCCCAATCATCTTGTTATCCTCCACATCCTTGACCAGCATACCCTCGGCGGATCTGATATAGGAAGACGCAACGCTCAGGCTCGTAGAATCGGGTTTTTCGACACTATCGGCCACTACAGCCTCGAGTTTTCGCGCCGCATCACCAAGGTTCACCGCAGTAGGCCTGCTGCTCACTAGATACTGCAATTTCCAAGTAATAAACTCTTGAGTATCCTTTGCTTCGAATGGTAGTTGATTGCTCGTCACGAGTGTATTGAGCTCGGATGCTAGGGCCAGCGCCGCCACAATGGCGATTGCAGGCGCTCCCCGCACCCGCATTTCCTTAATAGCATGCCAGGCATCCTCAGCTGTGAGTATTGCTATATATTCTTCCACATATGGGAGCTGCAGCTGGTCAAGAATGGCCAGTTTGCCATTTTGGTATTTGATTGCTTGCAAAGTCATGCCGAACCACGGAACCACTCTTTATGGAAGGAATTTTAAGCAGCAAAATAAATATCGCAGATTAGCAAGTTGGTGTTCTGCAGACTCCCAGTCGCAAAAGGGGATGAATTTAAAGAGCCTCCTGCGGAACGTTCTGGTACCAAGCTATCTAATCTGGTGTGGCGAGGGGCAGAGTACTGTCGGCGGAAGAATGGAAAACCCGTTCCATATTAGAAAGTTAGGAAATCGCTTATTCAGGAAGGAGGAGTTCAGAAAATATAATAAAAAGAATACTAGGAATCTATCTTTTATTTATTTTAAATAACTATTAATACTATTTATTAGATATTACTAGTTTGTTGCACTACAGGTGGTTGAACATCTGAATACGGTGACAAGTGGCAGAATGGACACTTTGATCAGCAGGATAGAACTAGAGTTGGCATCGGTGCGGATTCGGGGGACCGCAGGCAGTTTTGGGACCGCCCGCAGCGGAGTTCGGACCCGGTATCCAGAATCCGCACTGTTAAGGGTTCAGTGCGGATTTAGTACGGTTTTAGCGGGTCATCTGCAAGCTAGCCTTATAAAGTATATTTAGCGAGTAATATATTATTTTAAACTAATCATAATTGGATTTGATACGGTTTTAATGCGGATTTAGCACGGATTTTAGACTTAGATCTTTATTATGAACGCATCTCTTAACTAAATAATATAACCATTGTTTTATATATAAACAGGACTATTGATTATGATCTATAATATAATATAAAAAAAAATAAAAAATTTTATTCTACTCTATATTATAAACCTAGTATTTATATATATCATAGATAATTAATCCGGTAAGTTTAATATAACTATTATATTGTTACGATACCAACACCAGTCACTTAAGTGAGGGCAGCTACGCTAGGCAGAATACCGGGTAAACGACAACTAACTGTCAAACTGGCACGTGTTGATGAAGGAATCGTATTGATTGATTAGTAGTTTGTTGTTGAAGGAAGGAAGGAAATCAGAGTGTACTGTGTTGAAGGAAGGCGATCTGCTGGGCGGTTAGACTAGTAGTTAATTATCTAACTAGTAGAGTAATAGTAATAGTATTGGCTTCTTCAGACGACGCGTCCTCGCAAGTTATTATATATATATAGAAAATACAAGATATTTAATAAATCGGAATAACAGACAGGATAATTAATCTAAATAAGGAAAGTTATAATACGTAAAGATATAAGGAAAGGAAAGACGGGTTAATCACTGGATCTAATACCGAGCGGAAGAATTAGTTAATAACTAATCATTAAAAAAGTACTGCGTCTCTAACCACAGTAATATTATCTTATAAGTAATAAGTTAGATAAGATATTTAATAAAAATAATCGACTAGTTAATAAAATAAGAGGAAGTAAAAGGTAATATATTATTAAGATAGAATATAGACAGTTAAGTTAACGGTATAATTAGTAATCTAATTAACTGAAATAAAGACTGCTTGTATTTAGTAATTAATTTAAATACGTTAATTTAATCTGCACGAATCTATTTGTCTTTTTTAATTAGATAGCTTTTCTAAATAACGAAATATTACACGTATTTAATTCGATTACGGCTAATTCGGACGGTGCGCTTATTAATAATATATTTAAATTTATAGTGATCTTCCTCTGCAGGATAATCTTTATTAATAATAATACTTAGATAATTAAATCTATAGTTATATAGATTAGGGGACCAAGACTCAAGTATTATAATTAAAATAATAAGATAAATCTGATAGGTATTATAAAGCTTTAACTTATATATAGTACGTCTAATTTTATATATAACTTTAAATAGACCAGCGTATTACTAAGATAACTTAGATCTAAGACGAGACGTAAGAAGGTTATAGTTATAGTATAATTATAGAAGGACTTAACTGCCTATATTAAAATTAGAAAAAAATAATATTATTAATCATAATAATGCTTTATCCGCAATTTAGTATATTAGAGTATTTTATCTATATTAACTCGACAGCTAAAATCCTGAGTAATATAATTAATAACTAAATTATCTAAAGATATTAAACTAGTAACTTATTTAAATAACTATTTTACTAGATACTAAGAAGCTCGTAGATCTATATTAAATATAAGTTTATATAGAATTTCTCCTATAGAGGCGCTCGGAGTTCTATTAATTAATATAATAATTAATCTAATTATAATATCCCACTTAAATTATAAGTTCGGATCGGTAACTATATAGTAGCGGATTATAATCTTAATAACTTAAATCATATATTCCGTTTAACCATTGGTCTGAGGATAATAAGTAGTAAAATATAATTAATTAGTATTTATATAAGTAAATAAACTTTTCTAGAAAGCAGAAAAGAATTAAATATTATAATTTATAATAATTTATTTCGGGAAACCTTAATTATATAATTAGAAATACTCTATAATTATAATACCCTACTATATAGACATCCAAGTGGACTTATTAGGTAGTAATCTAAGTCGTTTAATATATTTATTAACTTAGACTAGTAGTTAATTAAAACTATATAGTACACTCCGAGACAGGCCGACGATAAAATCTATTATAATAATATAAAATAGTTCGTAGGTTAGAATCGGATTTAACAAGCCGTATAGCAGGTAATATTAAGAATTATTAGCTAGATAGGTAGAGTAGTGCTTAATATATTACTTTAACTCTTTTTTATTCTAATATATAGACAGACTATCAAGGGTAGGTAAGTATTTATTAAAATTTTAGTAGTTATTTAAATTATAAACTAGTTAGAAGAGATACTTAAAGATCGGACGTAGAATATAAAACTAGTATTACCTGTCTTATTTAACTAAATAAAGTAAATTATTCTTATTAAACTTATAAAGAGTAATATAGCCATCAGCGATATAATCGTAAATTAAAATATTAATTCGGTCGTGAGAATAATAAGTTAGAATAAATAATATATCTATTTCGCGGAGTACTTAAAAAATATTCTAAATATAATAATCATCCTTATATATCTATTTAACTATTTGCTTAAACTGTTCAGATAATTTAATAATAAATATAATATAAATCTCCAGAGTGTTAAGATCGGTAGTTAAAGCATCAATATAATTAATAGAAAGACGTGATAAAATATCTATAAGAATATTATCTTTTCCAGGTCTATAAAAGATCTTAAGCTTAAACTATTAAATATATATAGACATGCGAATAAGACGTAAATTCAGCTTATCATTAAACGCAGTAATTAATACAGTTTATTTTATAATACCGGGAGTAGACGTGTGGTTAGTATATACTACAGGCGGTAGCTTAAATAATTTAACTATATATTAAAGCTTCTTAAACGCCCAGACGAGATATAAAACTTTAAATTTAGTAGACTAATATCGCGTTTCTGCAGATGTTAGGATCCTATTTAAAAATATCACCGGTTCGAGTATGTGTCTAAGAGATGGCTTAGATAAATCTAAATACTAGTATTTAGGCTTTAAATAATAAACGATTACATCCATGCCTTTACGAGAAGCGTCTAGATTAATATATAACTACTTATTAGAATTAAAGTATATAAGAAAAAGGAAATCCTTAAATTAGCTTTATAATAATTAGAAGACTTCCTTCTCTATATCTATTAAATTATTATATAAATATTTAAATTATATCTTTCGCTCAAGACCTCCACGCGGACTATTCTTAAGTAATAAGATCTTACAGCTTTATAATAACTCAGAAATTATTACATATTATTATATATATTAGCGAAACTATCCGATTAAATTAAAATAATATTTAAGCTTAGCTAGAATGGTTGGAAAGTCTAAAAACAGAATTACGGCGATTTTCTCCTATAATATAAAGAGACTTAATAAATTAATATATTATTTAAGTAGTATAACGGACGGGAATCTAAGAAATATTTTAATAATTTTAGTTTAATATTCATCTTTTCTAATTAACGGAATAGCCGTGCGAGATATTCTAGATATTTATCTAATAATTTAGAGGCGGCGACGATATTATTAATATATATACGTATAAATTCACGTAGATCCTTTAGGTAATAGTCTATTATATATTAAACGTACGGGACTGAATTAATAAAATCTATAATTATAACATTAAATATCTCTTATCCACGATATAATATAACCGCTAAACGACGTCGATAGTTACATTAAACACGCTATTAGTAGAAGAAACAATAAGCGTCCACCACTAAAATAAATCGACGACTATGTACCAGTTAAATAATTTTATTTTATAATAGAATAGAATAAAGATTAGATTCTACCTCCTTATTAGCTCCATATAGATCTACTATAATTTAACCTTTTAATTTAAACTCTTTCTTAATATTATTTTATATAGTTTTTTATATAACGAATACAGGGTATCCAGACGGTATATAGCTAGTAGTAGAAAATAACTTACTTTATTTAACTAGAGAATTAAATATCTTATTAACTACCTCTCGATCTTTAGAAGAAAGACGGTAGATCTTTATTTTTAATATACAGTTTTACTATCCTTCGTATATTAATATCTCTATTTATTTATCTTCCGGGACGTTAATAGTTCCGAGCAGCTTATTAGGATTTATTTATTATATATTAAAAAGTTTAATAAGCTACTAGATCTGAGCGATAGTATTAGGATCCTTATCATATATAGTAATACTATTTAGTAAGACAGTCACTTTGTTAGACGGGATATTAACTATATCGCTTTATAACGCTTTAACTTAAAGCGCTTTAGTAAAGACCTTTCTAATATATTAGTAATAAAAATAATTAGACCGTTACTTTACTTAAATTTAAATAGTATTAAAATAAAAAAGATTTTTTCAGCTTAGAATAAGCTTTTATAATAAACTGACGAGTTCTCCGAGGAACGATTAATTTAATTAAATAATTATCGCTATAATTAACGTTTTTCTAACCATCAGTAATACTAGAATAGAGCGGCTTGTGTTCAGTATCGTATACGGTAATTATAATTAATTTAATATTTAATATAATACCTAGACGTACATAGCGAAGAAACGACTATTTATTACGGATCTTAATAAATGAGAAGTCTTTATTAACTAGATAGGATATTATATAAACAGTTCTCGAACCAGTAGTAGGATATTATATAAATCGGAATATTTACTGATTCATTTAATTAGAATATATAATTACGTTTATTCAGGAGTACTTTTTTTATACAGATTAAGATCTTACCTATAGAGTAGGCTAATATAATTATACATTAAGCCGCGTAGACAGATACTTTAACTACTCTATTCGACTTAGCTTTATAAAGTAGAAGAAATATAAAGTCTTTATATAACTAAATTAATCTAGTATAGATATAGAAATTAAGAATAATTCTTTTAGATACTAGAACGTCTATACTAACGAGTCATCTAGCTCGAATATTTAGAACTTGATCTTAGCAAATAAATCTCTAATTAAATTATTATTATTTAATAACCGCGGAAAGTGGACGTTAAATATAATAAATTAATTAGATAAATATTTTAACTTATTAATACTAGTTACCGAGATCGAAGATAAAATATTCTATATAATTAAACTAATAAAACGAGCAAACTCTTTATTAATTATAATAGAAAAGCAGCCAGAATTAAGACAGATCTCGTAGTATTTAGACGTATTATTTAGTCTAATCTTAGCGGTAGTATAAGACTAGATATAAATATTATTTAAACAATAATCGGATTATTTAAATTCGGAGGATTTATTAATTAATTTAATAATTTTAATAATTTAAAGCTCTACTTCAGGGACTAAACGCTATATTCTAATAAAGAAAGTATAAGTGCGTAGATAATTATATAACTTATTATTTAAATCGAATAAAGTATTATACTTCTAATAGATAAAAATAAGAATCTTTTTATATTAATTAATCAGAACGTCCGATTAGACGGAAAATAAAATATTTAATTAAATTATATTATACCCGACTACTTCCGTTAGGAAGATATTTTAATTATAATAATTATTATAAAAGACTCTGTAGTCTTCTAACTAATCGGTAATATAATATTTATACTTATTTAAATTATCTCTAAAGTTAAACAGTTCGATTAAAATATTATTAATCTAATAGGCTTATTATTTATCCGATCTATAGAAATTAAAATACTAATTATCTCCGAACAAATCGTTTAATATATACAGGCTAACTTACTAAATAGATTAATTAACTAGACCTGCGGTTTCACTAAATAGATTACTAATAGCGTCGACTCTATAAGCTTGTTTAAACAGCGGTTTAGAACCGTAAGGATTTATATTACCTTAACCGGCGTTATCGCATTAATTCTAGGGTTATCTCTAATTCTAAGGGTTTAAATCGGCTGCGTAATTATCACGGAAAGGAGCGGCTTGACGATAGTTTGGGTTATTATATAGATAATTAGCTAGAAATTTTTAGCCGGGATACGGGCCTTATAAGACACCTTAATTATACGGTAAAGCGCGAAATTGCGTATAAGGGATTAGTTAAATTATTTAAAAATTCGAATAGTATAGCTACTATCTAAATTATAACTATTAAGAACGCTAGCTAAAAGGGACTCCGTTCTATTAATTATATAGCTAGAACGACTAATTATACAGCTACTGGTTCGAGAACTGTTTATATAATTAATTAGCGAATTAACTATTAAATTAATTAAAACTATATAAATTAGGATCTTAGAGAATAGAATTATTTTGGATATATAGATTATTATAATTTTAATTATTTTAGTTAGACTAGCCACAACGCTCATTGCGATTACGCTAATAATCTATATTCAAGTTCTACTAAAGAAATTACTGATATTTAAACGTATAAAGAAATTCGGTCTTAGTTATACTAGAAATAGGCTGCGGTACGTATTATTATAACTAAGAATCTAACGCATTCTAGATTATTCTGATCTATTAGAATTAATTATTAATTTCAGCGGTTCGAGCAAAACATATTATTTTTTTAGTAAATATCTATAGGGAACGGCGGGCGGCGATATTCGTATAATTATAATATAAAATCTTTACCTTTTTAAATATAATTAGCGGATTTATCTTAAATTAAGTTTTTAATTTAGTAAGCTAACCGTCTTCAAGCGGTATAATACGCAGTTAATATTTCTCTATATTAGTTAACTTATTAATAAACTAATCTAGTATAATATCCTATAAATAAACTTAAATATTCATTCGAATCATAATTAAATATTTTTTATTTAATCGATAAAAACATTGACATCTTAGTAATATATATATATATCTTAATTATATAAAGAAGTATTATTTAAAAGATTTAACTAGAAATATTCTATTTTATCTATCTTTTATAGACCTCTAGGCGTTTTATTTATATTATTGTTTTAACCAGCGGTTAAACCGTTAGACGGTCTAGATTTATTAGATTTTCTAGGTTCTTTAGATAGACTAGAAGGGCTAGAATTACTATAAGATCTAGTATAACTAAAGCGGCCATGTTTTTTAGATAGATCTTAATTTCCTTTATCGCCTTTATTATTTTTATTACGCTTATCTATTCTCGATTTAAAGTTAGTAAATTAACGGTTAAATCGTCTTTTTAAGCGCTATTTTATATTATATTAATTAGTGAGCAGTTAGTTTATTAACTTATTAAAACTAGTAACGGATGATTAAGGCGGATTATCTTAATAGTTATTATCTAATTAAGTAGCTCGACTATGAGATTTATCTCGGGAATATAATAAACTTATTTTAATAAGTAATATTATTATTAAAATAGTGGCTCTATTATCTTTAGTTAAATTAATAAGATTATAAAAATATATTTTTAAACATCTAAGCTCCGACGAGTCGAGTTTAGATAGGATATTAAACTTAATAAATTTTAATTTAATAGACGGTTGTACCGAAGGTCGATTAAATAAATAGCGTGTTATATATTTAGAGTATACTCTTAGACCAACGTCTCTAGATTAAGTAGTTTATATAGCTATAGATAAAGCGGGGAATGTTCTAGCTAAACAAGATATAAAGAAATCGGGTTTAGATTATTTAGGAATTAAAACGACTATATTATTATTTAGTAGTTCGCTTAATAGTCTAGATAAAGTAACTAACACTAAGCGAGAGCGGGATCTGTTAGCTCTAAGTAGATAAAGCAGATCGAGCCGTATAGTAGGGTTTAAGACTAACCACGCTATATAGATCGGGTTAGTAGAAAGATATTTAGATAGTTTTTTAAACTCTTATACTGCATGTATAATAGTTAGACGATTAATTAACTAATTAAAAAAGTAGGAATATATTTTTAATAATATAGAAGAAGGATACGTCTTAGTAATTTACTAAGCGCGTTATAGGAGGTTAATATCTAGATTAATAGTTTAATTATAATTTAATATCACGTAGAAGATAGTAATCTAATAGCTAAGTTCGACCAGGCGATTAGATATTAATTTTAATATTTAAGTAGACGATTATACCGATGAATTAACGATTCAGTATAATAAAATTTAACTAGTAGAGATAAAATTAATAGAGTATATAGATAGGCTATGACGAGTAAGACGGCAGAATAATAAGTAGTATTAAAAGTAATTAGATAAACAGAGGGAAAGGTAGTATAATAAAATAGGCGGTAGAATGGTGATCACGGATCCCGATAATTAGTTTAATTAGAAAGAAGATTATTAACTTAGAAGGCCTAAATCGATAAAAAATAATAAAATACGCGAATAAAATTTAAATAGTATAAAGAAAGAAATAAAAACGACCCATGGATTAACCAGCGGACATACTACCAGCTGTTAAACTCGCGTGGTTTAATAAGATAAATTGATTAATTAGTAGGCTAGTTAGTTATTAAAAGGAAGGAAATCGGAATAGGCTGTATTAAAGAAGGACCGATCTGCTGAGCAGTCAGACCAGCGGTTGATCATCTGACCAGCAGTAGAGCAACGGTAACAATTATCTAGCTTATATCTATAAAATAATAACCGGGAGATAACCCCCTAAATTATCTAAACTGTTGTATTTTATTAATAAACTAAGCCTGTAAAGATTAAGAATAATTCTATATTAATCTCTTCTTTAAAACTCTAGATTTTAGTTTATAGAAGGATTTAAAACAGGTTCTTAAATTCTATACAGATAAGAGATCTACCAATCTAGTAGAAACCGGAATATTAGTATAGTATTATATATATCTCGCTAAATAGCGTCGTGAAACCCAAAATTAATAATAAAGAATTCTATTATCTAAAAAAATTTTTTAAAAATAATAATAGAAAAATAAGCGCTTTTTTTAATATTAGATCCCGTAAGGGGGCTGTTAATAAAATATAAATAATTTAAATAAAATTAAAAATTAAATAAAAAACAGGTAGTGCCCTCAAGGTTATTAATTAAGAAAAGAAACCGACTATTTAAATAGAATGGTTACTTTATCTATAAAAAGGAAGAGTATTTAATATATAATTATCTAGAATTATTAAAAGTAAATTATCTTTCTATTCTACATACGCTTAATATTAGGTAGAGAAAGATATAAGAAGCGAATTAAAAAGAATAGAAAAAAATACTGTCGATCCTATTTATTATAGAATTTAAAAAGAAGTCACGATATATATTAATTATAGTAGATATATCTATTAAATAATATAAATAATAGTTCTAGTCTAAAATATTAATAGATATAGGGACGGATGACGACTTTATATTATATAAATAATTAAAAAGAATAGGATTTAATTTTAGTAGTATGAAAAGACTATTATCTATTTATTTTATTAGAGACCAGGTAGCGCCGTGTTATAAGCTATTTAAAAAGAATATTATTATTATTAACTTTAAAAAAACAGCGAAGAGCTACTCTATAAAGTTTTATATTATTAATATTACTAATTATAATATAATATTAGGCTGTAGCTAAATAATACTAGTAGATCTTAATCTCAGGATTAACACGGCTTATTAGTAATATTATAATAATAAGTCTGCGGTTAGCGTGGTAACCTATAAGTAATTTATAAAAGAGATTAAAAAAGAAGAAACTAGAATAGTATTAAAGATATTAGCTATGAATCCCTAGAATCCTTATATTCTTAAGTAATATTTATAATATATATAGGTTTTCTTTAAATAAGGCGCTATCTTTATATCTACTGGAAAGACCACGCACGCTATTTTATTATAATTAAATTCTAATCTCCTGTACGGACTCCTATATAGTATATCCGTGGAGAAACTAAAAGCGCTATAAGGCTGTCTAAAAAAATAATTAAAAAAAGATAGATACGGCCCTCTAACGACCCTGTAGCGGTACTAATTTTTTATATTAAGAAATTAGATAAGAGTTTATATCTTTATATAGATTATTAGGGCCTAAATATAATCACGATAAAGAACTAATACTTATTATTTTAAATAGATAAGATTTTAGATTGTCTTAAAGAGATATATTTTTTTACGAAATTTAATCTTAGAGATATTTATTATTATATTTAAATCTAATAAGGAGATAAATAAAAAATAATATTCTAGATATAATATAGATAATATAAATATATTATAATATTTTTTAAACTCTATAACGCCCTGTTGATATTCTAAGTTTATATAAATAAAATATTAAAAGACCTTTTAGACGACTTTTACATCGCCTATCTAGATAATATTCTTATCTACTTAAAAACTAAGGAGGAATATATATGCTATATTAGTAAAGTACTTACACGCCTTAAATACTTTAATTTATACGCGAAATTATTAAAATATATCTTTTATATAGAAGTACACTTCCTAGAATTTATTATTAGAAGATAGGGAATTTATATTAATTTAGGATATATAGATACGATTAGGAAGTAGTCGGAGTTATATTTTATTTATAATATTTAA
This sequence comes from Aspergillus persii, assembly GCA_002215965.1. Taxonomy (NCBI): domain Eukaryota; kingdom Fungi; phylum Ascomycota; class Eurotiomycetes; order Eurotiales; family Aspergillaceae; genus Aspergillus; species Aspergillus persii. The sequence goes on along the minus strand of NGZO01000002.1, from coordinate 4,325,739 downwards.
ATATTTCTAAAATTTACAGGGTTCTTTAGATACTTTATTTATTAATATTTAAAGATAATGACACCGCTGTTAGACCTACTAAGTACGATAAATACGGAAGATTAATTTAGAATAATAAAAAAAACACGCGTTATATTTTAAGAACTAAAAGATATCTTCTCTAATCTACCTATCCTTGCCTATTTTAATCTTGAATTATAATACTTATTAATAATAGATATTTCTAATTTTAAAATTATAAAAATCCTCTTTTAATTTATTAGAAACCCATAGGGATTCTATTATGGTAAGATTTAGAAATTAATTATTTATTAATTTAGAAAACTTCGAGGTATTGAATATAAATAGAAAATCTATAATTAAGAGTTACTCGCGATTATTAAATACTTTAAGATATAAAGATATTATCTTATAAAAAAACCGTACCTAATCCGCGTATAAACTAATTATATTAATTTTAGATACTTCTTCTAAACGAAGAGATTAAACGCTAAATAGATATATTAGACAGAGCTACTTGCTATTTATAATTTTATTATAAAATATAAACTAGAATACTGTAATCCTGCCGACGCTCTATTTAGAAGATAAAATTATTATTTTAGTAATAGTAAAGAAATAGAAGTTAGAATACTTTTAATGCTATAAAAAAAGCTATTAAGTAAAACGCTTAAGTAAGCCGTTTATTAAGAAAAAAGAAGAAAAATTAATATTTTTTATTTTATATTTTAAAATCGTGCAAGCAGGCCTCGAAGAGATATATACTTTAAAAAAGAATATATTATAAAAAAGCTTGATCTAGATAACGCAGATAATCTTATAATTATTTATAATAATAAATAAGTAGTATTTAATCTAGGAAGGGTTATAAATATAGTTACTATTAATGTTATAAGTGCCCAGGCGCTAGTTATATCTAATTATAATAAAACTACTAGTAATCCGCTAGTAGGCGTGTTAAGAGATCTTACATAGTATATATAACGGAGGGATGTCTTTAATAAAAGTATAATTATCCGCCTAGGGTAGTAGGACTCTGATTATCCCTAGAATAAATAGCACGTTAATAGTATAAAATTATTATAATATAAAAAAGCTATTTATATCCTAGAAAATTAAGTGATTCAGGAAAAATTAATAAAACTTTATTATAATAACGCCTTCGCGGGTTATTTTAAACAAGATAAAACTCTAGAATTTTTTTATTAATATTTCTACTAGGCCAGAATGTCTATAATAATAGAAAACTATATATAAATATATCCCGTGTACTAATTTAAGGTATCTAGATATCGGTAATATAAATAGTTAAATCCGCTGCCGGTCTTATCTCGACTATAAAAAGTAATAATAATAGAGTTTATTATAGAATTATTACTATTAGCCCGCAGGAACTCTATCTTTAATATTATTTTTATTTTAATCAATAGATTTATTAAGACCACGCGATATATCTTAATATAAAGTATAATAAATATAGAAGAACTAGCTAATACTTTTATAAAAAAGATAATTTATAGATACGGCGCACCGAGCTTTCTAGTTAGTGATAAAGAATTATTTTTTACTAATAAATATTAGGATAATTTCTGCTAAATACGACGTATTAAATACTAAACAAGTATAGCGTTCTATCTATAGACCGACGGCTAGACAGAGTATTAAAATTAAACTATAAAAGCCTATTTTTAATATTACTATAATTATTAATAAAATAACTAGATAGGCTGGCTGCCTTTCGTTAAATTTATATATAATAACACAGTTAATATATTTATAAAAACGTCCCTAAATTAGGCGCTTATAAACTACGAGCCTGCGGTTCTCTAACTATCTAATTATAATATAAAAATTAAATATAAATTTATTCTGGAGAGATAAAGATGAATAGATAAGTTATATAATATATTAAAGTCTTATATAAAATATATAATAAAGACGTAAAAAAAATACTATAATTAATATTATAAGTCTGTTTAATTCCATGTTAGATAGAAAGTTTATTTTAATAAAAAGAATATTATATTCTAGAGACCTTCGAAGAAGCTAAATAAAAAATATAATAGTTTATTTAAAATATTAAAGTTTATTAATAAATAGATATATTAATTAAAGTTATTAGCCCCCTAGAGTCGTCTTTATTTAATTTTTTATATTTCTCTATTTAAGCTGTACTACTAGCAGCTTAATTACGATAATTCTATAGTCTATAAAATTATTAAGATTAATAGTTACAAGGAATAGGAGATAAAAAAAATTTTATAAACAAAATATATTATTATAAATTATATTTCTTTATTAAATACCTCGGATACTCTAAATATAAAAACTTATAGAAACTTAAAGAGAATCTAGCTAATATTTTAGAGTTATTATAATAATATAAGAACTCTATCTTAGTAACTTCCCGTTTAACGTGTAAGTGATAAAAATAATATTTTTATAGGGTTTTTTATTTTTTTAAAATACAGGCGGCCCGCCTGCGAATAAATTATATATCCTTTTCTTCTCTATTTAAAAAGATAAGGAGTTTTAATAGCATATTTAAAATTATAATTATAATAAAAATCTAAAAGATCTAATTAACTAGAGCAGTGCCCTATATTTATTCTAAGATATATATAAATAAATAAAAATACTTTTATAGACTACTATTTATAATTTAAACTTTAGCTATCTTTATATAAAGGAGGAATTCTTTTTATAGAAAGTATCTTAGCCGTAAGAACTAGCCGGTCTTATTAAATAAAATAGAAAATATTTTTATTTAAACTATATAGTAAGTAAATCTACTTAGTTAAAAACTCTGAATAACGCTTATACCCGTTAAGGAAAATATTAAGTTATTTATTAATAATAACGCGGTCCGGGCCACATATTATATTTAATATAAGACTTAGCTCGTCTTATAAAAAGATAGGAACAGTCTTATATTTATATTTTTAATATAATACTTATAAATATAATAAATAAATTTATAAATATATAAATACTTAGAATATTCTCTAAATCTCTTAATATATTATAAATACTATAAAGTAAACGTTGTAGTAGTAGGTAGCTTCTACTAAATTCACGCAGCGGCGGAACGTTATTAATTATTCTATAAGAACAAGTCTTCTTAAGATATCGGATTCTTCTTAATATAGAAAGCGGAAATCTTACTAAATAAATTATAATAAGAGATCTTCTGATCGAAATCTCTAAAATATATTTAATTTTACTAACTTCGTCTGCAAAACTAATATATTTATTACTAGATTAGTTAAATTATTTAAGAAATTAATTATTTAATCCGGTCAGACTATCCGAGTTAATAGAAAAAAAGATTTCAACTCCGTACGCACGTCCAGAAGAAGATTAACAACGTTATTAATACTAATTATTATAATTTTATTAAGGATCTTAATTAAAGTTATTCAGCTAATTCCAACCGCCAGAATTAGTTTAATTCTATAAAACTCGACCGAAGTTAGTGAAATAATTATTTATCTATTTTTAACCGGATCTCTAGCCGTTATTCTAACCGGTTTAACTATTTTAACCATTTTATTAGTACGGATAAGGTCTTTAACTATTTTAATTAAAAGGTTAATTCGGATATCCGAATTACTATCACCCGTATTACAGCTAATCGTACGAATAGGCGTTCTACTAAGAATATAGCTAGAACTACGGGATAAGAATATAATGTATTACTAATTAGATTAGGGATCTACTATTATTATTAATATTATATTAATTATTAGAACCTCAGCGATTATTAGAACTATTAGAATAATTAGAACTATTAGATTTATCTTTACCGATTCTTTTATCATGGGATCTTTAATAGCTCGAATTTAGGTTTTACTATATAAAATATTAACGTTTAAGTAGCTGAAAGAACTTAATTTTAGTAGTTTTATTTATAGGAGGCGGAATATATTATTAAAGGTAAGCATTAAGTCTATTTAGACTATTAATAGTTATTAAATATATTAGTAATCTTAGCGGTTTAAGTAAGATATATAATCTCCTCTATATAAGTCTAGAGGACCTTTTTTATAATAATATTAGTATAGCTATATTATATTAACTTTAGCTTTTTAAGCGCTTTATAGGAATTAGCTTTAAATTAAACTTTTAACTCGCGGAGCTAATCTTAAATAATAAAATATATAAAGAACGTTTTTCTAGCTCGGTTAATTTAGAGATAAATCACGTAAATATTATATTATATATATACGTTTAAATATTTAACTTAATCATAGATTCTCTTTTATAGTTAATTACATCGGTAATACAGTCGACGAATATATTAATATTCTTATAGAAAACTTGACCGTTATATAGCTTATAATTATTAGATTAATCTAGCTAAAAGAATCTAATTTTTTTAGTCTTCTAGCTTCCAGTACTACTACTATTCCTAGATAGGCTAGAGGATTCTTTTAATCCTATAGTACTAGGTTTATTAGGTTTATTAGGATCACTAGGGGATTCTTATATTCCTTACTATCCTATACTACCGTAATTACCTTTAAATCCAGGCTAACGATATATATTCTCTAGACATTCTAGGCGTTTAGCCATAGCAGTTTAATCTTTAAGTAATTTAACGAGAAGGTCTTAAAGACTATAGTCTCCGGTATTTAATCTAGCTTTAGATATCTTAATAAAGCTAGTATCCTTTAATTAAAATCTTCTAAATTAATATTAAAGCCTAGCTTTATTAAGATTAGATGACCGGACGTCAGGTTTAGATATGTTATTAAAACGCGAGCTTAGACGCGAATTATTAAATAATTTAAATAATTTAACCGACGGTTCGTCAAGCCGTTTAATAGAAGGATATAGATAATTAGAATATAGAAGTCTTATTCTAAACAGTTTTCTTATATTTCTAGAATATAGTTAATCTATCTAATCGGTTATTCGGCTCGATTAAATTATAGTAGATAGCTAAATAGTAAGATCTAGATTTGGGAATAATCCGATTGCTTAAAGTATAATTAAACTAACTAAATATTTAGTAGATATAATAGTAAGAGAGTTAGGAGATAATATAGCTAACTACTTATTTTTATTACTCGGTCCGAATAATTAATATGCCGATTTAGGTTAATTAGTTATATTCGTTAAGACAGGTCTAGATGGTTTAATTAATAATAATTCGACTAATAAAGTAACGAAGATTAAATATAATCTTATAATAAATTACGTTATTTTAAGCGGATTAACAGGGTCAGGACGGATAAAAGAATTTAAATTAAACTAACTAATATAAAGCTAGTCGAGAATAAGATATATTAAAGATTTATAAAATTCTCTAACTACTTTCTATATATTTAATTAATATATTAACTAATCGGCAGGATAAAGACTCTATTTAATAAATATAAATAGGGGATACGTCTCAGCGATAAAACGTGCGTGTTAAATAACTTTAGTCTCTAGATTAATAACTTAAGGATAATCAGACTGCTCGTAAAATATAACTATCTAATAATCTAGTTTAACTAGACGACTTAATATTAGTCAAACCGATGAAAATTAATAAACGTGGGATAAAACGGATAATAACCGTACTGCCTAAGGCAGTCTAAATGGCTAGATAATATTAAAACGACGTATAAAAGAGAAAAGCGACGTATAAATAAGAAGAAAGATAGTAAAACGTATTATTAGGTCTAACGGAACCCGTAGAGCTAATAAACTTAATAAAATTAATAGGCAGACGGATAGACTAGTCCGTATTAATAAATCACGATGACAATTATCAGAACAGAGCCCGTAGCTAAATACGTTAAAGTAGAGGCAGCGAATGGACCGCGTCAAAATGAAGACGATTTAGAATACCTAGATCGTTTAAATTAATAGAAATACGGTCCGCTGGATAAACCGAGGGACATGCTACCACTGTTACGAAGAAGTAGTGGAATTCTTGATAATCAAGTTAAATTAGTAGTAGATTTTTAGAATATTACTTTATTATAGCTAACAGTCTGAAAATCATGGACTAAGAATATTCTAAAAATTATTTTAATATAGGAAATTAGGCTCTAGCAGATAAAAAGAATCTAAAACTAATTAGATCTTAAGGACAGCCTTAAAGACCATATTAACTAGATATTAATTAATATAATTAACTAATAAGAGAAGGAAAATACTTTAATTATTTTAAGTAAGGATATTAATCCGCTAATTATTTTAATAAAACTTCTACTCCGCTAAGAGTTCTCGACCTATAATAAGAAGATATAAAGATTTCTAATTAATAAAGAAAAGAGAATATCTAGAAAAAGTCTTTATTCTAGGCGAAATTTATATTAAATAATACGCTAAATTAGATTTTCAGAGATTACTTGGGAACCTAACTAATAATTTTATAATTTAGACCTAGATAGCAAGGAATAGAATATTATTTATTATAAAAATGTTAATTAATACTAGAGTAAATAGTTTTTATTTTATAAATAATTCTACTATTACCCTTCTCGCAAAGTATTTTTAGATATAACTAATTCCGCTAAATTAATAAATCCTAGTAGTAGGATTTAATAGAAAGTCCGCTGCACTTATTACCTATACGATAATATTAGATCTAGTAATAAATAGGAGGTAGTAATACTAGATATTTTTTATTCTTATAGACTTAGGACGGCATGATATTATATTAGGAAAACTCTAGTTAAATAAATACAGAGTCCTGTCTAACTACTATTAAAAATAATTAATTTAATCTAAAAAACTATCTATAGTAGATAAAGTTAAATTAAAGAGCTTACAGACCTATTTAAAAAGTATATTATAAAAACTTAAGATAAACTAAATATATTAAAAGGATATAGCCCGCAGAGATGAACGGATAAATAAATAGATACTAAGCGAGTAATATAATAAAGAATATTATAGACCTTCCAGAACTTAAGTCTAGGACTATATATAATTTTTAAATAAGATAGAGAAAGCTCTAATAAGAAAAGAGTAGTTTTTTAACTAAAGCTAGAACTAGAAGATTAATTCTAATTAAAAAAATAATTACTAACCATCTCTGACTTTATATCAGATAAATATTATAATAATTAAAGTTAAAGATTTTTCGCGATATATTAAATATATAATAAAGATAATAAGATATTTACCACGTCACTATATTAGATTAATAAGATAATCTCTTATAAGAAGGATCCTGCAGAATAAGAATTAGAAGAAATTTAGAAATAATTACTAAAATAATACCAAGAGTTTATTAATATCTTTTTAAAAATATAATTAAATACTCTTCTACTACATCGACCTTGCGACTATAAAATAGAATTAGAGAATAAACTTTCTCTAGAATACTTATCTCTATATAAGATAAATACTAAGGAACTAGAAGCTGTAAGATAATATATTATAAATAATCTAGCTAAAGATTTTATTATATCTAGTAATATACTATTTATCTCTCTAATTCTGATGGCTAAGAAACCCGGAGAAGATCTATAATTTTATATAAATTACTATAAACTAAATATAATTATAAAAAAAGACTAATATCCTCTCCTCTTAATTAATAAGATTATGGATCGACTAAGCCATATAAAGATTTTTATTAAAATTAATATCTAGCAGGAATTCTATAGAATTTGTATAAATCTTAATTCTAAAGAATTAACTATATTTTAAATATAATATAGTACTTATAAGTATTAGATAATACTATTTAGACTTATAAACGGACCGGTAATTTTTTAATATTTAATAAATAATACCTTCCTGGACTACTTAGACTAATTTATAATTATATTTATAGATAATCTAGTTATCTATAATAATAATAAGATAGAATATAAGAAATATATTAAATTAGTACTTTAATAATTATAAAATACCGGGCTCTAGGCGTCGCTAAAGAAATATAAATTCTATATAACTAGGACTAAATATCTAGGCTTTATTATCTCCACTAATAGTATTAAAGTATATTTTAAAAAGATTACTATAATTTAGAATTAGAACGTATCCACGATTGTTAAAAGTATATAATTATTTTTAAGTTTTTATAATTTCTACAGAAGATTTATTAAGTATTATAATAAAAAAATAAAATCTTTAAACTAACTAATTAAATTAGATATTTTATTTATATAAGATAAAGACTGTCAGAATATCTTTAAAGATTTAAAAATAATATTATTTTTCGCCCCCGTTCTTTTTTATTATAATCCGGAATCGCTTACTAAACTAGAAACTAATATAAGTAATAAAATAATTTTAGAAATACTATTATAGATAGATAAAGCGGATTAATAATAATATCTAGTAGCGTTCTTCTTAAAGATAATAATACCCGCGGAGACAAACTATGAAATCTATAATAAAGAGATATTAGTTATTATTAAATTCTTAGAAAAATAAAGGGCTGAGCTAAAAGGATTATAAAAACTAGAATATTTTAATATCTTTATAGATTATTAAGCCCTTAAATACTTTATAATTATAAAAAAAACTAAACGCTTAATAAACTAGATAGATAAAGTTCCTAGTCTATTTTTACTTTCTTATTAAATATCGATCTGGAAAACAGAACACGCTAACGGATATTTTAATTAAATATAATAAATCTATAAATAAAGAATATCAGATCTAGATCTTCCTTCTTAGAGATTATCTTAAGAAAGGTATTTTCCTAATTAAACTTATATTATTAGATTCTAAATTAGACCTAATTAATTATTTTTTATAAGCGAATTATAACTTATAAGAACTTATTATATATTATAAAAAGATAATATCCGAGAATCCGGACTAGAAACTACTTAATAGGAAACTTTTCTTTTAAGAATAATTAATAATATTAAATAAAAAAGATCTCTAAGCTCGTCTATTAGATAAAATCTACTAATAATCTTCTATAGCTTATCTAGAAAAGGAAAATATTAAGTAATTAATTAAGAACTAATATTGGTGGCTATTATAAAGTAAGAATATAAATAAATATATTAATAACTGCTTAATATACGCACGAAATCGTACTTAAAGAAATCTATTTTTTAGTTTTCTTTAATTTCTTCCTATCCCGGATTAATTATAATAATATATAGGAATAGACTTCCGTTCTCTTCCTCTAGTAAAAAATAGCGGATATAATAATATTTTTATAATAGTAGATTAATTTAGTAAATATGTAGTATCGATATCCTGCTTTAAGACTATTATAATAAAAAATATAGTAAAACTCTTTCTATAATAAGTGTACCCGTGAACTAGACTGCCTAATAATATTATATTAAATAAAAAAGAATAATTTATCTCTAAATTTTAAATAGAACTTTATAAAATTTTAAAAATAAGATTAAAATTATCCTCTGGATATTACCCGCAGACGAATAGAGAAATAAAAATAGTTAATTAATATATAATTTAGCACTTACACTCTTTTATAAATTACTACTAGAACGATTAGCCAGAGTTATTACCTATAATAGATTTTATTATAGTAATATTATTATATAAGTTGACTGGCGTGTCCCCGTTCTTTATAAAAAAAGAATTTAAATTTTATATATTCTTTAATTAGCAGGAAGCCTCGGAACCCCGTGAACTAAAAATAAAGAGTTAATAAATATAGACTATAGCCTACTAATTAGAAAAGATATAAAACTATATAAAGAACTGTATAAATAATATTTAGTAATATTAATAGTTTTAAGTAAATCGCTACCGCAGAGAAGTTAACTTTAGCTTAAAAAATATAATTATAATAATAATAAAAAATTAATATTTAGAACGTCCGAGCCGTAAGTTTAGTTAATAAATAATAGAATTATTTAAGATTCTAGAGAAAAGAGATTATTCTTATTTACTTAATCTACTAGAATCTATATATATATATTCTGTCTTTACACCTGAGAAACTTTAATGTGTAAATAAAATAGAATTATTAAAAGAATAGATTTAAGATTTATAAAAATCGATTAAGGTTAATAACCAGGAGGAGTAGGAAATAGAGTAAATTCTTATCTATTACCTGTATTATTACAGGCTTTAGTACCGCGTTAAATAGACTAGTTATAATAATAATAACGTCTAGTATTTTATTTAAAATTTTAAGAATTCTCCGACTCTGATTCGCGACTTTTATATTTAATATTTTAATTTTCCTAGATCCCTGTCTCGCTTAGACCTTTAGTTAAAGGCCGTTAAAAATAATAAATTCCTATCTAACTATCCTAATAATAATAGACCTTAATCGCGTGGTAGTTAAGAGTAACTATAATTTAAAAAGAGAGGTAATATAACAAGCTTAAGCTTTAAGCTATATATTAAGATTAGATAATAGAGTACAGAAGATCTCCGGTTATTAGTAGATAGCCCTACTTAGTTATTTATTCTATTTATCTGTATATAATAGTATTTATTACTGTTTAAACTGCAGCATCCTGCTACTCTTTTTCTTTTTCTTCCTTAATTTAGTGTCTTCGTATTTAGCCTGCAATATTGATTTACTTCTCTATTTCTGAGGTTGTCACATTTAAAAAGATATTATTAAAATTATTAAACTCCTTAAGTATCTTATTTAAAAAAACTATATTAAACTTCGCGAGGACTATATTCACGATCTTTTTTAAAATTAGGATATATATTAGCACGTTATTAAAAATAGCTATTATATAAGTTTATAACGATAGAATCTTAATCTGATTTAAATTACTCTCCGTATTATAATAAAACTATTTAAGCTTTATCTACTATATATCTAGATTTATAACTTTTAATCATAGCATTCCTAGAATTATATTATATCTTTTTATATTTACTACTTTAAAACTTTCTTTTTAATTATATAATTCGCCCATGCTATTTATAATAATAATTTTAAGTTCGTGACTCTCGTAGTTATTTATTATAATATTATTAATTACTTTAACTAGTCGCACTGGGCCTTTTATATTTAATAAATATAACTTAGTTTATATTTAATTAATAAAACTAGCTTCTACTCCGTAGTCTAGTAGATAATATACTTTAATAAGACAGTCCGTAATATTAATGATAATATCTAGTACTATTCTTAAATTACTAGTCTTTTTATTTAAATCTAACGCTGCCGCAGCGGTTAACGCTAGCCTAATTATTTTTTTACTAAGTATTTATTTTTATTTACCCAGGGTGGCGCACTGCTGGGTTATAACGTTCTATATTTAATAGTATAATAGCTTATTTAATTATATCTTATACAGACTCCTCGTGGCCTATTATAAGAATTATTTAAATATTTCCGCTTAGTTAAGAATCTTAGCGTATTACTAAAATCTTATTTTATATTTTCTATATTTAGCTTAGCGTTCTTAATTCTCTTTTTTTTAAGATTTCTTAGTTATTTTTTCTATTCTAGTATATTATTCTCGAGCGTTTAGATATAAACTATATAATTATTATATTTTTCTTATTTTTTCCTCATGCGGAGATACTCTCGTTATAATATAAAAAGTATCTTCGTATAAAAGTAGATTTTCCTATATTTTTTAATATATAGTAGTATTATATATTTTTTAAAAGATTAGAGATAGTTCGTAAGATTTATTATTATTTTATATTTTTTTAATAGATTTTTTTATATTATAATACATATTAGCGTTCGAGGGTGCGGGAATTACTAATATATTTTTAATAGAAATTTTCGAATTTAGCCTAGATGCGGTTTTTTATAAAAGTATATATTTTTCTGGATTAAATATTTAGGCGTTTTAAATCTAGATAGTCTATTATATAAAAGACCTTATAGTAGTTATTAATAAATTATTTTCTATGTTTAGAGAAATAGGCCTTTAATTAATTAATAAAATATTAGTATTAGAATAGATCCTTTACTAAGAACTATACTAAATTAGATAATAGTACGGGAGCTTTTTATATTATGAATTATACTACGGATATAATTAATAATTTTAAAAATATTAATTCCTATATTAAGATCGCGGATTTAGAAAATATAGATATAGATTTTAAAGGCCTTTCTAAGAGTTTAATAAATTCTTTTTTATCTTATTCTAAATAGTAGTCTTTTATAATATTATTATAGATTTATTAATATATATAGGACCTCCTTTCCGCTATATAATATTATAAAATATAAAATTTTTTTTATTTTATTAATCTTTTTTCTTCTCTCCGGGCCTTCTCTAGTATTATATTAATTTTCTTTATAATATATTTTTTTTTAGTATATTAAATAGTATCTTATATCTCGTCCAGCGCAGTTATATATAATATAAATAATTTTAGAGATTTTTCGTTCTTTAAAGGAAAAGTTATTTTATTTTAAAATTTATTAAAAAATCCCTGTTAGGTATCTTGCGGAATATTTTTAATTATTATTTTATTAATCTATTATAATATAAACTCTTAACGGGCCGTCCATGTAATTAAAATAATTAGAATTATTAAACTAAGATCTGAGATAGTATAAATAATATATTAAATATATAATACGGGATCGTATTAATAAGAATATCGTAGTTATAGAACTAATTACTAGTCTTCAGAACCCGTGATTCTGAAGCCCCTTTTCCCTACGGGCGGATCATGTGACCCGGATCGGCCCTACTAAGCGAGCCCTACCCGCACTGCGCCCCTCTGAACCGCAGTGCGGTAGGTGGTCGTAACATAAATCTTCCGCTAACTTTTATATTAATCTTATTATTTTGTTATAGAAATTAGAGAATTACTAAATTTAATATATTTATAGCTAGTTCTAGAGATCTATACCGACTAAAAATCTAAAAAATTATTTATTTACTAATTTTTTTAAAAGTCTTTTATAAAAAGCCTTCCCGAATATCTTATAAAATTAATTAGTTTTTTCTAATTCTAAATTTATAAATCTATTATTATCCCGCCGCTAGCCGTCTAGCCCGCATAGCTTAACCTATTATAATTACGGGAAGTATTTCTAATATAGTTTAAATAAATACTTAATTAGGGACTATTCTAAACCTAATAATTATATCTATTAAATTAACTATACTAACTATTATAATATCCCGCGAATCGTATTCTCTTTTAGAAAACTATCTCCCTTAATATCTCTTTTATATCCTATATCTAAGAGCCCGCTCTAATTACTTTTATTATACGCTCTTTAATTCCGGGCAGGATTCTAGCCCGAATATTTATATTTTTTTAATCTAAGCGAGTAGTTAAAAAAGTCTATTTAATCTAAGCCACGATTAGATAGATAAATCTATGTAATTTTATTAAATATTTAAAACCGCTATTAAAAGAATTCTAATTAAAAAAGAACTCCGAAAGAATAACTTACTAGTTACTATTATAATATTAAATCTAGATAAAAATAAGATTACTAACTACGTTTTATTAAATACCGGCTATTCTATATCCCGTGTAATAAATAATAGATTAAAACTTATTATCTTATTTTATATTTTCTGAAGAAACCTAAGCCGTTAATAAATTTTAATAATATAAAAAATAAAATTAATAAGATTATCTACTATACTTATATAATTCTAAAAATATATAATCACATTAAAAAAATGTCCTATTCCTAATTATATAACTTATCTATTTTCTAATAGTAATTAATCTACTATAGATTAAACTATATAATTTATAGATAAACTTCACCGAATATATCCTTTAATTTATTAATATATATTATTAGAAATATTATAACGTTCTAGAACGCCCTAAAAAAATATAAATCTTATATAATATTCTAGCCCGCGCCTAATCTAAAAATCTAAAGATCTTTACCCTCCTATATTATAAAGATATTTATTAAATCTTATTTAATATTTACGCCGTATATACCCGCCGAGGAGACTAGATTTATATTTTAACTATAAAATAGATTAATCTTATTATTAGAGACGTCCTAGATAAACTTAAATCTAAACTACCCAAGGAATTTAAGAATTTTATAAATATCTTCTCTTTTAAGAAAGCGGATGTTACAGCCTCAGAATAAAGAAATGAATCTTATTATAGGTTAGATACGAAGATACTAAGCTGAAGAAGAGAAAGGAAGAAAAATAATAGAATATTATAAATCAAGAAGAATAAATAGTAGAGAAGGAATATAAATAAGTTAAATATTATAGTTATTCTAATCCTCCTGTAATCTTAACCTGAAACCTTAATATCTAGTTTTTATTATCTTAGTAATTGTTATAGGATTTAGATTACTTAGATCGGGATTTAGATACTTAGATACTTAAATACTTAGATTATTATATTATCCCCCCCTTCTAAAAATATAGTTATCTTTAATTAGTCGATACCTTAAAGTACGGACTGGTGGACGTGATAGGAATAGTAGAAGATAAGTCTTTTTAACTAGAGCTAAATAAGAAAACTAATTCTAGTTAAAATCCTTTATATCTAAATTTTATATTATAATACTCGATTATTATCAGAATAATCTAGAAGAAACTTATTATTCTTAGTAATTACGAGTTAAAAAAATAAATAAATAAAAAATCTAGAAAGCTCGGGATATTATTTATAAAAATTATAAATAAAAAATAATAAATTCTTAAAATTCTTTACCGGATACTAGATATTATTATTATTATATTTAATTTATTTAATACGATATTAGAGTCTTTTATAATATAGTTAATAAATAAAAATTTATTTTATCTCTTATTTTTCTTAATTATTAATCTTAACCGGTTTTTACGGGTTAAGAATTTATTTTATTAAAAGAATAGACTTACTAACACGCCATAATTTCTTAAATATAAATATTAAATAGACTTTTATTAACTCAGGTAGATTAAATAGATAAGAATAATCTCTTTTTTTAAAAATCTTGAAGGGACCTAGTATTTATTAATTAAATTTTTAATTAAGATATTTTATATTCTAATCTTTTATTATTACTATAATTAAATTATTAGATTTAAAATTAGCTTTTCTATAATATTAATTTACTTAAATCTACTAGTATTACTAAATGTAATAAATATATTTTTTTATATAGTTTTATATCTTCTCTAATCTCCGTGCTATAATATAATATAAACTTATTATTCTTTAATCCGTAACTCGCAGGATATAGAAGCTTCTTACTAGTTAAAAAATATATATAGTTTAAATTCTTTTTTAATAAAGAACGGAGACACTCCGATAGATTTATATAATAATATTATTACTATAAAGTCTATTATAGATAGTAAGTCTGGCTAGTTATTTTAATAGTAGTTTATAAAGGATTATAATCGTTAAGTAATATATTAGTTAATTATTTCTATTTTTTTATTAGTCTGAGAGTGATATCTAGAGAATAATTTTAATTTAATTCTTAAAATCTTATAAAGCTCTATCTAGAATTTAGAGATAAATTATTCTTTTTTATTAAAGATTATTATATCTAGAAAATCTATTTATAAATAAATTTATTATAAAAATAGCTGAGCTATTTTCTTCGCTATAATAATTTTAAAATAAAGTATAGATATAACTCGTTTACTAAATCTATCTATTATTATAAAAACGCTATTATAACCCCTTTCTTTAGCTAGAAATAAAGATTAGAAATTTATTTTTATATACTACTAAGATTAATCAGGGATTAGAAATAGCTAAAAAAATCTAGAAAGTAAATCTTTCTAGATATAATAATATTAATAGATTAAATAGTTATTAATATATTAGTCTATATCCTTGCTCTAGATAGGCTATTAATATTAGATTTTAATTAGTTATTTTATTTTATTTTTCCCGGAATAAGCGGTCGAAGATTATTAGTAAATTTTATTAAATAAACAAACTTGAAGGTCTTCTTTATCTAATATAATTAATTATTTTTAAAAGAAGAATTTTTTATTAAATAATCTCTAATTAGGATTTTCTATTATTATTTTATTCTAGAACTTAGTAAGTTCTTACGAATTATAATTAATATGGAGAAGATAATTAATTATCTTTAGTTTAATATTTATTAATATAAGTTTAATTAAGAATATATCTTCGAGGTATTCCTTAGGGAAGAGAATCTAAGATTAATATTTTATATCTACTAGTTTATCCTATTTAGTTAATATATTTACTAGAGTATTCTATCTTCTAGGCTAATATCTAATTAGAAAATAAAAGCGTGATAGAAATTCTATCTATTTTATTTACTAGACGTTTAATTTTTTAGTAATTATAAAATATTTAAATATCTGATAATCTATAAAGATATTAAATTATTTTATTTTTTATAATTTTTTTAGCTCGGCTCGCCATTCCTTTAATACTTTAATAATAGCTAGTATCTTCTTATTATAAATCCCGTAGTTAATTTCTACTAGTATTATTATTTTAGAGAAGAAAGTAATAGAATATTATTATTAATTTTTTTTCTATAGCTAAAATAATATTCTAAAGATTATTCTATTACTAGTATTAGTCTCTAGTTTAGTAAACTAGTTTAGATTATAATAAATAAGAATTAGAGTAGAGAAAAGTGCTATTTTTAAATTCTAGAAAGTATTTTAATATTATTAATTTTATATATATAGGACGTCCGCTTTAATTAAGCGATTTAGAGACTTAATTTTTTAATTATAATATTTAATAAATCTCCGATAGAAGTTATAAAAATCTAGAAATAATTATATATTTTTAATAATTAATAATACTTTCTAGTTCTAAATTATAGTAATTTTCTTATTATTAACCACGATATTATTAGTAGAGATAATAAAGCTAAGATACTTTATTCTAGTTATATAAAACTTATATTTTTTTAATAAAATTTATAATTTAGTATCTTAGAGTCTCTGGAGTACTAATTTAATATATTTTTAATACTTAATTTTATTATTATTATAAATAATTAAATTATTAATAAAAACTATTATAAACCGGTCCAGGTAATCTAAAAAAATATTATTTATTAAATATTAAAAGATCGCGGGTTTATTAGTTAATCTAAAAAATATAATTTAATATTTATAGATTCTATATTAAGTTTAAAAAATAATTAATTTTTTAAAATTTAGATTTATACAGACTCTGTAAAATCTTTATTAAATATTAATTTTAGTAAAGATTTTTTATACGTATTAGCCGGTCTATGATTTTATTTACTAGAGAAAAAGGATATTAGTTTTTTTAGTAATTATATTTAATTTTTAATAATTTATATAAAATTATAATCCCTCTCCGGGCTTCTTAACTATTAAAATTAAAAAAATAAATAGTATATTATTAAAGGTAATAAAATCCTTTACTAGATTATTTATAATATATTATCTTATTACTGTTGCACTGTATTTCCAGTTTCTGCGTTTATGGTAGTTATGTTCTCCTGTACATCCCGCTTTGCTGGGAATAGAATCTCCTTAGATAGTAAGAGATAATAACTATTTTATAATCTTTAAGCTTCTTTATTACGATCTATCTTGACATGGTAGCATGTCCTAATTTCTAGTCCCCTTCTATATTACTATAATTCCGCGTTAAAAACGATTATCATTTTAATAATTCGTGGTTATTATGCATTAATTGCTTAATAACGTTTATATTTCCCCTCTTCCTTTTAGCTAACGTTAATCTATCTCTATATTTATCAAGATAATCGCCTAATCAGTCGTTTTTATTATTCTTTATTATAATTACATCTTATTTTATCATTATATCCTTAATACTCAGTATTCCTCTTAAGAACGCGCGTTTTTCTCCTATATATATGTTACGACCACCTACCGCACTGCGGTTCAGAGGGGCGCAGTGGGGGTAGGGCTCGCTTAGTAGGGCCGATCCGGGTCACATGATCCGCCCGTAGGGAAAAGGGGCTTTAGAACCACGGGTTCTGAAGACTAGTAATTAGTTTTAGAGCTATAGTATCTCTATTAATACGATCCCGCATTATATACCTAATATATTATTTATATTATTCTAGATCTCGGTCTAATAGTTCTAATTACTTTAATTATGTGAACGGCCCGTTAAGAATATACATTATAACGGACTAATAAAATAGTAATTAAAAATATCCCGTAAAATATTTAATAGGGATCTTTCAATAAATCTTAAAATAAAATAATTTCTTTTCTAAGGGATAAAGGACCTCTAAGATTATTTCTATTATATATAATTATACTAGATAAAATATAAGATACTATTTAGCACGCTAAAAAAAAATATACTACGAAGGAAATTAATATAATACTAGAAGAGACCCGGAGAGAAAAAAAAAATTAATAAAATAAAAAAAATTCTATATTCTATAATATTATATAGTAGAAAGGAGGTCTTATATATATTAATAAATCTATAATAATATTATAAGAGATTATTATTTAAAATAAGATAAAAAAAATTTATTAAACTCCTAGAAAGACTTTTAAAATCTATATTTATATCTTCTAAACCCGCGATCTTAATATAGAAATTAATATTCTTAAAATTACTAATTATACTTATAATATAATTTATAATATAAAAAGCTCTCGTACTATTATTTAATTTAGTATAGTTCTTAGTAAAGAATCTATTCTAATACTAATATTTTATTAATTAATTAAAGGCCTACTTCTCCGAATATAGAGAATAATTTATTAATAACTACTATAAGATTTTTTATATAATAGGCTATCTAAACCCAAAATATTTAGATATCTAATTTAGAGAAATATATATCTTTATAAAAAACCGCACATAAACTAAATTTAAAAATTTTTATTAAAAATATATTAGCGACCCCCGCACCCTCGAATATTAATATATATTATAATATAAAAAAGTTTATTAAAGGGAATATAAAATAATAATAAATCTTACGAACTATCTCTAATTCCTTAAAGAATATATAACACTACTATATACTAAAGAATATAAGAAAATCTATCTTTATATAAAAATATTTTTTATATTATAATAAGAGTGTCTCCGTATAGGAAAAAAACTAAAAAAATATAATAATTATATAACTTATATCTAAGCGCTCGAGGATAATATACTAAAGTAAAAAAAATAATTAAGAAATTTTAGAAAAGAGAAAACTAGAAATATTAAACTAAATACGAAAAATATAAGATAAGACTTTAATAATACGCTAGGATTCTTAATTAAATAAAAATATTTAAATAATTTTTATAATAGGTCACGAGGAGTCTATATAAAATATAATTAAATAAATTATTATACTACTAAATATAGGACACTATAACCTAGCAGTACGCTACCTCGGGTAAATAAAAATAAATATCTAGTAAAAAAATAGTTAGACCAGTATTAACCGCTGCGGCAGCGTTAGACCTAAATAAAAAAACTAATAGCTTAAGAATAGTATTAGACATTATTATTAGTACTACAGACTACCCTATTAAGATATACTATTTACTAGACTATAAAGTAGAAGCTAGTTTTATTAGTTAAATATAAATTAAATTATATTTACTAGATATAAAAGGCCTAGTGCGGCTAGTTAAAATAATTAATAATATTATAGTAAATAGCTATAAGAGTCATAAACTTGAAATCGCTGTTATAGATAATATGAACGAACTACGTAATTAAAAAAAAAACTTTAAAATAATAGATATAAAAGAATATAATATAATCCTAGAAATGCTATAATTAAAAGCCGTAAATCCAGATATATAGTAAACGAAGTTTAAATAGTTTTACTATAATATAAAAAATAATTCGGATTAGGTTAAAATCCTATTACTATAAACTTATATAATAGCCGTTCTTAATAGCGCGCTAATATATATCCTAATCTTAAAAAAGATTATAAATATAATTTTTATAAAACTTAATACGGCTTCTCTGGGCGGGATATCTAAAAAATTTAATAACTTTAATAACGTTTTAAAAAAGAAAGCGAATATCCTTACATCTTATAAAGACTACGACTATATAATTAAGATCTAATTAGGGACTTAACCCCCGTATAGGCCGATTTACCCGTTATTTAAAAAAAAACTGCAGATACTACAGGAATATATTAAAACCGTATTATAGAAAGAATAAATTAGATTATTAAAAAGCCCTATAAATACCCCGATCCTATTTATATTAAAGAGGAACGATAACTTATAATTATATATTAATTATAAGGGGCTTAATACTATTATAATTAAAAATCGCTATTTTTTACTATTAATTAGAGAGATCATAGACCGCCTTAGAAAAATTAAGATCTTTATATAGTTAGACCTGCACGATACATACTATTAATTATAAATTAGAAAAGAAGATAAATAGCTAATAATATTCTATATCTATTACGGCTATTTCGAATACTAGATAATACTATTTAGTTTAACTAATATACCTGCGACGTTCCAGTCATATATTAATTATATAATAAATAATCTACTAGACATTTATATAATAATCTATCTAGATAATATTCTTATCTATTTATAGAATAAAAGGAACTGTATATATTATATTAGAATAGTATTAGAAAGACTTCGCATCTATAAGCTTTATATTAAGTTAAGTAAATATATATTCCGTACTAATATTATTAAGTTTCTAGGATTTATTATCAGCCCTGAGGAAGTCTTAATAGAGAAAAATAAAATAAAAACTATTATAGAATAGCTAATACCCACGTTAATATATAAAATCTAGATATTTCTAGAATTTATAAACTTCTATTTTAAATTTATTAAAAAATATTTAAAAATCGTCGCAGCCCTAAATAAAATAACGAAGAGTATATAAAACTTAAAAAGCTAAAAAAAAAAGACTATCTAGTTAACCCTAGAGGTAAAAGAAAGCTTTAAAAAATTAAAAAATAAATTTATAAAAATACTATTACTACAGTACTTCGACCTAGAGTAGAAGATCTGTATAAAATTGGATATTTTAAAATTTATAATTATAAATATCTACACGCAGCTCTAGAGGAAAAAAATTTAAAAATTTATTATTTTTTTATCCCGCAAACTACAGAATACGAAGACATGCTATAAAATTTATAATAAGAAACTACTTATAATTATTAAATATTTTAAGCATTAGAGACACTACCTAGAGAGTAATAAATATCTTATTATAATATTATTTAATTATACTAATCTATAGTACTTCATAACGACGAAGGAACTGACTAAATATTAGATAAGATAAATAAAAAGGCTAGCTATATTTAACTTTAATATTAAATACCGCCTAGAAATACGAAATCTCGTAAATATACCGAGTCGTTATCTAGATTATAAATCTAAGAAGGAAAAATATTTTAAAAATTCTATATTACTAATACTTTAGGAGAAGTTACGGGCTAGTTTAATAAAAGAAATCTTTATACTAACTATAGTTAGCTTACTCGCGTATAGAAAAAATAATTTTAATATTAACTATATTTATACTTAGGAAACAACCGCAGATAAGATTTATATTAATAGTAATATAAGAATTCCGGACATTCTAGTACTATAATTTATAATATATATAGCTATACAGACCGAGACAGCATACTTAAAAAATATTATAAAATTAATATCTGATCTACTATAAAAAATATAAATAAAAGATAGTTTTTCTAGAAGAATACGGGACCGTATTTATTAAAATAATTTAAATACGTTAAATAAACTGCCCTGGTATATATTAAAAAATAGATTAATTAGATTTAAAAACCGCGTTTTTATCCCGAAATCCGCCGTAGTGCGGTAAAAGATTATAAGAATTAATTATAATAACCCGCAAGGAGGGCACCTAAGGGAAAGATATATCTTAAAAAATATCTAATAGTAATATTATTAGCATGATATACGCCGGGAAATTAAAAAATATATATAATATTATATAAAATATAAACAGATTACCACGCACTAATATAAACTATATAGATTATTAAAGTCCCTACCAGTGCCCGTAGCACCTATAAAATAAATTAGTATAGACTTTATTACTAGGCTTCTACCGTTAAAGTAAAATAGAGAAGTATATAACTCTATATTAATTATAATAGACCTCTTCTTAAAATACATATAGTATATATCTACGTAGAAAGAATTAACCGTAGAGAGCCTTATAAAATTATTATATAACTGTATCTTTGTCTTCATAAATATTCTAAAAAATATTATTAGTAATAGAGAATCTCTTTTTATAAATAAGTACTAATTAATACTATATCACCTCCTCGTAGTACAGCGACGATTTTTAATTATCTATTATTTCTAAATTAATAAATAGACCGAGCGGTAGAATTAAATACTAGAATACTTTTTATATATATATATATATTAGTAATAAGATAATTAGGCCAGATAACTGCTATTAGCCCAGTTTATGTATAATAATATAACGCATACTACTATAAATATATTTCTAAATACTACGCTTATGGGCTTCCAGGGCGATATCTAAATTAATATTAAAATAAAAATTAATATTATAATAAGTACTTTAGTAAGAAAAAAAGCCGGAGAATTACACGAAATATATAAATTTCTAAAAAAAAACTTAAATAAAGTAAGGATGTAATAGCTTAAACCGCGAATAAAAATTATATTATAAAAATCTTTAAAATCGGAAACTAGGTCCTACTCCGTATAAAAAATATCTAAACGGGACGACCAGCTAAGAAGTTTAATAATAAATAAATTAAGCCCTTCTAAATTACCGTAATTACGGATAAATAAATATATATATTTCTCCTTCCTCCAAGATTTAGATAACTTTATTTAATATTTTATATTTTACTACTAGAATTAGGGGACGAACTAGTAGATATTAATTTAGAAAAAGATAATATCCTAATTTAAGAAGATAAAGAATAGCTAGTTAAAAAAATTATAAAATATAAAAAGACCTGTAATATAATAAAATATTTAATATAATAAAAATATTAACCCCTGAAAGACGCTATATAGGAATTAAAAAATAATATTTAAGATATAGAAATATTTAAAATCTATATATTAAACTAGTACAGCGGACCGAAGAAACCTATAAAAAAAAATAATTTAAAAAAAATAATCTTAAATTATTTAAGGTACCTTGTACTATAAAATTTATATATAAAAAAAATAAAAAAAACCACCTACCTACCCACCTAACCGGTAACTATATATTAAAGAAATTAAAAAACCGTTTTATAATAGATAATAGGGGCGACTCGAGAACTAAAAGTAGTAAAAAAATATAAAGTTTTTTATTACTATTTAATATACCCAGCGAAATTAAGATAGATACTGTAATATATGACTCGTATATAATAAGATTAATAACGCGTACTATAGACTATAGGACAGCGGCGATCTTAGTGATATTTAATATAAAATATTAATAGATGTAAAAAACCGTAAGACAGGCCGTATTAGTAATATAAAAAAGGACTTATTATTATATATTAATAAAGTCCGAAATCGATATATTAGATAACTTATTAAATAGTATATAAAATAATCACGAGTATCCCGGCTATAGCTTTATAAGAGATAATATTAATAGAATAATTTATCTTTATAAATCACGCACTGCGTAGCGGGAAACCAAGCTAAATAATATAAATAGTACTAGTACTATTTAGTACTAGGATTTATCTATATTATCTAACTCTTATTACTAGCGGCATTCTTATCTTTAAGTTAATTAGTAAGAAGTTCCGGCGATAGGATACGCTTAGTAATATATATCACGAGGGGAGCTAGTAAATAGATAAAATACTTAGTAGCGGTAGAATTAATAGTAGTATAGTAGCGCGAAGCGCGGGTAAAAAAAAATAATATTTTATTTTTATAATATTAGTTAGTATTAGTTAGTATTGCGGCTCTAAATGTAAAAGTAGAATATAAAAATAAAAAAAGATATTAAATATTTAAAAAAAAAAGACGCGTAATAAGTATATAGATATTAACTAAGACTAATATAATAGAATAAATATAACTATCTATAAAGACTAAAATAGTAATATTAATTATTAATAATATAATAAATAAAAAATATAGTTTGCACGTCAGGATCTATAATAATATAATATATAATAATATATTATTATAGGAAAAAGAAAAAGGCAGAAATTAATATAGAATAGAAAATAGAACGTAATAAAAAAAGAATAAAAAAAATCGGCTAAGAAACGGGAGAGAAATATATTTTAAAAAATATAATACGACCGTGACCACGTGATAAAATAAATAATCTTAATTTATAATAATAATTTTTAAAACGCATGGAGGCTACAGATAATAGAATTTAAAATTAAAAATAAAATAAAGAATATAAATAAGTATAATAAATCTATATTATAAGTTTAGAGATAAACGAAGCTAAAATAAAAAGGAAATAAAAAAAAGAATTATATATAGCGCTATAAAAAAAATATTAGAAAGAAAAAAGAAAAGAAAGAAAAATTATACTATAAAAAAATTAAAAAAAAATTATTTATATTTACTACTAGATGACCAACCACCTATTAATAATATTATTATATACTATTATATTAGGTAATACACGATCTTAAAACACCGACTAATTAGATATACTAGAATAAATAAACGCTAAGCCGGTTAACTTAAGTTATAACACGGTATTTATTATATTCTGACGAACTGCAGGGAGTTAATCTAAAAAAAAGTTAAATTAAGACTCGTATATACACGGCCGTAAATGTCCTAGATATCTAAATTTAATATTCTAAATACTTAAGCCACGGGGCTATAGTCTCGAGAAGGAAGGGGGCAGTTATTATAATTATCTACTATAGTGCGGTTTAGAGGGGCGCAGTGCGGGTAAAGCTCGCTTAATAAGACTGATCCAGGTCACATAATCCGCCTATAGGGAAAAGGGGCTTTAGAATTACGGGTTCTGAAGACTAGTAAGTAGTTCTAGAACTACGGCACCCCTACTAATATGATCCCGCATTGCGTACCCAACACGTTGTCCACACTATCCCAGACCTCGGTCTAACAATATAACGCTCTACCCCCCCCTATACGCAATTTCATCGTTCTCTAGTATATTTAGATATCTGCGAGGACTGCAGAGCTTATATATTAGCTAGAAGTATTTTATTAGATATTAGATAGTATAATTATAAATAATATAGATACTTTTATTATTTAGAGAGTTAAGTACTTAATAATTATTACCGCGGCGCTATTATCTACTAGGCAGTTTATATTTTCTCTAAACTGGTCTATACACCGTCCTTCTTTATAAAGAGCTATTTAAGAGTTCATATATTTATCACGTTATCTTAATATAAATATATTATTTTAATATTAGCTCTAGAAACACCTTCTTAATTATTCTAATCTTATACGCTTAATAATATTATTAAGATTATCCTCTCGAATTATCTTAAGATCTGCGTTTTTACTACTAGATACTCTAGACTCTATTAATTCTATAAATACTCTGGGCACTTTTCCTAAAATAGTTATCTAGTATATAGACACTCAGACTATTAGACGATAAGTATCTACATAAAATATCCCTTCGGATATATCAGCTCTTTCCCCTATACCTTTATTAATACCTGAAGCCGCTTTACCGGTTAATCTAGATTAGATAATACCGTTAATTAAGGCGCTATTATTATCCGGACCGTCTAGCAGCGAACTAAAGACTGCTAGGGAATATAATCCCCTATACGATACTACTTCTAAAAAAAGTAAATATATAGCTATTAAGATATCATCCTCATCTTCACACACCATGTCTAAAATAGATAATATAAAAACCATGTTAAATCGCCTTCTTAAAGGTTAGAAGTTAATATAAGACCGTTATAACTAGCTTACCGCTGAGCTCGCTAAAAATCGATAATAATAAACTTTATAGATAAATAAACTTACCTTCTTTAAGAATCGTTAACCTAAGAGAGGCCCTTCCGGTAAATATAATAAGAAAGATAATTAAAGTAAATCTAGTATTAATAGTTAAGACGGACAAAACGATCATAGTAATAACGGATTATAAAAAACTAAAGAAATAGATTTCTTTTAGTCTAATCTGCGCGATAATTATCTTATTAGACCTAATAATACGTCAATATTCTATAAGGATGTTAACGTTTTTACGGACCGTATTACCGATATTATATTATATAAAGAAGAACTAATAGTCAAGACTAATATCCAAGCGTGTTTACGCAGTATAGCGCTAGATTAGTTCACAACAGAGCTTAAAGATAACGAAAAGAACCTTCTATATAATAAGCCTATATAGTAGGAGTGGCTCGCTACTTTAAAGAAGTATTTTAGCATTAATCTAGTTCAAGTCTAATAATAATTATATATAATATATTACATCTTTATAGATATTATCAAGGGTAAGTTCTCTTAAACTTTTATTAAGAAAGTAATTCAACACGCCTAAAATACACGCTTAACGGACCTATTTAATTAACTCCTATCTATATAGAACACGTTAGACCCGTCTTTATAGCGAGATATATATTAATCTTAATTAAATATTATAAAGACCGAGTTCATGATAGAGTTTAAAGAAAAATAATATTTATAATAAAATTTTATTAATAAATAAGATAATCGCATGTAATTACGTCAGATAAATAATAATAATAAAAATTAGTAGTTATTTAAAATTTAGAATGATAATCGTTAGGACCTAAAGACTAATAATTAAATTAAAAAACTGTATTAACCTCTGTATAATCCTAGATATCCGTAATAATAATACCCCTAGATCTTATATTAACTAGCCCCGTATTTCTTCCCGTAAGTTTAATTTAACCCGTACGATTAGTAACAGCCGTACTATTAGTAAAATTAGAACCGTTAAGGTTAGTAAGGCTAATTATAGTATCTGTAGTAGTAAGTCCCTCTATTAAGATCTTTATTAGCTATAGATAATAAATCTTATAATACTAGTTATACTAATAATAAGAACCGTCAGCGTGACGATTAGGGCTAATTTAAAAGAAATTATTAAGTTTAGAATTATTTTAATAAACTACTATTCGGACAAGCGCACGGCGCTAAAATAACTAGAGAATCTAATAGTAAGAAGTAACTACTATTAGTCTTAGAGCTAAATACTAATATTATTTTAATTATAAATCCGCCGCTAGTAGCGTACTACGTTAAGTAACTAGACATCTTTTCCTTTTTTAATTATAGTAATAATACCTATACCAGCTAAGCCGATCATCTTAATAACAACTATAATAATTATAACGATAATAAGAACTATAATAATTACTATAAAGATAATAATAATATATATACCACCGAGTAGTCTGACATTAAATTAAATAATAAAAATAAATTTAATAATTTATATAATAATAATTTTAAGCTACTATCTACCTATTTAAGCTATTAAGCTAGATTTAAGTTAAATAATTTATTTTATAATTATTTAAAGGATTGCACCGCTATTATAAGAATTATTAAATACCCGGATAACTATAATACCGAGATAACTATTATTAATATTATTAAATTATTAGTATCTAAATAAAAATTATAGTCTGAAGTTCCTCCTATCCGCTTATAGTAATATACTACTACTATAAAAGTTAGTTTAAATAATATTATAATATTATAAGATATATATATTAACTCCGGATATTCACGTATTATTATAGACTATAAGCTAGCGTATTCTATTAAAAATATTATTATAGATAACCAGGCTCCGGAGATTACTATAGCTAATATAGAATTTTATTATCTTTTAA
Source organism: Aspergillus persii (assembly GCA_002215965.1). Taxonomy (NCBI): domain Eukaryota; kingdom Fungi; phylum Ascomycota; class Eurotiomycetes; order Eurotiales; family Aspergillaceae; genus Aspergillus; species Aspergillus persii. The sequence continues at coordinate 4,298,129 of NGZO01000002.1, read as the reverse complement.
TAATAATAGTAACTTTCGCTATATATTTTCTAAGTAATAAGCCTAAGAGACCGAGATTTATAAAAATTATTATTAAAATATATATTATCCCTAAAGTGCGAGCAAAAATACTATTAAAAATAAATATTATTATTTTTAAAGGAATTACGCTTAATTTCACGAAGTAATAAGGTTCTATATATATCTATAACAATCTTATCTTTATATTTATCTATTAATTTTATAAAGTTAAATAAATAGCTATATAGATAGTATCTAGACAGATTATTCTTTCTAAAATATATATAGTAATATTAGTCAGAACCAAGCTTAATCTATAAAAAAATAGGAATTATAATTTTAAACCATATAAAACTGCCCTAATTAGTTACGAGCGTTATTTAGTTAATTTAAATTTCTCTTTTCTCGTAGTTAATAATATAATTAATTATACTGTCACTATTTTATAATATTACCGTTTAGGAACTCTACATAACGTAGAGGACCTCTCTACTATTTTCTAGATAGAGGATCCTAAGAATAACGAGAAACCTACTAGCGAGACACCTACTCCTTAAAAGATATCTAAACCGCCTTCTAACTATTAAGAACGAAGACTTGTTAATTAATATAAGTATAAAGCTTCTAAAATATAGCGTCGTGCAGCTACCCTAAATAGATAATCTTATATAAAAAAAAGATAATATGAGTAAGAATACGCTCGATTCCTCTAAATAAATAAATTAGATAAAGTGTATAACTCCGATTTTTTAATCGAGAAGAAAGATCTTTTAATTATTATTTTAAAGAACGGCGTAACGTTATATACTATAGATATTAAAATAGTTATAAAATTTAGATCTCTAATTAAATCTAGCGATATATAGGCTTTACCTAATAGATTAAATATAGGTATTATTAAAATACCGGAAGCTAAATAGATAACGATATCTATAAAACTAGACTAGTAATCCCGTATTCTTTAAGTAAAAGTATACCGCTTATTACCGCGAGATCGCGAGGTTATTAATAATATACTAAATCCTTTAAAATATTAAGATAAACTCTATTAAACCGTCGGCTATATATCTGCCGGGTATCTAATATTCGTTATATAGCGTCTAGTATAAAATAATAAAAAAGAAAAATTTATACTAAAAGAACGCGTTATTATTAATTTACGTGATATAAATAAAAAAGCTAAATCTAATTAATATTCTCTGCTCTCGTAGGACGATATTATATAGCTTATATAAAATTATTAATATATTACTATTATCAATACCGCGTGTTTTTTCTACTAATAGCCCGTTAAGAAGGATTATTAAGGTTATTTAATAATAGTTAACTATCGTGGTCAGGAAGTATTTAGTATTATTATAATAGATTTTATTAATAGCGTGCCATACGTCTAAAAATAAATAAATTATTTATTCGAACACCTGCCTTTCTATAAAATATATATAAATAATATCGTCGTCACGTCTATTACGTTAGAGGATTATCTTTAGCACCTAGAATAAGTTTTTATAAAGTTAGCTAAAATTAATCTGAAGCTTAAACTGACGAAAATATATATTAATTTTTTTTTAATATAGCTACTCGGCTAATATGTAAATATATTTAATATATTAACTCTAGCTAAGAAAATTAAGACTATATTGTCACGGCTCAGGACTGGGATCAGGAACAGGACACTATATTGACTAAGACGTCGCTTGGAGAGCTGTAAACAGAGTGACGCGAGGCAGGACTAAATACTATTATCTAGGGCGGTAAAGGGTGGCGGAACCTAAAATAGCACTAGTAGGACCTAATAGCCGTACTGGCAGGGCCTGGTAGCTATAGTAGCAGGGTCCAGGACCCGAGTCCTAATACTATTCTCTCTTTTTTTTAAAGTTACGAGCTCCTGCGAGCCGAGTGATATAATACTGGTTCTAGTTATAGCTTATTAAAATAACACTCGTAAAATTCTCTCTGTATATCTAATTTATTAATATATTTAATAGATTCCTATATTATATTATTAATATTCTAACCACTCCATTTAACCAAATATTAAATATGGCCGTAGTACTTCCTTAAATCTAATATCTTATTAACTTAGTAAATAATCTTATTATTAATTATAATAGAACCAAGATTCTCGGGCCGCTAACCTGGGAGTAAATTATCGGTAGCGGGATAAAAAAGATTAATATAAAAAATAAAACGTATTTTTATTATTAAAGAAAGCTCGAGCTCGTAGATTAGTAAATTAAGTATTTTTATAATAAGATAAAAACTAAACCATAATAAGTCGAGCTTCTTAATAAGTTAACGCGTTATAATATTCTTACTATTTAACTATACTTTATTTTCCACGCGGTAATAGGGCGCCGGGGTTTATTAACGGTTAGCGGATTCTTTATATCTAGTTTATATATAGAATATCTCTTCCTAAGCCCGTTCATGAATTTTAAGTAATTTTTATATAAAATTAGCTATAAATTTAAACGTAAAAGATATAACAGGAGGTTCTAGGCCTATTTAAAAATAAAAATTATAATTAATAAAAAAGAAAGATATTCCAGTTATCTCTAAGTCTTAATTATTATAAATAAACTTAGTAAAAGAGAGCTATTTTTTCTAGTTATTTTATAAATAATCGTAGTAAGCTCTAAAATACGTTTTTAGAATTTTATTAAATTTTTTTATCTATTTATCGATTTCCGGATACTATAACATTAATATATAAACTTTAATCTTTAGTAATTTATATAGATTTTTTTAAAATACTGAGTTAAATTAGCCGCTATAATTAGAAATTATCTAATCTAGGAGATTATAATATTTTTAAATATAATATAAAAATAGCTCCGCGGCTTTCTTTATAGTGATAGTTTTATTATAGGGAATAAAATATTATTATTTAATTAACCGATCTATCACCACTATAATAGAGTTAAATCTATTACTTAAGAATAATTTTATAATAAAATTAATAGTAATATGGCGCCAGGAACGATTCGGAATAAAAAGAAATAATAGCAGGCTATAGTAAAAAGAGTAAGAATACTTAGTACGTATATAGATATAATAATTCTGTATATAATATTTAACGGTATTAGTTATCCGGGGTTAATAGTAATTATAAGATAGTAGGTAATAGGTTTTCTTGCGACCTAGGTAGCCCGTTAATAGCGAATTATAATAATAGCGTAGGAGTTTTATCTATAGTTTCTTATAATTAGGCACATACCGTCTTTCTTAATAGAAGAGTATTCCTTCTCTATTTTTATAATCGGCTAATAATATCCGCCGGTCTTTTTATTATTTAATTTATAATATCTATAAGACTTCTACAGGGAAAGGATTATATTTATAATTTTTTTTAAATAAATTTTCTAAATTAATACGATCGATTTTATTCTCTAGATTTATATTTATAAGATCTAATTTATTCGTGGATTCTATCTTATTATAATTAGAAGTACTATTAAGGCTATTATTTTTAAATTTTATTATTTTATTTCTTCTTTTAGTAACTAAGTTAATATTAATATATAGCTACTCCAGGTGCTCAGGTCGGATAATAATCTAATTTTAATATTATATATAAGGATTATTATAGGAGCTTAGATAGTCTTAAGAATATTTAATTAAAATATTAGATTTCCCCTCGAGCCTTCTAGATTAATATATAAGTTTAAACTAGAAGCAGGATAGAAATTTAGTTTAATAAGCCTGCCGCCGGTTAAGCTATTTAATAATTATAAAATATTTAAGATTACGATAATCCGTAATAACTTAAATTAAATAAAGAGAGCCTTTAAACTCCGGTTATTATTTTTAAAATACTTTAATAATTACTATGAGTTCCTTATTATAGATTTTATAATTATACTTAACTAAGCTGTGGGTTTTTAAGAAGAAGGTAATTAATTAAAATTTTTTTTTATTATTTAACTATAAAAAAATCCCTTCTGAGACATAGTCAGAGATATTATATTTAATATAATAGATTTTATTTTATTTAAACGCTTTTAATATTAGGATAGTAATAAAGGCTTTTTTTAAATCGCTAAAAGCTTTCTTATAATCTGGCGTCTAATTAAACTTCGTATCTTTTTTTATAAGCTGAATAAGAGGTCTAATAAGTTAAGAGAATTTAAAAATAAATCGTTAATAAAAGTTAGTAAAATCTAAAAATTCTTGGATGTCTTTAATATTTTAAGAAGCTTCTTATTATAAAATAATAATAATTTTTTCTAGGTTTATTCTAATACTACTATTAAAAATAATTAGTCTTAAATATTTTATTTCGGTTACATGAAACTCGTATTTATTAATATTAATCTAAATTCTATATTCCTTTAACTTAGCGAGAACTTTCCGAATATATTTTTAGTACTTCTTAAGAGATTTACTATAAATTAAAATATTATTAATATAAACGGTACAGAATTGATTAAGATAAGATTATAATATATTATTAATAAATATTTGCTATAATATAGGAGCGTTTATAAATTTAAAAGGTATAATTAAAGATTTAAATAGGCTCTATCGGGTCTTAAATATAGTTAGTAACTCGTGGTCCTTAGTAATACGTAATTAATTAAAAACGGTAATAATATTAAGCTTAGTAAATATCCTAGCACGAGAGATCAAGGTAAGTATTTCCCTAATAAGCAGGATTAGGTAATAGTTTTTAATAATAACAGTATTAAAATCCCGATAGTTAATATAAAGGTATAACCCCCCTCCTAGTTTTTATATAAATATAATAAGAGTAGCTACCACTAATAAACTAGGCTAAATAAATCCCTTCTTTAAATTTTAATCTAATTATTTCTTTAGAATCATTAATTCTTCATAACTTATAGATCGTAGTATATAATTCGGAGGTTTAGCGCCTAGAAATAACTCTATTTAATAATTATAAAGTCTATAGATAGGAAGCTTATCCACAAACTCTTATTTAAAGACCTTAAGATATTTATAGTATTTAGAGAGGATAATGGTAGCCGAGTTTATAATTAATTTACTTTAGAATTTTATAATTATCTTTTTAACATCTACTATAGTAAATTTACTAATAATATAGTTCTTCTTTTATATAAGAAGGTGCAGGGCTGCTCCGCTGATAAAATTAATTTAAAGTAGTATAAAGAATTATAGACTTAGTTATAGATATAACTATAAACTTAACTGTAGACTTAACTATGAACTTAACTATAAACTTAATTATAAATTTAAGTATAAACTTAGCTGTGAACTTAACTATAAACTTAATTATAGACTTAACTATAAACTTAATTATAGATTTAACCGTGGACTTAACTATAAACTACTAGACTAATCTAGTCTTAGAGTATTTAAACCACTGAATTAACCTAATATTAGTATTAGAGTTAAAAAATATAACTATAACTATAATTATAATTATAATTATGATTGTGACTATAATTAGGAAGGTATTAAAAATTTAAAATTAGTTTTATAATCTTTAGAAATAAATCTTTAAATTAAAAATAGTTATCGGTAACGGAGATAATAACTATAATAATAACTAGAGCTAAAGATAATACAATTTAAAAGCTAATTAATAGCCGGGTTATATTTTCGAAATTAAGAGATTTTTAAAATTACCGGGAACTCGCTAAGTTTAGTAATAAAAAAGAAGATAATTTCGGAGTATAATTTTATAAACAGGTAGCTCTAGGCTATATAGATAATAGCTCTAGTAATAAAAAATAAGCCGTTAAATACTCAGACATCCCGAGGCCGGTATAGCGGGATTAGTTCTATAAAATAGTTTTATATAAAGGATTTATTAATAAAGGAATAACTAATAGCTCTATAATTAATTATTAATCTAATAACTATCTTATCTAGCATGCAGGATAAGATAAGATAGTGTTAATTAGCTTTATTTTTTTATAGTAGTAATTTATCGTGCTAGTCCTTCTAAAACTAAAATTTTTTCCCTAATTCCCCCTAATAGTAATTTTAATTAGGGGGTATTAGTTTTCCGATTTAGAAAACTTTATAGTTTTCTTATAAATTTTAGAGGTATCCGTAGGGATCGAGTTAATAATTATATTAATATAAAAATATATATTTAGAATTTTTTTTTTCAGATATTTATTTATTTTATAATTTACATCGCTATAATAAAAATAGAGATTAAGTAGATAGCGCTGTTCGTATTCTGCCTATTTAACGGCGTTAAGTTTTATAAGATCTTTTATAAAGACTGCTAGTATATTAGTAGGGTTAGTTAAAGAGATTTATAGTTATATTCTTAGCCTAGAACTCATAGAATAGCTAAACTAAATTCGTGGTACTTAATTTAAAGTAGTAAATTATATATAAGAAGATTATAGGGCCTGATTAGTAGATTATAATTTAAAGAAATAGCGATATATAGTATTAAGATAGATTAGTAGGAATATAAAATTACTAAATTCGCTTAGAATAGTTAGTTAGTTTTTTAATAATATAAGAAGTTCTTCGCTAAGCCTTTCTAAGAAATAATTAATCTTTCCTTAATTACTATAATTATAGTTAACTATATAGCGTTCGAACTTAGTATAATAAATAATAAATTCTTAATTCTTCTACTTTAAGATCTGTAGCTTATAAATAGCTTTAATATAATAATTAATAATCCTATAAGCTCGCTAAAATATTTTAATAATAATAGTAAGCATAGGTAATCCTTCTAAATTATTTAAACTACCTGCTTCTATAAAAGGGGTTATTTACTTTAGTATATTCCCACCTAGTTAATTAATAATATAAACGACATGTTCGGATTCGCTGGGATATCGATTATAATTTATTAAAAATTTAATTTTAAGCTATATAAGAAATAAGTTAAGCTTATTTTTATTACTAGTAAATACCTCCGGATCGGGGTATTTAGTTAATAGGCGCGTTTCTTAAATACTAGTAAATATAAGAGGATTTATTATTAGATCGGAGTCCTTCATAGCTAGCGGAGAAGATAAAGATATTTTAATATTTAAACTCTAAGCTTTTATAGCGCTCAGCGAGCTTATCTGAGCTTAAAAAGACTATATTAAATTTATAAGATTTATTATCTGTATATTAAAAGCTAACTGTGCCTTTATTTAAGCTTAAATAGTAATTATAAGACTAGTTACTAACACGGTAAGTTATATAATAATATTAATATTATTAGTTAATATTTCTAAGGGATTTATAGTACGTGGAGCTTAGAGTAGTATATTATAAATTTTTAAAAAATAATATAATATTATAGCTTAGGACTAGGATTAGGAATAGAATATTATATTAACTAAGACGTCGCTTAGAGAGCTGTAAACAGAGTAACGCGGGGTAGGACTAAATACTACTATCTAGGGCGGTAAAGGATGGCGGAACCTAAAGCGGCACTGGTAGGACCCGATAGCCGTACTGGCAGGGCCCGGTAGCTGTAGTGGCAGGGTCCAGGACCCGAGTCCTGACATATATTAGATCTATAATTCCTAAAAACGTTAGTAAATCTAGAGTATTACGTCGGCGTGACTGGATAGTTTTATTATTATATTAATAAATATATAATAGTATCTAAACCCTTATAAAACCGTAAGACCGTATTATTAAAAGAAGCTCTAAAGAAGGACTTTATTACTAAAAAGTAATAAACCGCCTCTAAATTTATTACTTCGTAATTAGAGTAAATAGTATTTAATACTTTATAAAATTAATTTAAGAATCTCTTATTCTTAGCGTATTTTCAGCGAGACAAGCAACTCTATGTTAATCTAAATACTCTATATAAGAGATATAATATAGTTGTTTATTATCTAGACAACGGCTATATATATATAGATATTACGAAGCCACCGCCCCGTACGGCTATAAGATTAGTTATATTCTTATTATAAGTACTATTCTCCGTAGAAGAATAATATTAGCCTATAGAGCTTAAGATATTATATTTAATATAAATATTATAAAAGTATTATTATATAGTTAAGATAGCTTCCTTACCGGTAATCATCTATACAGATTATATATCTACCTACGGGATTATAACTCAGATATTAATATCTTCGCAGGTTCTAGAAAAAATAAATCTATATTTTATTAGAATATTAGTATATATTTAATAATTTAACCTCTGTATTTACCACCGGCTTAGTAAGGAGAACGTTTTTATAGACATTCTAAGTCGTTTATCTACTAGACGCGTATAATATCTTAATAATAATCTAGATATCTTTAAAAAATAAGGAGTATATAACAGCGAGAAAACGACTATTAAATTTATAATATATTTTAGCGATAATTTTAAATATAAGATATAAACTAAATATTATAAAGATGTCAGAGTTTCCGCAATTATTAAAATACTATAAAATAGGAATAATATTATTTCTTATCTTATAAAAGATAATCTACTCTATATAAAAATAGTAGATAGTCCCTGGTTATATATCCCGCGTAGAATAGTTAAATAGCTATTTAAAATAATTTATAATAGTAATAATTATTCCGGATTTAATCGCTATATTTATAAGCTAACTAGTCTAATAATCTATAAAGACCGTCGCCTTTTAAAGTAGTATATTACTAGTTATTCCCGTTATAATAAGAATAACCCTTAGTAATATCTTCCGTACGGTAATTTATATTTAATTATGTCTAACGCCCCGTTCTACTATATTACTATTAACTTTATTATCGATTTGCCGGAGGATTTTAATATTAATATAATTATAATTATTATTAATAAATTTATTAAGCGGATCGGTCTAATTCCAGAACGTAAAGATTAGACTGCTGAACGCTAGGAATAAGAGATAATATTATATATATAATCCCATGATTAGGATATACCGTGTATTATTATTAGTAATTAAGATCCTAGGTTCACGAGCGGTGTATAAAGAGAAATATTTAAAATTTTAAAAGTTAAATAACTATATTCTTTTACTTATTATCCGTAGACAGATGGCATGACAGAATATATTATTTAAGTAGTTAAAATTATAATACGTTATTAAATAACCGTCACTAACTATAAAGAATAGCGTCCGTTACTACCGTCTATTATCTCTATTATTAATATAGCACCTAATCGAGCTATTATATTAAATCTATATTAGTTTATATTCGGTATTTATTTTTATATATTCTAGGATGTCCTGAAAGGATGGTTTAGTGTAAAATAAGACTTTATTTATAAAATTAATATTAGAGAAGCGCTATCTTTCGCTATTATATAAATAAAATAGTTTTACAATTCTAAGCATGCTCCGCTATTTAAATATAAATCTAGTAATCTTTATTTTCTATATTTATATTATAGTTATATTATACCGTCTGTAAAGAAATTAGGGAAATACGTACCGCGCTACGCTAGATTCTTTAAGATCCTGGAAGTTTCTAATAAAATAACTTACCGGCTTAAGCTTCTATATAACTAGCGAATCTATCCTATTATCTCTATAGCGTAGCTAGAGCCTACTAAATATAATAATTTCGGTTATTAGTATATAAAACCTCCCGTAATTTCTAATAGTACTAAAAATAAATATAAAGTTAAATAAATTTTAGATAAATATATCGTTCAGCGCGGCCGTTTAAAAACAGAATATACTAAATATTTTATCTGCTGGAAGGGATACAGCGTTTAATATAATTAATAAATACAAGCTGATAATATTAATTTTTTTAATCTTATTAAAGAATTTAAAAAGTCTTTATAGAATTAAGTAAGCGGTCGTTATATGAAATATTTATTTACTTAATATATAACTTCTTCTACTACATCTCTTATTCTATACCTATTATATTTTTTTTATTCTATATCTCTCTTAGCGTATCTTCCTCTTTATACTCTTTTAACGCTTAACAAGTTGTCTGCTTAATAATTTATAACGTTATTTATCTTACCTATTTATATATCTCTTATCTTATCTCTTATTTTATTTAACTTTTTACTTTACTTTACTCTATATCTTCTTTTTACTGTTTCTCTCTCTATATTTCCTCTATCTTCTGTTATACGCCTTAACTATATTAATGTTACGCCATGCGTGGGTAACGGTGTTGGGAAAAGAGTCCCAGCAGGGTTGCGCTACTATATAAGGCGGTCCTAGGCATCTCAGCACATGAAGTGCTGAGATAGTGGTCTTTTTGGCTCAGCGGGAGGATCACGTGCCTAGGCGTGATTCTAACAATTAATATACTAATTTTATATGATTTTACACGCCGCTACTTATTATTATTCTTTATTATATCCAGCTTTACCCCTATTAATTACCGGATAAGTGAAGCACCCCTAGATATAAATAAAATAAAGGTAATAGTTAAACTAGAATTAAAATAGACTTTTAAGCCGTTCGGAACGGATAAATGATATTAAATAATATAGAAAAATATTATTACTTACCGCTAGGAGATATCGCGTTTAATTAATTAGCCGGTATAGACCTTAGGTAGCGAGCTATTATCTAACTCCGCGTGGCGTATTAAAGATTAAGATATCTAGCTAGACTCTCGCGGTTAAGTTAATAGCGACGGTTATCCGCTAAAATATATCTATTTAATAGACCTGCAGGTGGTCCGAAATATTATAAAGATTATACTATTATCCTATTAAAAGCGAGAAACGTTCTACGGCTATAATCTTATAAATAATAGTAATATTAAGCGTCGGCGGGTACTTAATAAAAAGCCTATCATTGCGTATAGTTATAATAACGTTTATATCTAAATTATTTATTTTAATTATACTTTTTACGGGCGAGAATACGCTCTATGAGAATCGTGACTAATTAATAAAGTTATTATAAAAAATACGTCGTTTAACCTGTATTTATAGAATAATCTGGTTCTTTACTATGGAGAAGGGATATCTAATAATAGCTAGAATCGTGTTAATATAAAATATATATATTACTACGCCTGAGAAGGCCAGGTGCGTTATAAATTAAAATTAAATATGGATAATAATTATAACTATTAATAAAGATAGTAACTTTACACTTGAAGGCACTAGAGTAATATATAAAAATAAAAAAACTATTATATCTATATTTATATTTATTATTATATCTATATTCACACCTTTTACTACTATAGCTAATACCTCTATTTTAATAACACAGAAATATGTGTTACAAAGACCACGAGGCCGACTCTTTAAAAAGTAAAGAGTTAAAGTAGTAGTTATAAATACTACTAGTACTACTACTAAAACTATTAAACCTACCCTTACTACCGAACACGACGATAATAATAATATAACTATTACTGCTAAATATAATAATAATATTATTAAATCTATTATCCCGATTATTACTATAGAACCTATTATCGCAGAGTCTATAGAATCTATTATCTTAATTATTATAATATCCGTCTATATCCTAATCTTTATAATTATGGCTCCTCTTAGCTAGTTAAGAATTAAGTCTACTACTATTAGGAATACTATAATCACCGTATTACCTTCTATATCCGAGATTATTACATCCGCTGTATCTACTACTATATCCGTACAGGCTCCTCTCGATAACGCGTAATCTATTTCTATAGTTAACAATGTTTTAAACGACCTTTTTAAAATTATAGATATAATTAAGAATTATTTTACGGAGTTAATAATCGTACCGCTGCGTAATATTCCTATAGCTATTTAAAATATTTATCTTCTTATAATAATATTTAAAAATAATCTAGACAGCCTCCGGATCATTATTATATTAAATAGGCGTACTAACGAGGAAAAAGCTAACTTTTAAAAAAAGACACTGGACATTCTTAAAGTAATTTATAAAAAATTGTCCTTACGAATTTCTTTTATTTTATCTTTATACTGTAATATTTTTATAGGATTTTATCTATTATCCTTACTACTCGCCTGTAGTTATTTTATGGCCTCGTTTTAAACCGAATAGTTATCTTTTACTATATACGTTTCTTACTTTTATTTTTACAGATTATCTTGGACCAGGAGGTCCATTAAAAAAATATAAAAATATTATACTATATTTCCTATTTTTATATCTATAGTACTTATATTCTCCTGTACATCCCGCTTTGCTGGGAATAGAATCTCCTTAAATAGTAAGGAATAATAACTACTTGATGATCTTCAATCTTTTTCATTACGATCCATCATGACAATAACGGTATAATTTTTATAATAATTTTAGTAACCTACAGGTCTGTTAGACAGATATATTTTAGTAAATATCTATTTTTATTATTCTACCTGTAAGAGTCCGGTTATATATTTATATTATTAATATACTATATGGAGCTTCCGGACTATTCTTTTATTATTATTAAAAATATAGTCTCTAGAATTTAAGCTGGACGATTAATTAAACGGTTTAGCTTTTAATAGTAAATATTAGTATTTTTTATTATTATTTCGTGCCATCCCTTTAATCTGAAAAGCTTAAAAATTTATTTTAATCCTAGCTTAGTTATTACTTTTATTTTATTTATATTTAAAGATGCTTCGTTTATTTAATAACTAATAGGGGTGAAGCTGGATATAATAAAAGATAATAATAAATAACGGCGTGTAAAGTCGCGTAGAATTAATATATTAATATAGCCGAGGCGTATAGTAGAAGATAGAGAAAACATAGGAAAAGAAAAAGTAGAAAAGAAATATAGAGTAAAATAAGGTAAAAGGTTAAATAAAATAAGAGGTAAGACGAGGTAAAAAGTATATAGATAGGTAGTAAGATAGATAATAGTTAACTACTAGCTAAGTGTAAAAAGAAAGATATATAAAGGAAGATATAGAATGAAAAAATATAGTAAATATAGAGTAGAAGATATAGTAGAAGTTATATATTAAATAAATAAATATTTTATATAATAACTATTTATTTAATTTTATAAAAACTCTTCAAATTCTCTGATAAGATTAGGAAAGTGAATATTATTAATTTATACTTATTAATTATATTAAATACCGTATCCTTTCTAGTAAACGAGATACTTAATATATTCCGTTTTTAAACGGCCGCGCTATATAATACGTTTATTTAAAATTCGCTTAACTTTATATTTATTTGTTAGACCGAGGTCTGGGATAATGTGGACAACGTGTTGGATACGCAATGCGGGATCATATTAGTAGGGGTGCCGTCGCTATAGAACTAATTACTAGTCTTCAGAACCCGTGATTCTAAAACCCCTTCTCCCTACGGGCGGGTCATGTGACCCGAATCTACTCTACTAAACGAGCCCTACCCGTACTACGCCCCTCTAGACCGTAGTACGGTAGATAATTATAATAACTATTTCTTTCCTTCTCGAGACCACGGCCCCGTGGCTTAGATACCTAAGATATAAAATTTAGAACCTAAAACACCTGCGGCTGTATATATATTAGTTTTAATTTAATTTTTTCTTAAATTAACCTTCTACGGCTCGTTAGAATATAATAAGTACTATATTATAATTTAAATTAGCTAGCTTAGCGTTCGTCCGTTTTAATATATTTAATTAGTTAGTATTTTAAAGTAATGTATTATCTAATATAGCAGTATATAATAATATTATTAATAAATAATTAGTTATTTAGTAATAAATATAAATAGTCTTTCTTTAATTTTCTTTATAGTATAATCTCTCTTTCTTTTCTTTTTCTTTCTTAATATCTTTTTATAATATTATACGTGATTCTCGTTCTTTTTTTCTTTTTATTTTTACTTTATTTATTTCTAAATTTATAATATAGTTTTATCACATCTATCTATATCCTCTATTTAATTTTTAACTTTAAATTTCTTTATCTATAACTTCTCTGTATCTTAAAAATTATTATTATAAATTAAGATCATCTGCCCTATCGCGTAATCATAATTATATTATATTTTTTAAAATATATTTTTTCTCTATTTCCTAGCCGATTTTTTTTATTTTTTTTTATTATAATTAGTATTTTATTTTATATTAATTTCTATTTTTTTCTTTTCTCTGGGCCAACGTATTATTATATATTATATTATTATAAATATTAGATTATAGACTATATTTTTCGTCTTATTATACTACTAACGATCGGTATTTACTATTTTAATTTATACTAATATCTATATATATTTATTATATTAATCTCGACCGGCGCTTGTATACTTATTATATATATATTTTTTTTTAAATATTTAATATTTTTTTTCTATCTCTTTATTCCGCCCTTATACCTGGGACTATAATATTAATTAATATTATAAAAAATAAAATATTATCTTCTTTTTTACGCGCTTCGCGCCGCCGCGCTACGTCTACTATTTACTAACCGGCCTACCTTACCGCCGTTATTATTATTATTATTATTAATTTTACCGCTGATAAATACTTTACACGTTTATTAATCCTCCTTATAATATATATTATTTAGCGTATTCTATTATCTAAGACCCTCGCCGCCTAGCTAGACGAGATAAATACTATTATTACTAAGAACTAGATAGTATAAATAAGATCTAGTACTAAATAATACTAGTGCTATCTATATTATCTGGCCCGGGCCCTTACTATATATTATATAATTAATAAAAATAAATTATTCTATTATTACTATATCTCGCAGAACTATAACTAAAATATTTATAATTATTTTATATATTATTCGGTAAGTTTCTCGATATATTAATATTTAAATTTTACTAATATATAATAATAGATCTCTATTAATATTATTAATATAACTCGTTGTACGGTTTTCCGTGCTAATTAATATATTAAAATAGGCTCTACCGCGACCGCCGCTACCTTTAATTTATAATATATATTATTAATTTTACTATATATAAGCCACGTGCCGCGATACCTACTCCGATTTTACTAGATATATTAAATAATAATAAAAAGTCTCGTACCTCTTTATTACTTCTAATTTCTAAGTCGCCTCTATTATCCGTTATACGTTAATTCTTAAATTTCTTTAGTTAGTAGATTATTATATAGGAGAATGGATGGGTAATTTTTCTTTTATTTTTATATTTAAATTTCCGCGGTATAATATACCTTAAATAATTTAAGATCGTTTCTTTCTTAATTATTCTCTTTTTACGGGTTTTCCTGATATATAATATTAATTTATTATATAAATTTTAAAAGTTTTTATATTCTTAATATTCTTTTTTAACTTCTATATAATATTTTTTATAGACTAGTATTTCTATTAAATTAAGTATTTATTTATATTGCGGATTTTTCTATACTTAATAATCTTCTTAATTAGCTATTCTTTATCTTTATTAGTTAGGATACTGCCTCTCTCTAAATTAGTATTAATTAGCTTGTCTCCTAGCTCTAGTAATAAGACGTGAAATATTAGATAAAGTTATCTAAATCTTAGAAAAAGGTGAAATATATATATTTATTTACCCGTAGTTACGGTAATTTAGAAGGATTTAATCTACTTATTATTAAACTTCTTAACTAGTTGTCCTGTTTAAATATTTTTTATATAAAGTAGGATCTAATCTCTAATTTTAAAAATTTTTATAATATAATTCTTATTTATAACTTAGATTATTATATTTTTACTTTATTTAAGTTTCTCTTTTAGGAATTTATATATTTTATATAATTTTCTAGTTTTTTTCTCCGTTATTATCTCTATTATAATATCGATCTCTATTTTAATATTAATCCGAATATGGCCCTAGAAGCCTATAAATATAATATTTAGAGATATACCCGTAGCGGTATATATTATATTATTATATATAAACTAGACTAATAATAGCCATCTAGCCTAGTTATTTTATTACTAATACGCATACACACGGAAGAAGTATTCTAGTATTTAATTCTATTATTTAATCTATTTATTAATTTAAAAATAATAAACGGTTAAAAGCTATCGGCGCATTATAAAAAAATAATATAATATTAACTAGTATTTACTCGTGAAGAGGGATTCTCTATTATTAATAATATTTTTTAGAATACCTATTAAAATAAAAATATAATTATATAATAATTTTATAAAACTTTCTGCGGTTAATTCTTTCTATATAGGTATATATTATATATATTTTAAAAAGAGATCTACTATAATTAGTATAAAGTTATATACTTCTCTATTTTATCGCGATGGTGGAAGCCCAGTAATAAAGTTTATACTAATCTATTTTATAGATATTACGGGCACTAATAAAAGCTTAAATAATTTATACGGCTTATATTAATATGTAATAATCTACTTATATTTTATATAATACTATATATATTCCTTAATTTCTCAGCGTATATTATACTAATAATATTACTATTAAATACTCTCTAAGATATATTATTTCTTTAGATATCTTTTTTATAAATTATTATAATTAACTCTCATAATTTCCTACCGCATTACTACGGATTTTAGAATAAAAACGCGGTTCTTAAACCTAACTAATCTATTTTTTAATATATATTAAGACGGTTCACTTAGCGTATCTAGATTATTTTAATAAATATAGTCCCGTATTCTCCTAGAAAAGCTATTATTTACTTATATTTTTTATAGTAAATTAATTATTAATTCCGTAATATCCCCCGAGTATGCTATCTCGGCTTATATAATCATATATATTATAAACTATAATATTAAAATATCCGGAATTCCTATATTATCGTCGGCGTAAATCTTATCTATAATTATTTTCTAAATATAAATATAATTAATATCGGGATTACTTTTCTTATATATAAATAAGCTAACTATAGTTAATATAAGAATTTTCTTTATTAGATTAGCCCGCAACTTCTTTTAAAATATTAGTAATATAGAATTCTTAAGGTATTCTCTCTTTTTAGACTTATAATCTAAATAATAACTCGATATATCTACGGGATTTCATATCCCTAGATAGTATTTAATACTAAAATTAAATATAGCTAGCCTCTTTATCTATTTTATCTAATATTTAATCAGTTCCTTCGTCGTCATGAAGTACTATAAATTAGTATAATTAAATAATATCATAATAAGATATTTACTACTTTCTAAATAGTACCTCTAATACTTAAAATATTTAATAATTATAAGCAGTTTCTTATTATAAATTTCGTAACGTATCTCCGCACCCTATAGCTTGCGAGATAAGAAGGTAATAAAATTCTATATTTCTTCTTTTTATAATTATATATAGATCCTTATAACTACGAACTCCGAGGCGTCCGATTTAATATAGATCCTCTATTCTAGATTAAAGTACCGCAGTAGTAGTATCTTTATAAACTTATTTTTTAACTTTTTAAAGCTTTCCTTTACCTCTAAGGTTAACTAGATAGTTTTTTTTTTAGTTTTTTAAATTTTACACATTTTTTATTATTTCGTTTAGGGCTGCAATAATTTTTAAATATTTTTTAATAAATCTGCGGTAGAAATTTATAAATTCTAGAAATATCTAGATTTCCCGTACTAATATAAGGATTAACTATTCTATAATAGTTTCTATCTTATTTTTCTCTATTAATATTCCGTCGGAGCTAATAATAAACCTTAAAAATTTAATAATATTAGTACAGAATATATATTTACTTAGTTTAGTATAAAGCTTATAGGTATAGAGCCTTTCTAATACTATTCTAATATAATACATATGGTTATTCCTATTCTATAAATAAATAAGAATATTATCTAGATAAATTATTATATAAATATCCAGAAGATCGCTCATTACGAAATTAATATATAACTAGAACGATGTAGGTACGTTAACTAAGCTAAATAGTATTATCTAGTATTTAAAATAGCTATAATAAATATAGAACGCTGTTAGCTACTCATCTTTTTTCCTAATCCGCAGTCGATAGTATATATCGCGCAGATTAAGTTATATAAAGATCCTTATCCTACTAAAGCGATCTAGGATCTTACTAATTAGCGGTAGAAGATAGTAATTTTTAATTATAATTATATTAAGTTCTCTACAATTAACGCACAATCGTAACTCTCTATTTTTCTTTAATATAAATAGGATTAGAACACCCGTAGGGTTTTTTAAAAGTCTAATCTATTCTTTTTATAATACAGTTTTAATATATTCTCTTAATACCTATAGCTCCTTTTCAGATAATAGATAAATCGGTCGATATAAAAATTAAGTTCTTAGTTAGATCTTAATTATATAATTATAGTCTCTATAAAGTATAAGAATATTCGCTTCCTCTTTTAAAAAAATATTACTAAAGTTATCGAATTCCTTAAATATCCTATTTAAAGAAACCGTATTAAGCTTCGCGGGGACTATATCCGTGATCTCCTTTATAGTTAAAATATATATTAGCGTGTTATTAAGTACGGCGACTATATAAATTTATAGTAATAAAATTTTAATCTAATCCGAATCACTCTCCGTATTGTGGTAGAACTATTTAAGCTTTATTTACTATATATCTAGATTTACGGTTTTTAACTATAGTATTTCTAGGATTATATTATATTTTTTTATATCTATTATTTTAAAGTTTTCTCTTTAATTACATAGTTCGCTTATACTATCTATAACGGTAATTTTAAGTTTATAACTCTCGTAGCTATTTATTATAGTACTATTAATTATTTTAACTAGCCGCACTGGGCTTTCTATATTTAATAAATATAACTTAGTCTATATTTAATTAATAAAACTAGCTTTAACTCCGTAGTTTAATAAACATCACACCTTAATAGAGCAGTCTATAGTACTAACGGTAATATCTAATACTATTCTTAAGCTACTAGTTTTCTCGTTTAGGTCTAGCGCTGCCGCAGTAGTTAATACTAGTTTAATTATTTTTTTATTAGATATCTATTTTTATTTACCCGGGATAGCGCACCGCTAGATTATAATATTTTATATTTAGTAATATAGTAGCCTGTATAATTACACCTTATATAAACTCTTTATAGCCTATTATAGAAATTATTTAGATATTTCCGCTTAGTTAAGAACCCTAGTATATTACTAGAGTTTTATTTTATATTTTTTATATCTAGTTTAATATTTCTAGTCTTTTCTTTTCTAAGATTTCTTAATTACTTTTTCCGCTTAGATATAGTATCTTTAAGCGCTTATATATAAATTATATAATTATTATATTTCTCTAATTCTTTTCTTATGCGGAGACACTCTCGCTATAATATAGAAAATATTTTTATAAAAAAATAAATTTTCTTATAATTTTTATTATATTATTCTGTTATACGTATCTTAAAGAATTAAAAATAATTAGTAAAATTAGTTACTATTCTATATTTTTTTTAATAAATTTTTTTATATTATAATACGTACTAGCGCTCGAGGGTGCGGGAATTATTAATATATTTTTAATAAAAACTTTTAAATTTAAATCAGGTACGGTTTTTTATAAAAGTATAAATTTCTTTAAATTAAATATTTAGGCGTTTTAAATCCAGGTAGTCTATTATATAGATCTTACGATAGTTATTAATAAATTATTCTCTATATTTAGAGAAATAAGTCTTTAATCGATTAATAAAGTATTAATATTAGAACAGGTTTGTTACTAAAAACTGCGCTAAATTTAATAGTAGTACGGGTATTTTTTATATTATAATCTATACTACGGGCATGATTAGTAATTCTAAAAGTATTAATTCCTATATTAAGATTACGAGTTTAAAAAATATAAATATAAATTTTAAAAAACTTTCTAAAAGTTTAATAAGTTCTTTCTTATTTTATTCTAGATATTAATTTTCTATAGTATTATTATAAGCTTATTAGCGTATGCGGGATCTTCTTTCTATTATATAATATTATAAAATATAAAGTTCTTCTTATTTTATTAGATTTCTTTTCTCTTACCGGGTCTTTTTTAATATTATATTAATCTTTTCCGCAGTATATTCTCTTTTAGTATATTAGATAATATCTTATATCTTATTTAACGCAATTACATATAGAGTAAATAGTCTTAGAGGCCCTTTATCTTTTAAAAATAAAATTATCTTATTTTAGTATTTATTTAAAGGTCCCGGTTAGGAGTCTTACGGAATATTTTTACTTATTATTCTTATTAATCCGCTGTATTACATACTCTTAACAGACTATCCACATAATTAGAGTAATTAGAACTATTAGACCGAGGTCTGGAATAATATAGATAACGTATTAGATATGTAATACAGGATTATATTAGTAGGGGTGCCGTCGCTATAGAACTAATTACTGGTCTTCAGAACCCGTGATTCTAAAGCCCCTTCTCCCTACAGGCGGGTCATATGACCCGAATCTGCCCTACTAAGCGAGCCCTACCCGCACTACGCCCCTCTGGACCGCAGTGCGGTAGGTGGTCGTAACATTATTTTCACCGCCGTTAAAAATTACGGAGGGTTTTAAATACTAATAACTAAAATTATTAGATTTAGTAGACTCTAGCTACGCTATAGAGACGATAGGATATATTTTCTAATTATAAGAAAATTTAAGCTGGTAGATTATCTTATTAGGAACCTCCAGAATCTTAAAGAATCTAGTATAATATAATATATATTTTCCTAAATCCTTTACAGACGGTATAGTATAACTATAATATAAATATAGAAAATAGAAATTGCTAGATTTATATTTAGATAGTAGAGCATGCTTAGAATTATATAGCTATTTTATCTATATAATAATAAAAGATAGCGCTTCTTTAGTATTAATTCTATAGGTAAAATCTTATTTTATATTAAATTATCCTTTCAGGACGTCCCAGGGTATATAAAAACGAATACTAAATATAAGCTAATATAGACTTAATATAGTAGCTTAATTAGGTGCTGTATTAATAGTAAAGATAATAGATAACAGCAACGGACGCTATTTTTTATAGTTATTAATAGCTATCTAATAATATATTATAATTTTAACTATCTAAATAATACGTTCTGTCATGCCATCTGTTTATAAATAATAGATAAAAGAATATAGCTATTCAACTTTTAGAACTTTAAATATTTTTTTTAATATATTACTTATAAATCTAGGATCTCGATCACTAATAATAATGTATAATATATTCTAATCGTAGAATTATATATATTATATTATTTTTTATCCCTAGTGTTTAGTAGTCTAATCTTTATATTCTAAAATTAGACCGATCCGTTTTATAAACTTATTAATAATTATTATAATTATATTAGTATTAAGATTGTTGCACTACAGGTGGTCCGAATACGGTGACGAGTGGCAGAATGGATGGTTTAATCAGCAGCCAGAACACCGTCATTCTAACAGGAACAACTACTAAATAAATAAATATTTTTATTATACTTTATAATAATTATCTCTTATAGTTTACAAGGGAGTTTTTAATAAAGTTTATTTTTTATATTTTTATTATAAATACCTGCTATAGAGGCTATATAGATAAATTTAAAAAAAAATTTATAAAATTTATTATTCTTCTTTATTTATAGATTTCTAAATTTATTTTTCGCGATAATAATCTAATTTAGATTATAGTAGATACTCCAGAGGTATTTTAGTATTTTATTTTTATTTTTATATTTATTTTTTTAGGTTTATTATCTCGAAATTAAGTACTATAAGATCTTTTTTTTAGTTTAACTCTAGACGTAGGTTATATATAGTTTAAGAGTAGTATAGTAGTCGTGGTTTACTCATAACTTTACGTTTATTAAAATAATCTAGTTATTAAAATATAATTTCTTTCTATCTAACAGATATAAAGGATTAGGAAACTTAATTAATTTCACGGGAATAGAATTTTTAATAAGATTTTAAATTTAAGTTTATAATTCGGACACTCTAGTCACTAAGTAATTAATTTCTATTTTAATTTTATTAGTTTTCTTAGTTAGTTCTTCTTTTAGTAAAGCTGCGCGAGCTTCCTATTTTTTAGATATAAATTCGTATTTATTAATTCGGATTTAAAGTTAATTAATTTATTTCTAGATCTTATTTAAGAGATTCTTTACTATCTTATAAAGACGGCTAGGATTATTTTTATAATACTAAAGAAATTCGTTCTTTAAAATTAATTTATCTTCTATCTCGTTTCCGCTCAGCAGAACAGTTAGGTAGCGGAAAAAATTAAATTTAGTATAATCTAGATATATTATAGTTATTCGTTCGTGATTTAGTCGGAATTGTAATTAATTTAATTATTTAATATTAATTAATTAGTTAATTCTATAGCTGTTATCGCCGTTATATATATAAAAGTTTAGCTCTTAATCGAAGATAGTCTAATAAAATTAAAATATCTATATCGATCAGGGGCTGGGAAGTTAATAAAAGAAATTATAATAAATTTAGTGTAATGTGATAACCTCAGAAATAGAGAAATAAATTAATATTATAGACTAAATACGAAGATATTAAGTTAAAGAAGAAAAAGAAAAAGAGTAGTAAGATACTACAGTTTAGACAGTAATAAATACTATTATATACAGATAAACAGAATAAATAACCGAGTAGGGCTACCTACTAATAACCGAAGATCTCCTGTACTCTATTATCCAACCTCGGCATATGGCTCAAAGCTCAAGCTCGTCACATTAAAGAAGGAAGCGAATACCCTCGTACCTTATAAAAATTATAACTATATAATTAAGATTTAATTAAGGACTTAATCCCCATATAAGCCGATTTACCCGTTATCTGAAAAGGAACTGCAGGTATTATAGAAATATATTAAAACCATATTACAGAAAAGATAGATCAGACTATTAAAAAATTCTATAAATACTTTAATTCTATTTATACTAAAAAAAAACGGTAGTTTACGACTATACGTTAATTATAGGGAACTTAATACTATTATAATTAAAAATTATTACCCTCTACCGTTAATTAGAGAGATTATAGACCGTTTTAGAAAAGCTAAAATCTTTATATAGCTAGATCTGCGCGATGTATACTATCGGCTACAGATTAGAAAAGGAAATAAATAATTAATAATATTCTATACCTATTACGGCCATTTCGAATACTAGATAATATTATTTAATTTAACTAATATACCTGCGATATTTTAGTTATATATTAATTATATAATAAGCGATCTGCTAGATATTTATATAATAATCTATTTAGACGATATTCTTATCTATTTATAGAATAAAAGGGACTATATATATTATATTAAAATAGTATTAAAAAGACTCCGCATCTATAAGCTTTATACTAAATTAAGTAAATATATATTCTGTATTAATACTATTAAGTTTTTAGGATTTATTATCAGCCCTAAGAGAGTCTTAATAAAGAAAGATAAAATAAAAACTATTATAGAATAGCTAATATCCACGTTAGTGCGTGAGATCCAGATATTTCTAAAATTTATAAATTTTTACTATAAATTTATTAAAAAATACTTAAAAATTATTACAGCTCTAAATAAAATAACGAAGAATACGTAAAATTTAAAAAGTTAAAAAAAAAAAAAAACTATCTAATTAATTTTAGAGGTAAAAGAAAGCTTTAAAAAACTAAAGAGTAAATTTATAAAAATACCGCTACTATAATATTTTAACCCGGAGCGAAAGATCCGTATTAAATTAAATATTTTAGAATTTATAATTATAAATATCTATATATAACTTTAAAAAAAAGAAATTTAAAACTCTATTATCTTTCTATTCCGCAAACTATAGAATATAAAAATACGCTATAAAATTTATAATAAGAAACTACTCGTAATTATTAAATATTTTAAGTATTAGAGACACTATCTAGAGAATAGTAAATATTTTATTATAATATTATCTGACTATATTAATCTATAGTATTTTATAATAATAAAAAAACTAATTAAATATTAGATAAAATAGGCAGAGAGACTAGTTATATTTAATTTTAATATTAAGTATTATTTAGGGATATAAAATCTCGCAGATATATTAAACCGTCACTTAAACTACGAGTCTAAGAAAAAAGAATACCTTAAGAATTCTATACTACTAATATTTTAGAAAAAGTTACGGGCTAGTTTAATAAAGGAAATCCTTATATTAACTATAATTAGTTTACTCGTGTATAGGAAAAGTAATCCTAATATTAATTATATCTATACTTAGAAAACAACCGCAGATAAGATTTATACTAATAGTAATATAGGAATTCTAGATATCCTAGTACCACGGCTTATAATATATATAATTATATAATCTAAAACAGCATACTCGGGGGACATTACGGAATTAATATCTAATTTACTATAAAAAATATAAATAAAGAATAGCTTTTCTAGAAGGATACGGGACCGTATTTATTAAAATAATTTAAATATACTAAGTAAACCGCTCTAGTATATATTAAAAGATAGATTAATTAGATTTAAAAATTATATTTTTATTCTAAAATCCGCCGCAGTGCGGCAGGAGATTATAAGAATTAATTATAATAATCCGTAAGGAAAGTACCTAAAGAAAAAATATACCTTAAAAAATATCTAGTAATAATATTATTAGTATAATATGCGCCGGGAAATTAAAAAATATATATAATATTATATAAAATATAAACAGATCGTCACGCACTAATATAAGCTATATAGACTATTAGAGCCTCTACTAGTATCTATAATATTTATAAAATAAATTAGTATAGACTTTATCACTGGGCTTTTACTATTAAAATAAAATAAAAAAATATACGACTTTATATTAATTATAGTAAATCTCTTTTTAAAATATATATAATATATATTTATATAGAAAGAGTTAACCGCAGAGAGCTTTATAAAATTATTATATAATTATATCTTCGCCTTAGTAGGCGTTCCAAAAAATATTATTAGTAATAAAAGATTTCTTTTTATAAGTAAGTACTAGTTAACACTATATTATCTTCTTACAGTGCGGCGACGGCTTTTAATTATCTATTATTTCTAAACTAATAAATAGACCGAGTGATAGAATTAAATATTAGAATATTTTCTCTATATGTATACATATTAGTAATAAGATAATTAAGCCAGATAGTTATTATTAGCCTAATTTATATATAATAATATAATATATACTATTATAAATATATTTCTAAATATTATACTTATAGACTTCCAGGGCGATATTCGAGTTAATATTAAAATAAAAACTAATATTATAATAAATATATTAGTAAAAGAGAGAGCCGGAGAGCTATATAAAATATATAAATTTTTTAAAAAAAATTTAAATAAAATAAAAATATAATAGCTTAAGCTATAAATAAAAATTATATTACGAAAACCTTCAGGATCGGAGACTAGATCTTATTTTATATAAAAAATATCTAGACGAGATAACCGGTTAAGAAATTTAATAATAAATAAATTAGGCCCTTCTAAATCATTATAATTACGGATAAATAGATATACATACTTCGTCTTTTTCTAAAATTTAAATAACTTTATCTAATATTTTATATTTTATTACTAAAATTAAAAAATAAACTAGCAGATACTAACTCAGAAAGAGATAGTATCTTAATTTAAAAAAATAAAAAATAGCTAATTAAAAAAATTATAAAACACAGAAAGATCCGTAATATAATAAAATATTTAATATAATAGAAATATTAGTCCCTGAAAGACGCTACGTAGAAATTAAAAAATAATATTTAAAATATAAAAATATTTAAAATTTATATATTAAACTAATATAGCAGACCGGAGAAATCCGTAAAAAAAGAAAAATTTAAAAAGAAATAATCTTAAATTATTTAAGATATTTTACACCACAAAATTTACATATAAAAAAAATAAAAAAAACTACCTACCCACCCACCCAACCAGTAATTATATATTAAAGAAATTAAAAAACTATTTTATAATAAATAACGGGGACGACTTGGGAGCCGAAAATAATAAAAAAATATAAGATCTCTTATTATTACTTAGCGTATTTAATAAAGTTAAGATAGATATCGCGACACGCGGCTTATATATAATAAAATTAACAGCGCGTATTACGGACTGTAGAACGGTAGTAATCTTAGTAATATTTAATATAAAATATTAATAGACGTAAAAAACCGTAAGACGAGCCGTATTAGTAATATAAAGAAAGATTTATTATTATATATTAGTAAAATCTAAAACTAATATATTAAATAACTTACTAAATAGTATATAAGATAACTATAAACGTCTTAGTTATAGCCCTGCAAGAGATAATATTAATAAAATAATTTATCTTCGTAAACTATATACTATATAGCGGGAAATTAAGCTAGATAGTATAAATAGCACTAGTATTATTTAATATTAAAATTTATTTATATTATCTGGCCCTTATCACTAGCGATATTTTTATTTTTAAATTAACTAGTAAAAAATTCTAGTAACAGAGTACACTCGGCGGCGTATACTATAAGAGAAATTAATAAATAAATAAAATACTCGGCGGCGGTAGGATTAATAATAATATAATAATATAAAATACGGGTAGAGAGAGATAATATTTTATTTTTTATAATATTAATTAGTATTACGGCTCTAAATGTAAAAGCGGAATATAGGAATAAAAAAAAATATTAAATATTTAAAAAGAAAAGGCGTATAATAAGTGTGTAAGTATTAATTAAAATTAATATAATAAAATAAATATAGCTACCTGTAAAGATTAAAACAGTAATATTAATTATTAATAATATAATAGATAAAAAGTACAGTCTATACGCTAGAATCTATAATAATATAGTATATAATAATATATTATTATAGAAAAAAAAAGGTAAGAATTAATATAGAATAGAAGATAGAATATAATAAGAAAAAAATAAAGGAAATTAATTAAGAAATAAGAGAGAAATATATCTTAAAAAATATAGTATAATTATAATTACGCGATAAAATAGATAATTTTAATTTATAATAATAACTTCTAAGACACATGGAGGCTATAAATAATAGAATTTAAAATTAAAAATAGAATAAAGAATATAAATAAGTATAATAAACCCGTATTATAAGTTTAAAGATAAATAAAATAGAAATAAAAAAAAAAGAGAAATAGGAATCACGTATAGTATTATTAAAAAAAATATTAAGAAAAAAAAAAAGAGAAAAAAAGATTATATTATAAAAAAAACTAAAAAAGGACTATTTATATTTATTATTAAAGAATTAATCCCCTATTAATAATACTATTATATACTACTATATTAGATAGTTTATAACTTTAAAAACACTAACTAATTAGACACGCCGGAATAGATAAATATTAAACTAGCTAATTTAAATTATAATATAATACTTTCGACATTTTAATAAGTTGTAAAAAACTAATTTAAAAAAAAGTTAGATTAAGACTAATATATACTAACTAATAGTGCCCTAAGTATCTAAACTATATACCTTAAATACTAAAACCACGGGGCCGTGGCCTCGAGAAAGAAGAGGCTAGTTATTATAACTATTTATTATACTGCGGTTTAGAGAGGCGCAGTACGGGTAAAACTTACTTAATAAGGCTAATCCGGGTTATATAATCCACTCGTAGGGAAAAGGGGCTTCAGAACCACGGGTTCTAAAGACTAGTAATTAGTTCTATAGCTACGGCACCCCTACCAATACGACCCCGCATTATGTACCCAACACGTTGTCCATACTATCCCAGACCTCGGTCTAACAATTTATAATAGAGTAATATATTTTTTAATTCTTAATTAACCGTGTGCTTTAGTAATATTATAAAACTATTTTTAGCTATCTTATCTTTTATAACTAGATATTAGAACTTAGCGAAAAAGATAAAAAATTTTTAATTTTTTTTATTTTAGAGCGAAAAGAATATTACAGATATTATAAATATAATTAAATTATTATAGACTTTATTTAATATATTTAGAATATTAGTATAGTCGTTTAACTAGCAGATTCTATTTTTAATATATAATAAGATCTGGGCGTAAAATAGTTTTTTTAAATAGTTAATAATATAGGCTATGCGAGTTTTAAAGATTAGAAAATAGTTATAATTTATAATTATTTTTTTTAATCTAAGAGGCGAAGCGGCGAAAATTTAATTAAATATTTTTAAATTTATTAGAATTAAATAAATATTCGGATAGATAGACAGAGATAGAAAATCTAGAATTAATTAATATAAGCGCTTTTATTAAAGTAATTAAAGATTTCTTAATAATAAATTTAAGAATTTAGTCCGGGGTACTAATTCTAGAGATAATAGTCTAAATAGTTTAGTTATATTCTTTTATTAAGATCTTTTAGATAGCTATGACTTCGATTAATCGGAAATTTAGATTTTTATTTTATTAAATTTAGTAAAAATAATAATTATAACGGCTATTATATTCTTCTAGAGATAGTTTTATTTAATATTTATATTAATAATAAATTTATAGATTTATTTATAATATAAATACTATTTCTTAATATATTCGGTTATATATTAGACGAATTACTCGGGGTTTTTAGATAGGAACGGGGGTTTCGGGATCTTAGATATATCGGGTTAATACTAGCTCTATAGGTAGGAGCTATGTAGTGTTAAGATACGAGCTAATAGGAATAGTAAAGCTAGTAGTAGATAGATAAATAGATAGGTTTCTTAATAATTAATACTAGATTATTATAGGGTCAAGCTATATATAGATAAATAGATAGGATATAGCTTAAAGAGCTATAATAGGATCTTAAAATAGCAAGAGGGTAGGAGATCATATAATTATATAACCCGCTAATATTAGCTCTGGTCGGGACGGCTAGTGATTTCAACCGGGGCCGGTCTTCTCAAGTCCGCACCGTGACACTGGGTAGGACTCATTAAAGCAGTGCACGCAGTATCCCGACTCTTAAGCATCCTGTAGGTGCCCTAGACAGATGGTCCGGCAGCGTAGCAGCCGTGGTACGTCCTATAGTGTCGAACTACGCTAGGAAGCCGCCTTGTAGCGGGTTCTACAATCACAAAATAAATAATAATTATACTATTTAAAATAATTTAAACGACCAAATAGCGTCAAAACGACGTGTAAAAAAAGAGGGGAATAGTAGAATATATTAATAGGTCTAACGGAACCCGTAGAGCTAATAAAATATAATAAATAGATAGATAAACTAGTCTATATTAATAAATTTAGTAATAATAATCGTCAGAGCGGAAACCCGCGGATATATCAAAATAAAAATAATAAATAGACCGCGTTAAAATAAAGATAATTTAGAATACCTAGATTATTTAAATTAATAGAAATACAGTCCGCTGGATAAATCGAGAGACATACTACTACTATTACGGTAAAGTAGTAGAGTTCTTAATAAAGAATCGATCAGTATTAGTCTATTATTTAAGAGTAAGTATGACAGTGTTCCATCCTGTTAATTAAAGCGTCCATTCTGCCACTCGTCACCGTATTCAGACCACCTGTAGTGCAACACTACAGAGGGTATAAGGAGCGGATATGGGTTTTTACAGATGCTGCCGCAGCCTACACATATATATTAAGTTATTAGCTAATATTAGGTTCGACTTGAACTTCAACTTTTAAGTTTAATATTTACCCTAGTAACTTTAAAATCAGTAAGAGATGGTGTAATATATGTAAGATAAGTATTGAAAGTTATATAAATATTACAGAGCTCTAATATTCTCTATAACTATAAATTATAAAATAAATTATGGCTATATCAACCAGGAGCGCTTTATATCTACATTGTATTGAGATATTAAGGGTTGAAAAATGGCCATTTTGTATGGGATGCCAGCTCGCTTACCGAATACGTTAAAATAACGTAATCCACAAGCAAGCCGCGAATCTAAGCGAGCCGCGAATTTTTAATTAATATTCTACCCTTTTTATTTAATACCTTATATCTTTAACACTAAATATAATATGCCTTCTCCTAAAGAATCATGTATTTAAATAGCTATTTCAGTTTATTAAAAGGATTAAATTAAATCGGTATTACGTGTTATATAGGTTTTTATAATCTCTGAAACTACTCTATGTAATTAATTTAATAGTATAATATTACGATTAGAAACACGCGCTAATAATTATAAACTTATTTAATTTAAAGAAGAAATGCTTCTTAAATAATTATTTAATATAGATATATAAGGATTTCTAATACGGCCTGAATTCTTATATAAAATAATAGGAATCCTATTTCACGCACGTCTCGGAAATCCTATAGTAAGTATTAATTTTAATTAGCTATATAATTTTACTAAATATCATTCTTAATTATATATATAATATAATAGACGAATTACATATTAATATATAAAATAAGAGAATCTAAAGATTATAATACTATAGTTTTAACTAGTCTATAAAACTATTTAAGAATATAGTATACACGAGAATAATATCTAGAATTTTAATAAAACTAGCTTTATAATAGAACTCTACTTATCTACTAAAGTAATTATTATAATAGAACGTAGTAAGCAGCTACATAGGATTATCTAGAATAATCGTGAATAAGTTATAATTATTAAAATAGTTAGTTTAAACAACGTATATATATCACTTATTCTTATACTAAAAGAGGTCTAATAATAAGCTGCTTAGTTCCAAGAATCTAAGCTTACTAGAGACTAGTAGATTATAATAAGTTAAAATAGCTGGATTATTAATAAAATAGGTCTTTTTTAATTAAAAAATATTTTTAAATCCTCCTCCAGGCGTTATATAATTAATATAAAATATCTACTTATTTTAGATAGCTATAATAATTATTTAACTGTTAAATTTAATAATTTTTATAAATAAAATATAATAATATATCTTTATATATTTATTTATACTTTACATCTTCTTTGTGACGATCGTACGTCAGGTTAATCGGATATTAGGTTATCCGGATGCCGAGAAGCGGGATATGATCAGGATATAATCTATAGGAACGTTCTACTACTAGTCTACTATTTAATTATCCTATCTTTCTCTTTCTATTTCTTATTTCTTTTTCTTTTTTATATTTAGTATTTCGTCGAACCGCTACCTAGTAATTAGGAATATAATTTCTTTAGTTTCTAGATCGAGTATTATTATATAATATTAAATATCCTTTATTAAAAGGCCCTGGCATCGTATTAGCTAATTTTTTTTTATTTTTATCTCTAAAATCTGTTATTCTGTCCTTCTATTTTACTAATTATATAGTTATATATAAAATTAATTCTTATTAATACTCGCTGACTCGATTATTCTATCTTTATCTAGTTAATATTTAATAGGATTAATAATTTTTATTTATTCTATTTATTCTGTCTGCTCTGCTCTAGCTATAATAGCTTATTTAAAAGATAATATTATATAATAAATTCTTTTTATCTTTATTTTTATTTCTAATCTTTTCTAATTTTTTTATTTTTTTCTATTTTCCTTTATCTCTTTAATATAGATCTAATAATTTAACTACGAGCTAAATTTCATAAAGTTATTTAGACTTTCTAAACTAAACTCTATACTAAAAGCTAACTAAAATCTATTTTTTCTAATTCCGAGAAATTTACTGGCTAAATCTTAAAATTTAACACGTAACTACTTGCTATATAAGTTAAACTTTAGATAAATAGTAAAGCTATTAGTAATGCGACTATCTAGTTCTATTATATCTATTTTAATCTTAATAGTAGCGTCTAAGTTATAATACTTTTCTAGTTATATGAGGCCTAATAAGCTAATATTTAGAATTATAATACTATTCTATGTGACAGCTTGGCACCCTCTAAGAGGGAGAGACGCTATATAAGGCGATGGGCATACCAAGTACGCTGTACTTGGTATTCTGGTCTTTTTATAGCTTAGTTGTTAAGCGTATAAGCGGCTGAAGCTCTAGAAGCCCACCTAGTGGCTGAGGTCGTGACATTCTAAATTAGTTTAAGTATATTTATAATAACTCTAATAAAATATATAAAGCTGAAGACCGTCTACTTAGATTAAAATAAGATAATAAAGAAACTTTAGCCGCGTATATTATAAAATTTAAATATATACTCTATAAAGCACGTAGATAAGCCTAGTTAAATATTATTAAAATATTTATCTTTAGGCGTGGCCTCTCTGCAATGATTAAGAATTATTTTATCTAATAATTAAATCTACTAGCTAACTATTCTAGATTTTTTTATATATTTAGGTCTAAAGCCGCTAGTGAGAGTACTAGATTTTATAAAAATAAAAATAATATTACTAATTATAGATACTTTTTTATCTAAAATAATTAGCTATTATATTAAGAATTACTATTTTCGCTATAAATCTTATAATTATAAGATTAAAGACTGTTTATAACTACTTTTAGAAGCTTCTTATCTATCTAGATAACTCTAGAATTAGTAAATATTTAACGTATTAGAAGCTCGCTCTAGTTTTAGTAAATAGTTAACTTAGGATAAGCCGATCCTTTATAAGAGAATAATATAATGATTATATATTAGGTTAATCGGATATTAGATTATCCGGATACCGAGAAGCGGGATATAATTAGGATATAATCTATAGGAATATTCTACTACTAGTCTACTATTTAATCATCCTGCATCCCCCTTCCTATTTCCTATTTCCTTTCTTTTCTTATGTTTAGTATTTCGTCGAACCGCTACCTAGTGATTAGGAATATGATTTCTTTGGTTTCTAGATCGAGCACCATCACATTCTTCAACCGCTTAATATAGGTGTTTTTAACCCGCTTGAACACGTATATAAAAGCTATTTAAGGAATATATAACTGCGGGTAATAATTATATTAATAAAAAGAACTTTTTATCGCTCTATTTAAATATATAGACTTAGGTCTTTACTTCTATAAATATCTATAGTAACTTTATAGAAGCAGAGTTTAAACTATTTAATTAAGAATAAGTTCCTTCGAAATTTATCTTTTAATTATATATATCTATACCTGCACCGTTTGTCAAGGTGCAGGCTGGCGGGGGTGGTAGAGCTAGTAGCAGGTAGGCAAACGGGCAGGTTTCTGGGTAACTAGTACTAGATTACTACGGGTCAAGCTATACACAGGTAAATAGACAAGACGTAGCTCGAAGAGCTATAACAGGATCTTAAGATAGCGGGAAGATAGGAGGTCGTGTAGTTATATAACCCGCTAGTATTTAGTCGGGATAGCTAGTGATTTCGACCGGGGGCGGTCTTCTTAGATCCGCACCGTGATAGTACGTTTTTTTTTTATAGCCGAGCTCCGTCAAGGCCGACGGGGGCCTAGTTTATTCGGATATCTGCGGTAGTAGTTGCGGACGATTTATTCTATATGTTCTAAATATTTAGCTAGCTCCGCGATTAGATCTAGATATCCTATTTATTTTATAATATATATTAGATGGGAGCGACCACGCCCTTGACGGTTCTAAAAGGAGTTAAGAATATTTTTTATTTTCTATTCCTCGAGCCCTTTAACTTCTATATATAATAATAAAGACTGGACTTAACCTGGTAGAGGGTCCTGGCTGGCTAGTATAAGTAGGCTAATATTAAATATAAAATAAATCTTTATATTAGGCGGTAGCTTCAGACGGTAGGCATGCGGGTTAATAATTTTTTTAATTTAGTACGGGCCTAACGTATTCTAGTCGAGCTTTTTACTAGGATATAGGGTTTTAATATATCGGGAGTCTAATTATACTAGTTAGTTTTTTTTAAACTTTTTAGTCGGACGGCGTTTCCGGTCTGTCTATTTAGTATATTAGGCTTAAATAGCTACTATTTCCGCGCGGGCGAATTTAGTAATAGTTTATATTCTAGTAGTAAATTATTTAGTATTTTAAATAGCAGGTTAATTCTATACGCGGCGATCTCCTGCGGGCGTTAGTTCGAAATCTATACGGGGGTGAAAGCCGTAATTTGCGAAGAACGGGGTGGTTTTAATAGTATTTAAGTATATGCCGTTTAATACGAACTCAGCTAGTAGAAGTTAAGTATTCTAGTTATCTTATAGATAGTTTATATAGGCTCGCAGATATTACTTTATTATAATATTTATATATTTAGTCTGGCTGTCTATCTCAGGGTGGTATGCGGTTAATAACTTATTTATTATTTTAAGACGTTTAGTTAGGTGTTTCCAGAATTTAGTAACGAACTAGGAGTTTTTATCTAATATAACGATTTAGGATAAGCTATATAGCTTCTAAATATATTAAATATATATCGTCGCCACGTCTTAGATATTAGCTGTCGTGTTATATGGGATCAGGTGTTTTATTTTAGTTAGTTAGTCTACTACCACGAGTATAGCGTCGTAGCCCTAGCTTTTAGATAGGTAAGTAATAAAGTCTATGAACACGTCTTACTATATGCGTTTAAATACTAGTAAAAATTTTAGAATACCCTATCTCGCTTTCCGTGATAGGGTAGTATAACGGTATATATAGTAGTTCTAAATTTATTAGGTTATATAGTAGTATATATTAGGCCAGTAGTATTTTTAGGATAATAGTTTGTAAGTTTAGCTTCTTCTAGAATATCCGGAAGCAGGTTTGTCGTAAACTAATCGGATTAGATTAGTTTTTAATTATTTATTATTTAAGATTTATAGGTAGTTTTTATAAAATAAGAAACTGTCTTGTCTCTCGCAGGCGGCTAAAGTAATTTTTAGATAATAATTTTTTCCCGTGGCTAGGGTTTTTTAGATTTTACAGATTAGGTTATCTCTTTTATAGACGTTTCTTAAGCTAGTCCGAGTCTCGGATAATAATTATAGGTTTTATTTATTCTTAAAGCTAACTCTTCGGCGGGGTCGGGTAACTAGAGTTATTAGAATAAGAGGTTTTTCTAGTAATTTTAATCGGAGCCGGTCTTCTAGTATTAACTCCGGTTAAAAAGGCGGGCGGATTAATTTAAGTAGGTTAGATAGGTTAAGATTCTCGCATTTTAAGACAGTCTGGCTCTAGTATAATAGGCGTTTATTCTTTTTTTTAGAAAGATTCTCTAATCTTCTAGTTAGGCTATTAGATTTTATTCTATATTTTCTAGGTCGGTAAATAATCTTGAAATTAAAGCGGGAGAGAAACTTAAATTATTAAGTTTAACGGCGGTTTAAGAATTTAGTAGATATAAAATATTCTAGATTACGGTAATTAGAGATAATTTAAATTAAAAATAAGAATTTTTTAAGTTCTGGGCGCTATTCTTTAAAATAGTGAATAATAGTAAGTAATTCTTTATTATAGATTTTATAGTTATATTTAGCGGGCGAGTGTTTCTTAGAGAAGAAAATAACTAGGTATAATATACTATTTTTACTATATTAAGATATTATTTCGGCGGACACGTAGTTGGACGTATTAATTTCTAAAATAATAGATCGGGTTTAGTTAAATAATTATAATATAGAAGAGTCCGTGAAAGCCTTTTTTAGAATATTTATAATTATCTAGTAGGCGGGTATTTATTTTTATAATATATTCTTCTTAGTTAGGGCGACCAGCGGTATAATAATTTTAAAGAAATCTCGGATAAATTATCGGTAGAAGTTATTAAATTTTAGGAAAACTTATATATCGGTTATACAGGCGGGCGTAGACTAATTTATTATAATTCTTATTTTATTAGAATCTATTTAGATACTCTCACGGCTAATAATTAGACCTAGGAACTTTATTTCTGGTACCGCGAATTTATATTTTAATAATTTCTTATATAGGCCCGCGTTCCGTAATCTTATAAAAACGCGGCGGATATATTTAGTATATTTAGAACAGGTACAGCTATAGATTAGGATATCGTTAAGATAAGTAGTATAGAAAACGTTAAGGTAATTACGTAGAATATTATTAATATAATGTTGGAAGGTCCTGGGGGCTTTTATTAAATTAAATAATATTATTAAGGATTTATAAAATCCTATACGTGTATAGAAGATTATTAGTTATTCCTATCCTTTCTTCACACGGAGATTATTAAATGTATTAATAATATTAATCTTAGTAAAGTAGCGTATTTTTTTTAGGTTATTTAGAGTCTCCTTTACGAGCGGGAGCGAGTAATAGTTCTTAATAGTAATTATATTTAAGGTATAGTAATCTACACAGAAACGTAGGTCTTTATTAAACTTTTTAATAAATAGGACAGGAGATACGATAGGTGAGGAATTAGAGCGGATAAAGCTTTTTTACAGGTTTTTTAATAGCTACTCTCAAAGGGCTGTTAACTCCTTTTTTAATATATTATAGAGCGGGCCGAACGGGGATTTTCTTCCTAATTTTAGAATAATAATATAGTTATAATCTCGGTGCGGCGGTAACTTCTTCGTTTTTTTAGAAAAAAAGATATTTATAAAATTTTTAAATTCCTTAGGTAGTTCAGGTTTAGGTTTATTTAGAGTATCTCTAATAGCGAGATTAATCTATTTTATAATTAAAATATAAATCTAGTCTCTTTAACGGGCATATGCGGTATAGATATTAAATAAGACTTAGTGGATATTTTTATAATATAAAGGGATAAAGATTTTTAGATTTTTAGGTCGGGCGCGGGTTAGAATATTATATAAAGCTCATATTTTTTCGGGGCGTTCTAGGACGTTATAATATTTTTAATAATATAAGCTAGTAAACTAAAGGATATATTCGGTAAAATTTACCCATAGATTATATAGCTTAAATTATGGTAGACCGATTACTATTAAAAAGTGAGCGAGTTATATAACTAGAAATAAGATATTTTTTTTAATATGATTGTGTATTTTTAGGGTTATATAAATATAGTAAGTAATCTTACCGGTCTTACTTTCTATATTATTAAAATCTATTAATAGCTTAGATTTCTTCAGGGGATACAGGGTAAGATAATAAACTTTTACTTAATTATTATTTACCACGCGGGATATAGAACAGCCGGTATTTAATAAGATATAGCTAGTAATCTCGTTCTTATCTAGATTTAGTATTATAATAATAACTAGTAAGTTATTCCTTCAGAGTTCCTCTTTAATCGGAATTCCTTTAGTAGCGGTTTTAGATATTTAATAGAATTATATAGGTTTATCCGTCTAATCGCGGCTTAGGTTAGATAGATTTTTTTTAACTATTTACTTAGGTCGGGGGAGTATAAATATTTAGGCTGGAATCCTGCCTAGGACTGGGGAGCGTGGAGCGGAGAAGATCGGAACGGGTTTCTAGGTATAGGATATAAGAGGGATATTAAAGAAGATAGTTTTCTAGGAGAGGACACGGTTCGCGAGGTATCGTAGTAGTTAGTATAGTTAACTCAACGGGTGTAATTATTAGACTTAGGGCAGTCCCTGATTAGATATTTGTTTAAATTATATTAGAAGTACTCTCCGTAATTATAGTAAATTAAGCTACGCGAGCTAGACGGTTAATGATAGAATAATAATAAGTTTATAAATTTAGAGTTAAGGAAGGCTAGTTAATTTCGCGGAATATTCGGGAAGACTCTCTATAAAGGGCTCTTAGAAAAATTAGTAAATAATTAATTTCTAGGATTTTTAGTCGGTGTAGGTCTTTAGGGCTAGATACGGGCGTATTAGATCTAGCGGTTCTTTAATTTCTATAAAAAGATAATAAGATTAATATAAAAGCCAGCGGGGGGTTTATAATAGAGTAGTATATTTTTTAGTTCTTAGTTAATTATGTGCTTCAGTAATATTATAAAACTATCCTTAGCTATCTCGCTTTTTATAACTAGGCGTTAGAATTTAGTGAAAAAGATAGAAAACTTTTAATTTCTCTGTCTTAGGGTGAAGAGGGTGTTACAGGTATTATAGATATGGTTAGAGTTGCTGTAGGCTCTATCTAGTATATCCAGGATATTAGTATAGTTATTTAGCTGGCAGACTCTGTTTTTAATATATAGTAAGATCTAGGCGTAGGGCAGTCCTTTTAAGTGATTAATAATATAGGCTATATAGGTCTCAGGGATTGGGAAATAGTCGCGGTTTATGGTTATCTTCTTTTTAATCTAAAAGGCGAAGCGGTAGAGATCTAATCGGGTATTTTTAAATTTATTAAGATCGAGCAGGCGTTCGGATAGGTAGGCGGAAATAGAAGATCCGGGATTAATTAACGCAGGCGTTTCTATTAAAGTAACTGGAGGTTCCTTAGTAATAGATTTAGAGATCTGATCCGGGGTACTGACTTTAAGAGTAATAGCCTAAATAACTTAGTTATGTTCTTTTATTAAGATCTTTTAGATAACCGTGGCTTCGATTAATTAGGAGTTTAGATTTTTATTTTATTAGGCCTAGTAAAAAGTAATAGTTATAGCGGCCGCTATATTTTTTTAGAGGCGGTTTCGCTCGGTATTCGCGTTAATAGTAAATTTATAGATCTATTTATAGTATAAATACTATTCCTCAGCGTGTTCGGCTACATGCTAAGCGAATTACTCGGGGCTCTTAGGTAGGGACGGGGGTTTCGGGATCTCAGGCATGTTAGGTTAATATTAGCTCTATAGATAGGAGCTACGTAATGTTAAGGTGTAGGCTGGCGGGAGTGGTAGAGCTAGTAACAGGTAGGTAAACGGGCAGGTTTCTGGGTAACTGGTACTGGATTATTACGGGTTAAGTTATATATAGATAAATAGATAAGACGTAGCTCGAAGAGCTATAATAGGATTTTAAGATAGTGGGAAGATAGGAGGTCGTGCAGTTATGTGACCCGCTAGTGTCTAGTTGGGATAGCTAGTGATTTCGACCGGGGGCGGTCTTCTCAGGTCCGCACCGTGACACCGTTACTAGTTAAAGGATTAATTTTTTCTACTTTCTAGACTCTACAGAATACTTACTAGCTAGATTAAGAGATATGTAGCTTATAGAATAGTTTTAGTACTAAATAAAAACTTTCTAGTAGCCTAATTACTTATATTTAATATTTTAAAAAGACTGCTTAAATAGCGATATAAACTAATCTTCTTTTATAGTAAGAAATCAAGACTTTACGAGCTGAAAATGAGCGAAAGTATAAAAAGAAAATAAAAAGGCGTACTTTACTAAGAGATAATATCTTTTTATTTATATAAAAAGGCTAAAATCGCGTTCAGCAGCTAAATACGCAGCTTATTAAGTAATCTGAATAATCTACTCCTATACTTCGTTAACGGGCTCCGTAACACTGCAGTGGCTACGGGACAGTTGGACATATAATTCGGGACTATCCTAGTAAATAGCTACTTTTTCATATATTTATTTAATCAAATTCAATGGAGTTGGTGGTTAAATAGCTTCAAGTAGTGGTTGCATTGATTGAAAATTCGCGGCTCGCTTAGATTCGCGGCTCGCTTGTGGATTACGTTATTTGAATTACTTACATAATATCTAACTTTACAGATGCGGATATGACTGATATCCGCATCCGCGGATTTGCCGCAGCCTAAGCAGACCTGAAGCGGTGGAGGGTCGTAAGCGGTGAGACGGGCAATACCACTAATAATGTCTCTAACTCGCATTAATAAGCCATTCCAGTAGTTAACTGTAACTACAGGTAACTAGTTGCTGAATTCTTCAACTTATCTCTGTACTCTGCAAGATTACAGTTTTGCATCAAGTGACCCATATCTGCTTTGTCCAAGAGGCGTCCAGAAATCAACGAATCTCTTGCAAAATATTTATCTTAATAATTCACAAGGGAACAAATCCCCCAATTGATTTGTTGTACGCTGCATACCATGTCGTTCTCTAATCTTGTTTCCGACTTGGCCTTCAGAGACAACCTTGATGACCGCAGTTCCCAATTCTCCCATGCACGGTCACAGGCCACTGCTCGATCGCACACAAGTACCGCTGCAACAAGTGTCAGTATCTCTGGTGACATCTCAAGCCATCTTCATGCCGGCTATAGTCACCCATTGAGCCGCTCATGGCAAGCTGAAAGACAACTGACCAAGGTGTGCAATTCTTTCGCCCTGCCACTACAGTATTACCAAACAATTGCAGCACATAAACCTGAAGCATTACCTTGTTATACTAACTGCAGGGCAGGAAATGTTGATATACCCGCTTTTCATCACTGATAATCCCGACGAAGAGACCCCCATTCCATCACTTCCTAATCAGCATCGCAGAGGAGTAAATCGACTTGTTCCTTTCCTCAGGCCTCTTGTTCACAAGGGATTACGCTCAGTGATGCTGTTTGGAGTTCCACTGCATCCTTCTGCAAAAGATGCACTGGGAACTGCTGCAGATGATCCATCCGGCCCTGTCGTTCAGGCCATTCGTCTTCTACGATCACGCTTTCCTCAACTGTACATCGTGACTGATGTATGTCTCTGTGAATATACATCACACGGTCATTGCGGAATACTCAGAGAGGATGGAACCCTCGACAATGCGCAGTCTGTTGATCGCATCTCAGACGTTGCGCTGGCCTATGCTACTGCCGGTGCTCACTGTGTCGCTCCGTCTGATATGAATGACGGAAGAGTGCGTGCCA
The DNA here is from genome assembly GCA_002215965.1 of Aspergillus persii. Taxonomy (NCBI): domain Eukaryota; kingdom Fungi; phylum Ascomycota; class Eurotiomycetes; order Eurotiales; family Aspergillaceae; genus Aspergillus; species Aspergillus persii. The sequence goes on along the minus strand of NGZO01000002.1, from coordinate 4,257,835 downwards.
TTAAGCTTAAACTGATTGAAGCTGGAATCGCTCATCGCGTCCTTTTAATGTCTTATGGGGCCAAGTTTAGTGGTTGCTTGTATGGCCCTTTTCGTGACGCTGCAGGCTCTTGTCCGTCATTTGGAGACCGCAGATGCTACCAATTACCCCCAGGAGGTCGTGGGTTGGCTCGACGCGCAATGCAGCGAGATATTGGCGAGGGTGCAGACATCATCATGGTGAAGCCTGCGGGCAGTCACTTGGATATCATACGAGACGCCAAAGATCTTGCAAGAGATCTTCCAATTGCTGCCTACCAAGTGAGTGGCGAATATGCGATGATACATGCTGGGGCCAAAGCCGGTGTGTTCGACCTGAAGGCAATGGCGTTCGAAAGCACGGAGGGCATCCTTAGAGCAGGCGCCGGCATTGTAGTGAGTTATTTTGTTCCGGAATTCTTGGACTGGCTCTAGTATCTGCAACTTCTGCTTTGGTTTTTGCCGCCCAACGTTTAGTGAACTTTCTGTTATACGAAAATGTAGTTATGAAGTTTCGGTTTAGCAGCTATGGTCGCCTGCAGGCTTATATGTTACTAGCTTTGTATCCTTCATATGCGCCTTATCATGGGAAGCTCTGAGCAGGTTTCCCCAGAGTAGCATGACACAGGACATTGGGATTGGGCTATCAATAGATGTGATCTCTGGTCAGAGAACGGTTAAGACAACAATAAAATGCAGCCCATTTGAAAACCATCAAACGGTTTGGGCCACTCTGTTAAGCGCCGCTGGAAGGCCGAGGCTCGGGCCAGAAAGAGAAATAGTGGTAGTAAACGGCGTGGCGCAATGCGGCTACAGGGACTCACGTATGAATATGTAGATCGACAATATTGTATTCAACAAGGATCTCCAGTCAGATAACAACCTTATTACATGTAGCTTGGCTTAAGACCCTGGAAACCATAAGCTACAATGTCAGATTTGACTATTTCCCCCGGAGCCACATAAGCCCCGCGTCGAAGACGAACACCAGGATAGATTATGCAACCAGCACCAACATAGCAGTCTTCTTCGATTGTGACAGGCCGGCCTTGGTAGCGACTTTGCGTGCCCTTTCGTTCTTGCATATTCGCGTGAGCCATTGAGCTGAGTATAGTAACCTTAGGGCCTATCCATGTGTGGGCACCGATCGTGATAGAGCAATCATCCACAAATAAGCAGTTTTCGGACACCATGACGTCTTCTCCGATATGAATATTGTACCCATAGTGGCACTGGAAGGGCGCCTCAACAAGAGCTCCTTGCCCAATTGTCCCTGTCGGCCGAGGGGATGAGACACCCGAAGGCGAGCTAATTGGCGAGCTCTGTGGTACTAGAACTTCTTTCAGGAGGCGATTTTGCTCCTTCGCGTTGAGCCCAGAGACAGGATTGCATGCACTATTGAACCGCCAAAGTGCTGTTCTGCACCGCTCGCGCTCCTCGACAAGGTGGATATCAAAAGGTCTGTACAGTTCACCTCTCATCATTTTTTCCTTTTCAGTTTCTTCGCCGGAACCAGTGCGAGTAGATAGCTGGTGTTCAATACTTAGGGCCATCCGCGCCTGTGCTTGCGGGCTAGAAGTGTCAATAGTACCGGTAATAGTCGGTCGCTGATCAATTCCGCCCTGAAATAACGAGACGCCCTGTTTCCCATGCGCTCCATGTGAAAGTTCTCGGATGGGCGGAACGATCTGATAGTCGGTCTTCGGGTGCCCGTCACGGGGCAATTCATGAATAGAAGGCACCTCGCGGTAATCTGATTTGGCGATATCTGGAATATAGGTGGGGTGCCCGGCGCCTGGCCAATTGCGTTTGGACCAAGAGCCACGGTTTGACGCAGGCGCTGTTGGACTCGAATTAAATTGGGAGGTAGATCGGTCACCCTCATCGACAATGATCGGTCTTATCTTGCTTGCTTCAAGCTGATCATTTAGGTTATTTTGGCGGTCATGGTGTTGGCTGACTTCGTGTATATACTGGCTACCAATATCGGGATAACCGTCCTTCGATTGTAGAGGAACGGGGGCCTTTGTGTTTGAAGGCTTCTGCCAAGTACTCCTAGAGGAATAACCCTCACAGAGGAAGCCGCCCCTGATACAATTGTTACCTATGACTAGGTCAGAGCTTGTGGGGAATTGTTTACAAGTATCGCTTGTCAAGATGGGTCCGAAAGAATGAGAACCATTTGGTTGGGGAACCTACATGCAGGATGTTGTTCATCGCACTTCTTCTTTCTCCTTCGGCAGGTCATGCAGCCAGTTTTGGTTCTGTTGCTAAAGACGCGCTTTCTTTTCGGGGCTACTTGAATTGCCGTCTGCTGCCTGTCTTGAGAGAAAGGTGGCACCGGTGAAGTGTGCTCACTGTGCAGCTGTACTTCGCCAGAACGATGAAGCACGCCCCAGTCTTTTGGAGTTGTGTCTTGGCCATGAGCTTCGCGCTGAAGTGCTTCAGCAAGTTGAGCGTCCGAGGCATCAATCTGCTGTGCACGCTGGGCTTGGCTAACCAACTGCGAGTCATACTCATGCCAGCCAGCATTGGCTGATGATGCCCGCGAGGCCTCTTTTACCTCGGATCTAAGATTCACTGCAGCGACAGTGTTTTTAAATTCGTGGTCGCCATGGGGTGTTGTGGGTGGCTGCGTCGCACTGTCTATGCTGTCGTCTAATCGAGGAGCCGGACTTTTGGCCCCTTTTTGCGGCAAAAATCCATCCTCTTGTTCGTCGGATTGCGACCGCTTCCTTTTGCTCCTGGTCAAGGGTGATCCACCGCGCGAGACGGAGCGCTGCGACCGTCGATCATCTTGATCATGTGCTATAGTTCCGTTGTCTCGGATTCCATCACTGTGCCGCGGCAATGTATCCTCATAGATCTGCCTTTTCCAGTTGTCGGAGGTATCTCGAATTTCCTGATTGTTTGATGGCCCGTTCGAGGCAATTGTGGGACCCGCAACCCCGGAAAACAATAGGTCCTTTCCATTTACTGCTGTAAAACGTGATGGGCTGTGGTCTGTCCTGTAATCCTTTTCTGACTCGTGATCGTCCATTACCGATGCGGAGGTGGAAGCGGCCATTGTCTGGGAGGTTGCTGGAGTTTAAACACTAGTCGAGATAGAGGGGTGAGAGCGAAAATCAATCACAACAAACTTGTGCTCTGTTGATCGAACCAGGGCGATGCAGTGGCTTATTTGTACAAGTTTGTTGTTCTTGTTTCAGGTAGTGGATAGGCAGCCGGTGCCTTCAAGCCGATGCCCTTTCAATTCACGCTGGGGACGAAAGCCTCGTAATCTTATATAAATTTGCATGCGCAGGGTACGATACGCAAAGTCAGTCGGGAAGGGAAAGTCGGAGCACCCTTTTTGCGGACGGTCAAGGTTCATGGGCCGAACGAGAAGCCAGGCAGTTGATTGCCAGACAGGGTGCGGTTAGCGATTCACTGCGTAGGAAAGAGATAGCGCCAAACAGAGGAATAACGCCTCCCTAAAGGTTATAATGTAGAGCGAAACTCCGGGTGCCAGCAGGATGGGGGAATTGGAAGGTGATGGGAGTCCTATTGCATATGACAACGCTCTAGTAAAGCAGTAACATTGACCACACTAGGTAGTATCAGAGGTTCGGGCAAAGGAAAGGAAGAAGGAAAGGGGGCAAAAAAAAGATCCAGCGCCTGCCCAGGACGAGTTTAGTACCTAGGTACGGAGTATTCCGTAGTTGTAAGATGAAAGAGGGGAAGGGAAGAGGAGGGGAGGTAGCGTGGTTGGACTGTCAGGTTTGGGAGGGAGAGGGGACGGGGGACTGGGGAGGCAGAGGGATAAGCGATCGCAATTCACCATGGTAATAATACTCTGTACGGAGTCGGGGCGAGTGAGATCTTTAATATGGTATTTTTTGTTTGCTCCTGATTTCTTCTTTTCTTTTCTTCCTCCCCCGGACCTTCTATTCTTTCCTCTTTGCCGCCTTCAAAAAAACACCGTCCACCAACCTTTAGACACAGAAGATTGCTCTTTGCTTAGGGAGGTAGAGACGGGGAGGGTAAAAGAGGGAAAGTGAGGCAAACAACAGCTACGACAAATAAATTAATTAACTGACGATGATTATCGACGCGACAGGCAAGTCCGGAATACCTTCATTCATTATTCATACATACATACATACATAGTTACATTCCTCTATCCATCCATCCACACTAACTACAGACTACTACTAGGTACGGAGTACTTCTGTTGCCGAGTTGAATCGATGCGGCTGCCAGCTGGCTGCTGCGAACTCAATTGGCTCTGATTTGACGCGCGATCGGCCACACCGCGGCCATCTGAAGTAGCTGGTTGGTTACTCCGCCCCCCAAGGCCCAAGTTTGCGCAGGCTAGAAGTCACATACTCCGTAAGAGAAGTGTGATGGCGCGCTCAGGCGACACGCCACCTTGGGAAAAGGGGGAGGGGGTGGGGCCTCTTGTCTTGCTGTCGGAGGAGAACTGAATACTGACGGAGTACCTACGGAGTACAGAGTATAGCGGGCAGACAGACCACGGAGGTGTGCAATTTCTCGAGTCGTATTTTTTGCCTCTTTCCCGGCCCCCTTCCCCCCTCTCTCGATAAGTCGATACCCGCGAGGGAAGCGCGGCGGCACGGCGGCCGCGGGATGAGCTTCGTAGTGGGTCATGGTTTCCTGGTTCAACCGTTCAAGCCGCGCGACTCACGAGCTCTGCTCCGTCCGTGGGTAGGTAGGTGTCTAGGTGATCTCCTTTCCAATCAATCAATCAATCCTTCGCGTTTGGCGCTCGCAAATCCTACCCACGCGGCTACTGAGAGTATGGTTTTAATTCACACATGAGATGTACTGTACTCTATATGTGCATGTACATAGTCTTAACAAAGTAGTACGTAAACAAAAAAACATGCGGAGGTTTCGTTAGGTTTCCTCTGCTCAGTGTGGTTGGAAAGCTGTCTACCGGGCTCAGAAGCCCCCTTTTTAAACCCGACACGATATCCAACCATGATCTAGGAAGTAAGTAGTAAATAGGTAGCTGGTAACAAAGGCAAAGTATACTGACGCCGTACCTAACGAGTTAACTAGTTAGTTAAGTAACTAAATAACCAACCCAAGTGAACCGTGATGACTAAGCAAACCATCTTGGAGATGTGCCGGAGACCCGTCAAAGTTCCTACAACCCCAAGCAAAAGCGCCTTTATTCACACCGCCAGTGCCTGCACAGCATTACTTCCTGACAAAGAATCATATTTGCAGCTACTGACTCTTTCAACTCGCCGCCATTTGACCCCACCCCATCTCTAGCCATTTGATTACGCCGTCAGCCCGCGGTTCACTCGAGGAGCTTTAAACGTCTTTTGGCGAACCCCTCCAAGAAAGCTCGACCCCACCAAATTGTCCAACCTTTCTGCCCTACTTCACTTTACTGTCGCCTTCAACTGTACCGAACTGAGACTTTTCGTCCCCCCCCCGTCTCCTATTAGGTTTAGGACGTCTGCCGTGATAAGGGCCGTGCAGAGGAAAGTCTTGCTAATTTCTGGACCGGGATGTCGGTTTCCATACAAGAGTTGGACAACACTGTCCGGGCCTTCTATGAGGGCAAGGGAGACCTGGTGAGTTGTGGCTAGCTCATTTCTCTGCAACAGTTACTGACACGCGTTGCCTAATTCTACAAGCAAAAACAAGCCCAACAGACTCTAACGGAGGTGAGTCGACCTTTTTTCGTGCGGGGCATCTTGACTGGTTTTACTCATCCTCAATGTTTAGTTCAAGCAAAACCCGGATGCTTGGTTAATTGTAGGGAACATCCTTCAAGAGTCGTCGTATCCGCAAACCAAATGTGTGATGGCCTCTACCGTTTCAGTTATGATGAACCCTGGGGACTGACTGCTGACAATGTTAGATCTCGCTCTCCAAGTCCTTGACGATGTCATCATGACTCGATGGAAAGTCTTACCCAGGGAACAGTGCCTAGGTAACGTCGTTGGATATCGTTCGCTTCGGCTAATTGTTTGGTCTAACTTGCTCAGGTATTCGGAACTTCATCGTTAACTTCATCATCGAGAATTCCAATTCGGAAGAGAAGCTTAGAAGTGAGCGAGCTTTCCTGAACAAACTCAACCTCGTCCTTGTTTCTATTCTGAAGCAAGAATGGCCACACAACTGGCCAACTTTTATCAATGAGATCATTTCGTCCTGCCATACAAGCCTGTCGATTTGCGAAAACAACATGGCCATTCTTCGGTTATTGTCGGAGGAAGTTTTCGATTTCTCCCAGGACCAAATGACTTCGGCGAAGGCGCGGAACTTGAAGACTTCCATGACCCAAGAGTTCTCTTCCATTTTTCAGCTGTGCTCAGAAGTCCTCGGCACGGCGAACCAACCCAGCTTAGTCAAAGCTACGCTAGAAACCCTCCTACGATTCTTGAACTGGATTCCGCTGGGATATATTTTTGAGACAAACATCATCAACACTCTTATCAACCGTTTTCTGGATGTCCCTGATTTTCGAAACGTGACACTCAAATGCCTTACTGAGATTGGTGGCCTGCAGATCGGGAACCCGTACAATTACGATGAAAGGCTGATTCACATGTTCACGGAAACCCTGACAATTGTTTCAAAGACCATCCCACTGTCGATGGACTTGAAACAGACATTCGCTAAGAGCAATTCGAGGGACCAGGAATTTGTTCTCAACCTGGCACTGTTTTTATGCAGCTTCTTCAGCGCTCATCTCACCGTAAGTCTCGAACAACTTTTTGCTATGAGACGAATTGAAATATGGATGGACTGACTGGCAAGTAACAGCTTATTGAGAAGCTTCCTAATAGGGACTATCTTACTCATGCGCATTTTTATCTAATTCGTATCAGTCAAATCGACGATCGGGAGGTGTTCAAAATCTGCCTGGAATACTGGACGCGTCTCGTTCAAGAGCTCTACGAAGAGATGCAGCAGCTCCCAATTACTGACATCAACCCGCTGGTGAGCATGGGTGTTAGTGGTTTATCGAATGGAGGCGCGCCGCATCCCAGCACATTGGCCAACTATCCTCTCCGGAAGCATAAATACGAGGAGATCTTGTCGAGCCTGCGTACTGTCATGATAGAAAAGATGGTGCGTCCAGAAGAAGTCCTGATCGTTGAAAACGACGAAGGGGAGATAGTGCGGGAGTTCGTGAAAGAAAGCGACACGATCCAGCTTTACAAAACAATACGGGAGTGCTTGGTGTATCTCACGCATCTGGACGTTGTGGACACCGAGAATATCATGATTGATAAGCTGGCGAAACAAGTTGATGGGTCCGAGTGGTCTTGGGCCAATTGTAATACTCTTTGCTGGGCGATTGGGTCAATCTCTGGAGCCATGAACGAAGAGACCGAAAAACGCTTTCTTGTCACTGTCATCAAGGATCTCCTTGGTCTCACAGAGATGAAGCGTGGCAAAGATAACAAGGCTGTCGTGGCTAGTAATATCATGTACATCGTGGGGCAGTACCCTCGCTTTCTGAAGGCCCATTGGAAGTTTCTGAAGACGGTTGTCAATAAGCTCTTCGAGTTCATGCATGAGACGCACGAAGGTGAGTTACTGGTTCCTGGTCCCAGGTACGTTGTCTAACATTTACCAGGTGTTCAGGACATGGCTTGCGATACCTTTATAAAAATTGCCAATAAGTGTCGACGTCACTTCGTTGCCCTGCAACCGGGAGAAAATGAACCCTTCATTGAGGAAATCGTTCGAAACATGAGGAAGATCACTTGTGACCTCTCACCACAGCAAGTCCATACCTTCTACGAGGCATGCGGCTACATGATTTCTGCACAAGGGCAAAAGGGTCTGCAGGATCGGCTGATTGAAAATCTCATGTCACTGCCGAACGCCGCCTGGGATGAGATCATTGCTCGAGCCAATCAAAATTCATCAATCCTCCAAGATGGCGAAACGATCAAGATCGTTGGGAACATAATGAAAACCAATGTTGCTGCATGTTCGTCGATTGGCACTTACTTCTACTCTCAACTGGGACGTATTTATCATGACATGCTCAGCATGTTCAGGGCATCCAGCGAGCTCATAAGTGCAGCTGTTTTACAAGATGGTATGGCCTCGCCCAACTCGTTACATCCTCTGCAACCAATTTCTCGGCGCACTCTTTCTTTGTTGTACCATGCCAACCACTAACCATGCTTAGGAGAAATTGCCACCAAGACGCCCAAAGTCAGAGGGCTGAGAACGATCAAGAAAGAAATTCTCAAACTTATTGACACATACGTACAAAAGGCCGATGACTTGGAGATGGTCAATGCTAATGTTGTCCCGCCGCTTCTTGAGGCCGTCTTGTTGGACTACAGTCGTAATGTCCCTGATGCACGAGAAGCCGAGGTTTTGAATGTGATGACGACGATAATCCACAAGTTACATGTATGAAGTGTCCCATACCATTCCTTTCCTGTTTTGTCCATTTCGGGAAGAACATTATATGATCTGGCTATCAGTGACAACAAAAACTAACCGTCATTAGAACCTGATGGAAGATAAAGTCCCATTGATCATGGAGAGCGTTTTCGAGTGCACGCTCGAGATGATCAACAAGGACTTCCACGAATATCCCGAACACCGCGTGCAATTTTTCAAATTGCTCCAAGCAATCAACCTATATTGCTTCCCTGCACTGCTCAAGCTTGATGCGACCCAATTCAAATTTGTGATCGACTCTTGCATGTGGGCCAGCAAACATGATAACCGCGAAGTTGAGAATACTGGGCTTACAATGTGCCTTGAGCTTATGAACAACATGGCAGAGACAGACGCTCAGACATCAACATTCTTCTTCCGACAGTTCTATATTCCGATACTGCAGGATGTATTTTTTGTTCTCACCGATAGCGACCACAAAGCCGGTAAGTATACCCAGCCGATCTATGAAACAACATTCTTATTCATTTCCATAGGTTTCAAATCACAAGCAATGCTTCTCTCACGCATGTTCTACTTCATCGAATCCGGAAAAGTGCAGGAGCCTATTTATGCGCCAGAACAAGTCCCCCTTGGAACATCCAACAAGGACTTTCTGCAAGAATATGTCGCCAACCTCCTGCAAAACGCATTTAAAAACCTCCAGGAGTACGAGCTTCCCTGGACTGTCATATGTTTCAAGACAGCAGCTGACTAGAGTACAGAATTCAAATCAAGCAATTTGTCATTGGCTTGTTTACATTCAACGATGATTTCAACAAGTTCAAAACTCACTTGCGGGATTTCTTAATCTCTCTCAAGGAGTTCGCCGGTGACAATGCTGAGCTATATGCGGAAGAGCGAGAGCAGGCTCTGCGGGACGCCAAAGCAGCCGAGCGCGATCGTGCAATGAGAGTCGGGGGCCTTCTAAAACCATCCGAAATGGATCAGGAAGACGAGCTATGACTAGACAAAGAACTACGCCCTGAGATTGCTCCCCAACTTTCATTTGTCGACCAAGTTGGTGGTGGTGTGGAAAAGCAGTCTACACCTGCCAGTGAAAAGGACCAGCTCGATGGCTGGTCGTTTTACGGAATTTGAATCAAAGAATTACTAGTTTCCAACCACAGATTTCAGGATGGGTATTTCAATGCTTTTACTTTTTGATATAGCCGTCTGTCTTTCTATCGCTTTTACGCAATTCCATCTGCGTCTGCTATGCAGGCAGCCTTAACCTTGCTTTTTGCCCAGCTAAACGACGCGGATATCAACTGAACGCCTGGTCCTAGTTTTAAGATTGCCATGCACCTGACATATATGCAGTTAATTACGGCAACCTGGCTGCTAGAATAACTTTTTGTTTGATACTGCCCAATAGAGAACCGTAACTTACAGCCTGCATGCAAGGCTGGGGGAATTTGGTGTTCGAAGTTAGTAAGTAGTAAGTAAGCAGTGGGGACGATAGAGAAAGAGAGGGGGGAGGAGGAGGAGGAGGACTGACTGACTAGGTTTCTTTCTTCTCTCCCTCGAAGACTTCAGAATAGTTAAAAAAAAGATACAGGCCCGAACCCGGGATCGAACCGGGGACCTCGCGCAAGCATGCTAGGGTTGGCCCTAAGCGCGAATCATACCACTAGACCATCCGGGCGGTGGATGAAAAGCTGAGCTAGTGTGAGCAATTTCATAAGATGGCTGTAGCTAAAGGCGGTGAGTCTCAATCGCCTTATTATCTAATGATCGGGCATATTTTGTTCCTTGACCTCTAATAATAGCCTGATAGTTTGGCGTCATATGACAAGACACGGAATATGTCATAGAAAGATTACTTTGACCATTGTGCAACTGAATCTTTCTTTTAGCGGGGCTCATTGGAACTGTTTAAGGCCTCGTATCTTATCAATCACATTTGTTCCAGACTTTTCGCTATGTCCCGATCGTCTCAAACATCACAGAGAGGACCGTCATCAGGATCTCAGGTTGAATCAACATCTCGCCGATCTACCGATAATTTGCTTCATACACAAGGCACACTGCGGCTGAGAGCGGAAAACAACCCAGCGGCTGGAGAAAGTGATCAGGATAGATCCTCGTCTAGACGGATACAGTGGAGTGAGGATGTTATAGACAACGAAGGGATGGGCAAAAAAAGCTCTAAAGGTATGTTGCTGGCAAAGATTTTTGTTTCTGACACCGTGTCTTTTATTCCCAGAAATGGAATCTCCCGCTAACTTGACTGCATCCTTGCACTTCATTCAAAGTCTGTTGCATCTATCATAAAAACCGCCCTGTCGGTGAAAGTAGCTCAGAGTCGGAATCCTCAGACTCAAGCTCCCAGGACTCCGAAAGTGACTGTGAAAAGCATCAGCAGGATTCCAGAGGCATCAGTCATGGCCTTGATCATGGACGTTCAAATACCTCTCAGCGACCAACCAAGAAAGGGCAGTCGGACTGTTCCAAACACAATGGCAAGCATAAACAGCGCAAGCGAAGTCCCAACGCCTACGAGAAAATGCCTCGAATAAACAAGGGCCGTTGAGAACATGGTTATACCTAGCCCGTATTGGGCCATTTTTCCAGGGAGAAAAAAAAAAACCCCAGACACTCGGCATGATACCCCATTACAATATGGAAATTTACCACATCCTATAGTTTATGCGCCCTTGGTCTGTGATATGTGTAATGGCCTGCCATGGAAACATTCTGAATTCAGTAGACATAGCTAACTTCGATTTCAGCCTTTTTCTGCGCTAGTAAACAATCAATCCCAACATGGCAAAGGGGTATATATGTACGAGGTGAAGTAAAAACTTCTGGTGCAAAGTCTCAAATAAATACGCTTGGTCAATCCATATTGTTTTAACTCACAGCATCATGCTTCTCCTCCTGGCAGACGCACGTTGTGTTCGCTTAATCTGGCTTGTTCCAGCCCCCAAGGATCTGGCAGACTGATTTTGAGGGTTTTCTGAAACACCAGTCAGGGTATCTGATGGGACTGACAATTCGTCCAGGTCATCCGGGGGGGGTAATCTAGCCAAAAAGGATGGTGATGAAGCGGTTGGTGATTCTTTGCCGGAGGGAACCCTACCCTGTTGAGGTGGAGGCTCCCGCGAATAAGATCTCTGGTGTGAAGAGTGTCTCCGAGGTTGCTTCTTTGTATTTCGTATTGCCTTCGGTACGTCTTCAAGTCCCTTCGATGAATTCACGATGCCTTCGACTGCTGGCTTTTCCGTATGTGTTCGTACTTCGGTGATGCTCGTGCGCTCCGTGGGTCTTTCATTACCAGGACTCGTCTCGATGGGTGAAGAGTCCGTTGGTCCATCAGAAGGACTATATTTGCCAGATGCCACTCTATAGCCAAAACACGGCGAAAGTTTCCGTTTCCTCTGCGATACCGAGTTCGTTTGGCATGTAGATAATCCATCTGAGCAAAGCCCGACTGTATTCGTGTCCAATGATCTCGGGCTGGCACGTGAATCGAGGGAACTGCTGACGCCGCAACCTGCGTCTGTTTTCGTATCCTGGGAGTTCGAGGACCTTCTCGATTGGCCATTCCCCACTGCCGCTATGAGTTCATTGTTGGAGCGTCGCATTTTGTCTCTTAAGTTGGGCTCTGCATAGCTGACTACCGCTCTTTGGCGTCTTGTGGGTCGCGACGGCGGGTCTGACAGTGCTGTGGATATCCTGTTTGAAACCAAGGTCATTGATGACGAATGCTTTGGTTTATCCTTCATAAGGTCTGCTCTTGTATCAATCGGGCTCTGTTGCGTTCCATCTTGATAATCCCCTGTATTATATGTATCTGCCAGAGCACTTTCCTCTGGGCCAATGCTTTCACTGGGCGTTATGGATTGCGTGGTCTGGTCTCTATTGCCCCCCAAGGTAGGTATTTGAACAGGATTTTCTTTTGTCGGAGACCCCAGCCGGTCCGAGGAGGCTAGATTTAAGTTTGCATTCTCTGTAATTTCTATCAGCAGTCGATTTGAACATAAGATGGTCTTTTACATACTTGGCTTCAGCGCCTTGCGACGAGGCTGTCCACCACACTTTGAGTCACTCTTCACCTCAAATGATTCTCCGAATGCTAGACCACGACAGGATTCATCCCGCCCATGGTTTTCCGAAGTAATGGGCCGGCAGAATTTGAAATCATTCTGCGGAGTGGCTCCGAAATTCTTGTCCTCTGCATGAACTAGCTGTTTGTTTTCGGTATTTTGAATTTCTCTCGGGCTTCTGTGTGGTTGAATGGGTTCAGCAGCAATACTGCCATGGTTCTCTGTCCAAGCCGTGTTGCATTTTCGCTTTTTCCTTGTTTCAAGTGTCGGAGGGAAAAGGGGTTCATTGATGCTAGAATCGCCGCTAAGCTTGTCATCCGTAGCATCTCTCGATGACTGTAGACAAAACCTGTCTTGCGTGGCCTCGACGAAAATGCTTGAATCAGCAGCAATCTGTGGACTCAGCGGATCTCCTGGGCTCTCTACTGACGTGTCCAGTTCATACGACCTATTTTGTTTCAGCAAATGAGCGAAGAAAAGCGATGAAGAATGACATGTGACTGACCCCGGCTCATCCCTTTGAAAATCCCGATCTTCTGGTATGACAGGAAGTCGCCAATCATCTTCCGGCACGAAGTTTAGTTCAGATCTTGCCTCATTGTGTCGAAGGTTCCAGCTGGACTGTGCCGAATCCCTTTGACCCTCACCATCAACTTTTTCATTGCAGGATTTGCTTAATTGGCGAGGCAAGGCACCCAAGCCAGTAACCAAGTCATTAAGCTCAATCAACTTATTTTCAAGCCTCGTTTTGATATCATGCACTCCAGCGTATAGTAACTTAGCCGCGTCATACCTCTCTATCTCCTGACCAAGTGTAATCGTTTGCTCTCTGAGGGAGACATTTTCGGCAAGTAAGTGCGAGACTTCGGATTCAAGGCTTCGGATGCGAAGCGACTGCATAGAATTCACTCTGGCAAGCTCACGGTTCTGCCTTACGAACCTCCTTTTTACTGGCGGGGCGAGGAACGCGTATGTTAGCCTTTTGGATAAAACAGATATAAAATCCAGGGGAATTTATGTAAAAACATATACTCACGAGATTCAACAGACTCCACAGAGATTGTTGATTCATTCAGGCGGGCCATATTGCATGCCGAGCTGCCTGCCTGCCTGCCGGCCTTTCTTTTTTTGACGCTAACTTTTGGCCAACAGATGCTACACGTAATTATTGGCCTCACGCGAGAAGTTGAGGTGAATTGTCTGGAGAAACGTACTGTCAGGTATTCGTATAGGGTAGCTGCAAAAACATCCGACGGCAACGGAGCAGTGGTGGTAAACAAATGGTCGGCGGCTTGTTGATGTTTGTCCTGATTAGGCGTAGTGTGTGATTACCTAACACAGACTGCAATCCTCATCGGGCAGGACATGAGATCCTCCCCGGGTTAAACGTCCTGGACAACAACGGAACCATCGGTACGTACTATGGTTGCCTTCCCTACCTTTATCCATTGCATCCCTATGGAACTAAGTGATCAGAACTCGTTGAAGCTATAGATATTTTTTTTATTGCGTTGCTGCGGATGAAGCGGTCTTGGGGTACTCCAAGTTAAGTCGAACTTGCCATCATGGCCTATCAAGCGCGCTCTACCTCGGTGTTCCCAGGTTCTTCTGCTGCACCGAGCCTTCGTCAGCCAAGTAGCCACAATGCGCAGCAATCATCTGCTTTAGCCGCCCGTATCGCGTCAAAGAAATCTGAATTGGATAGTTTAAAGCAGCTTCGCGACCTGAGCAGCGCGCTAGCGATGCAGATGCAAGCCCTGGAGAATAGAATGGGAACCCTGAAGGGTGGTACAGAAGGTTTGTTACGCTATTAGATACATTTTGGCTTCACTCACTCTCATATCACACTATAGCTATCGCCTGTGTCCTCGCCAATTGGGACAGCGTGTTACAAGCAATCAACATGGCCTCTAGTAAGTGCTGTCCTTTATAATGTACTGGTAATCAGTATTGTCAGCTGCCATTGTCTGGCTAACCTTATGTCTATTTGCTTGATTTAGCGAAAGCCGTAGTAACGCACGAGCGGACAGCGCCTGGGTCACGTACTGATATCCACAATGGTGTCCCAGCCATGCCTTCGATCTTAGTCCGCATACCTGCAGACCAGCCAGAGGGTCCATAAGGTTGCGAGACACGATTTACGATAAGAGACTGATGCGACACTCATCGGGCAGCGGGCTCTCTGTATATGGCATTCTTGAAAATCAGATGCCAGCCCCGTGCTTGAAAGAACGAAATTACGAGGTTGATGTGTGCTATACTTGCAGCATTGGTCCCATCTAAGCACCCTGATAATGCCTATCAACATTCACGGACTGTTCGAAGTTTCGTCGAATTGTATGTCAGACTAGAGCATTTATACACACTACATAGGCCCCGCGGAGGGCCACATTAACCATCTGAGTCTCCTGGGAGGAAACCATTACCATATAAGACACTTCCATACCTACCTAGTTTTGGGCATTATTATTGCCAGTAATATTGAGTCTAATGGTTACCCCGTAGGCCTAAGCAATAGAAGGCTATGTACTCCGTACACTGACTGGGCTTGCCGAGTATACTTACCAAGCTCCATGTGTTCTTTCCCCGTGAAACCCCTATACAATTAATCGGCCTGTAGACTAAACTGTGGAAGCCCTTATCTTTCACGAAGATACTTAGTACCTAAGCTATGTCGCATTAAGTTTCGCATTATTATTGACTGGATGAACATGGATAACTTTCGGGGCGCGAGCCGGTTGTTCTTGGCATTGTAGGGTGGGCGAGACGAACCCGGGAAGCTGAATCATGCCGCCACCCACTCTCTCCATCCCTGTGGAGTAAAGAGACGGACAGGATAGCTTTCTGAGATGGCTTTGAGATGGCTAAGGATTCGACTACTGAGAATAAACTCACACCAACAGGCCTTGTTACCATGCCTTTCGCCGCCCAACAATGCTGGCAAGACGGCAAAATTCATATCCTTCTAGCAGCAAGTGGATCGGTTGCAACGATAAAGCTGCCCTACATCGCGGAAAGTCTTGGGCGGCATCGCGACATTTCTATCCGCATTATTGTAACAAGATCGGCGGAGAAATTTTTAATGGGGCAAAGCCCGGAGCAGCCCCCTTTGGAGACCTTGCGACAGATTCCTGGCGTGGATGCTGTCTATCAGGACCAGGACGAATGGAGGAACCCATGGACTCGTGGCGTGCCAATCCTACATATCGAGTTAAGGAAGTGGGCGCATTTGCTACTCATCGCCCCCCTATCTGCCAATACAATGGCGAAGATTACAATGGGCTTTTCGGACAATCTTCTTCTCTCCGTACTCAGAGCCTGGGACACAACTGGAACCGTGGATTCGAGCTTCAAGAAGCGAAAGCCTCTTGTTCTCGTAGCGCCCGCCATGAATACCGCAATGTGGAATCACCCGATCACTAAAAAACAGATTGCCACCCTACGAGATGAATGGGGATACTGCAATTCGAACAAAGATGGTTGGGTGTCAATTCTTTACCCGGCCGAAAAGGCGCTTGCCTGTGGGGACAATGGAAACGGTGCTATGATGGACTGGAAAGAGATAGTTCGGGCTGTTGAGCACCACCTTGATATAGGAGACTCGAAACCGAAAGAGGACAGGCGAGATTGTCAAGCCAATCAATAATCTACTCGTGTATCGTTGTTAGAAGATCATGGCTAACCCTCTGGAAGTATGTGGCACAATCTGGGCAGAAGATAGATATCGTGTACAGTACCAGGGACACTGCGGCCGTCTAGCTCCACTCCCTCATAGCATGTACCGTGTAATCCGACACTGTGTAATGCCCTTTCGTCGCGGCATTGCTTCTCTGCTGTGGAGCCAAACCCCGGCATGCTTGAAGTATTAACAAGCATTTAAAAGCTAGTTAACTTAGTTAACTAGCTATGTTGATTTGGGTTCCTACGGGTTGCTACTGTGTAGCTTCGGGGAAAATGTAACCATTCACGTGGAGGTGATGAAAGGGGAGAAGGTAATAATAAGTCAATGTTTTGGATTTTCGTAGCCTGGCGGAGACATTAAATGTTATGTGAAGCCTTCAGTATAGAGTATAGACAAACAGAAGAGGAGTGGGTACTCGATTTTCGAACACAAAACCAGATGACCCAAAGCTTGGTACTAGTACGGCGACCTACTACTATTTCCCACGGCCGCTCTCAACTCTTCTTGTCTTCTCCTTACTGTGCATCCTTTGATGGCCCTTTGGGTCTGCCGCCCTTTCTATTGATCTATTGATCTACTGATATGCTTTTTCCACCAAGGGGCGAATCTCATTCCTAGATCATTCCAACCTGCATCGTGCACCCATACCCGCTTGCTTTTCACCCTGACAAGAGTATGAGTTTGATGTGAACAGCCTGGAGTCCTCCTTTGCCATGGTCTAGGCGGAAATTGTCTCTGTGCCCACCTCCCAGTACCACGTGCTGGACTGTCCAAGATTCGCTCGCCTCTAGCGGTACTACAACGTTCCTTTGCCAACCTGCCACTATGCCCAACCAACAACGCTTTCGAGCAGCCTTCGAGCCTCTTTCACCTGACTTAGACGTGCCGACTCTAATCGAATCAACCCCGACTTTTGAATATGTGCCTAGAATCCACTGTGACTCGATCGATGAACAGGGCCTGGAGGCATTTCAAAAACTAGTGCAGGGCCATGTGGTTTTGGGTGGAAAACCCTTGGTTGTTGGAGGATTTAATGAACGATTGGACAGCTCCGTATTCTCTGAAAAGTGGCTGAGAAGTGAATGCGGAATGAAATGTAAGTGATTAGCTACGCCCGGTGCTTGGTGTCTACGACATAGGCACAGACGCATACACCTATTATTATTACACTATCTTACTGTAAAACTGAGTTCCCATTAATGACAGCGGAGATTGCTCGGAATTTGACAACAAAATCCGATCTTCCACTTACAATCGGCCATTATCTCAAGAACCTGCCGCTGTTAACAAACCAATGGAACACATACAACTACAAAGAACCCAATCGGCAACGGATATACCTCAAAGACATTGATTGTCCAACTCAGTGGCATGATCATCTGAAAACAGTCATACCACCGTTTCTGTTCTATTTGAACAAGTCGGATACATCCGGGGCCTGTCCAAACCAAAAGCAGGTAAACACAGGAGTTGGGGATCTAATGAGTTGCTTGCCACCAGACATGCGCGCGCAGAATTTGATGTGCTACATCGGCCACGAAGGAACATATACCCCAGCTCACCAGGAAATGTGTGCCAGTCTTGGGCAGAATATCATGGTAGAAGCATCCGACGGCTCGACTGAATATGGGAAGGCAACTAAACCTGGCTCTTCGGTTTGGTTTATGACTGAGAGCAACGACCGTCACATTGTCTCAGAATACTGGACGTCTACGTTAAGGCATGATATTGACATTGAGGATCATTTTGCCCAAATAAATGCCTGGAAAGCGGCACCTTTTAAGACCTATCTTGTGGAACAAAAACCTGGCGATTTTATTCTTGTTCCTCCTCTTGCGGCGCATCAGGTTTGGAACCGTGGGACAAGAACAATGAAGGTCGCGTGGAATCGCACGACTGCCGATACCCTAAGGTTGGCCCTTCATGAAGCGCTGCCGCATACAAGAATGGTTTGTCGAGACGAACAATACAAGAATAAGGCCATCGTGTTTTACTCCTTGGACCATTACTCTAGATCGCTTGCCAGAGGCCATACAGCCTATACTCGAGCCACTCCACAGTTTCAAGATTTCATCAAACTCTTCTCCTTGTTTACTGAAATACTGTTGTCTGAAAGTTTCCAGAACGACGTACCGGATGAAAAGGACATTGAGTTCATTCCCTTTGATGGCAGTATTACATGCTCTTATTGCCGGAGCAACTTATTCAACAGATTCCTCACGTGCCCTTGGTGTGCCCAGGATGGGAATGATACGTATGATATTTGCATGGAGTGTTACATCATGGGCAGAAGTTGCGAGTGCCAATCTAGGTTGAAATGGGTTGAACAATTCAGATGGAAGGAGCTAACAGGGAAGCATGAAATATGGAGGAAACAGATTCAGACCTTTGCCGCAAACATAACTACCTATGACTTTGATGAGGCCAAAGCTCAGGTGGATAAGAAAACTCTAGCGCACGTATGCCAGGAACAACTGCAAAGGCGCCCGTGGGTGGACATATCTAAACCTGACCACGAGAGATCAGAGAACAAATCTAGCGATTCAGAGACATCAAGCCCTGCCCGGAAGCGGAAAAGAAAAAATGCTAATGAGGAATCTGGTCGGTGTCATATTTGCAGGTGCACAGAACCCACATGGAAGCTGGCTTCTTGCTCACGCTGCCACGCAAATTATTGCTACGGTAGTTTGTTCAGAGCTTTCAACATCCAGCCTCAGCACATAATGGAGATGTATGAATGGGAATGCCCTAAGTGTGAAAAACGATGCAGCTGTGTTGCGTGTCGCCGGGACCCTACGATGAACCCCTTCGAACCGACAAGTACCTTGCTCGGCCATGATACAAAGGCCTTCGCCGACCCGCGTAGCGTGGAAAGTTTGATTGACTTTAGACAGTCGAACATTCGGTGGCTCAGAAAATCAGGCCGTGATGAAATCCCTCGACTGATAAATGATCGAAAAGCGACAGAAGTACCCAGCCTATTGACGGATACTACCAATGTAGTAGAAGAACGTCCTCAGGTGGCAGCTCGGACTCCCAATGAAACTCCTCTAGGCTATGGGCCAGTTCGTCAGTACGCAGATTATGGGGAGATACCGGTTGACCCTGCGTTGGAAAACTTTGATGGGTCTTCTCTGACTTTGGAATCGATTAATTAATAAACCTTCCACTAGAAAAAAAAAAGAGAAAAGAGTGAGAAAAGGGAAAAGCGGCGCGAGACTCAACAACTTGCAGACTAGTTCCGAGTTGCTCTATAGAGGATATGGCCATTAAAGCAGCTGTATAACTTGATACTCAGTATAGGACAACAAATTTCGACCAAACCATCGTATGTATCCAGATGTCTCTACTGCATGGAAAGTATCAAAGCTATTTGCTGCCCGTATTTGACTAGGACCCTACCCTAGGCACCCTTATATTCGTATCGGAGGTCTTCGAGTTGTCTAAATTCAACCGTAGCCATCGCATGCCGTACAGCCATGATACTTGCAAACATAACTGGATTGTTTTGAGTATGCTGGACCAAGTATTCGCCTTCAATGTCTTGTGGTGAGGAAATGAACGCACCTCCAGGGACAATGTATATCAACAGTTGGACACTTGGGCTGGGTCCCATCTGAGCGCCCATTATGTACGCCAACACCAACAGTCCACAAATTGCAGCATTTATAGGGACAGCGAACCGCAAGACAACTGCCAGTGAGCGGGGTCTGGGTACCAAACTCTTATTGTCTGAAGACTGTGATGGTGAGAAGTTCATAATGCACGCAGAGCCGACTAAGGAAAGCAGGCCCAGGAACGAGAAGAACCGGTCAGGTTGACTCAATGAGCCCGAGAGTGCGAGCAGAATGAGCATGACCGCCGGGAATAACGGGATGGCACTGAAAATTACCTGCATATCAATTCGTTCAGCCATATACCTAGTGACTAGTTGACGTGTTTGGTGAGGCAAGAGTTTACGCTGTATCCGGTATTTTGCCGGTCATTATGTGCCTTCAGTTTACTGATCAGTAGCTCCTGCTCTGCAGAAAGAGATTAGATGGATAGTAATTCATGAAGCCTTGACAGTCAGACAAACCTTCCTCGTCCAAATCCTCGCGGCCATGCCCTTCGGACCCCGAATCATCGGGGTATCGGAATACTTTACGAAGCCTTGCAGTTGACATGGGTAAGTATAACTAGTTCGACGACCTGGAGCTGAGAAAGAGGAAAGAAAAAGCCCGTAGAGGGTTCTGTGCTGCAGTGGAGATGAGGAGTTTGTCTTGTTTGGCGGACTCCCGTATATTCGTACGTCCAGTCAACCACGCCGCCCCCGGTTTCCGGAGTCTTTTTTCGGTCCCTTCCCTCTTCACCGGGTTCGCCGCTCTTTCATCCCACCCACTCACCTACTCTCCCGCCCAAGAGACCATCCGAGATGTATGCGACAAGAATCGTCCCGAGGCGGGCTGCCGTCCCATCATTGCCTAAATTCAGTGGCCAGACTTACGCTCGTCGCAATCTGATTCCGGCCCCACGCTCCAACTCAGGCCCTCTCATGGAACGACGAGCAGATCGAGAACTTCCTGCCGTGAACACAGAACGACGTTGGTTGCGGACGCTTCCAATCTTCGCGGTCGTTGTAGGTGCTGCGATGCTCGGCATCTTCAACTACCAGAAGTCGTCCTCGAGCGTGGTTAATAGTACCCTTTATGCTCTTCGCACCTCGCCCCGTGCGCGGGAAATACTCGGCGATGAGATCTATTTCGCCCAGAAGATACCGTGGATCAGTGGGGAAATGAACCAGCTACATGGACGCATCGATATCTCGTTCTGGGTCAAGGGCACTAAAGCTCAAGGCCGAATGAGATTTCGAAGCTTAAGACCGGACCGAATGAGCTATGTGCGTGTTTCCTCAGGCTCACCTTTGCCCCTTCAATACTGAGACACCTTCGTCCTCACCACTTTGCCTAGTCTGCTTTGAATTGCTTGCGCTAATGTATTTTGCATTGTTTAGTTCCATACTGAAGAATGGAGCCTGGAGACAGAGGATGGAACCGTGGTGCAGTTACTTGATGCTGGCAGCGATCCGTTTAAGCAAAGCGATTGAATGAGTCGTTAAGAGCCTGAACCGTTCAGTTCTATACCACTGCTACTTATCGCGTGTTACTTTCAAGATACCTACTTTGTACTCATAGATAGAAAACATTCCCCTTGCATATATCATTGGGCGTTTCTGGGGGCATGTGATCATTGGGTATTCTTGTTCTTTCGTCCTTTACCCCGCCTTATCGGCCCTTTCCCATACTTCTCTTCCATTTTCTACTGTGCGTGATGGCAAGGTGAAAAATCATCCTTTTAGCCGGCCAATGCCCAGGGGTGTCTGCAGGAGTGTCGAAGCGGGAGAAAAATAGGAAAAGGAACGGACTGAAATGATGGAAAAAAGGATATCATTTATGTATAGTGTATACTGCCGCTCTGGAATGAAACAATCAAGTTATAGTACATTTTTCGTGTGGAAAGAAGCCGCAATAGTTCCGCCGGTTATTACTCTTGCTGAGAGGCGTTCACCGGCCAGGGTTTCTTGATGGCATCCTGAATTCTGACAACGCAGCCTTTGGGTCCACTGACGGAGCCTAATCAGGTATCAAAATTAGCCTATTACCGTACCCCAGGGGTCGAGGCCCGAGAAGAGAGAGGCGGTGATGCTTACCGTTGACAACGACTATGCCATTATCTTTATCAACCTTCAATATCTTCAAGTTCTGGACTGTATTTTGTTCATTTCCCATATTACCTGCCATCTTCTTTCCCGGGTAAACTCTGGAACCACCGCCCTGGCTAGGGCCTGCAGAGCCAAGTGATCGATGTGTTAAACTGACACCATGGCTGCGATCCTGACCGCCAAAGCCATGCCGTTTCATAACACCAGCAAAGCCCTTGCCTTTAGAATTGGATCGCGCATCGACATACTGACCCTGCTGAAACCAGTCTGCGTTGATCATTTGGCCGACCGGTAGGAGGCCACTTGCGTCCTTGACCCGGAATTCGCACACATGCCTCTTCGGCGAGACCCCGTTGGCAGAGAAATGGCCGAGAAGTGATTTCGTCATGTTGCTAGAATGCTTCCAGCCGGAACCCAGCTGAACAGCGAAATACCCGTGCGTTTGGCGCGTCTTGCACAAGGTTACTTCGACACGGTCCAGCTGTAGGACGGTGCAGGCAATCCGTTTTCCGGTCTCCGCATCATAGATAGCAGTCATCCCCTTCTTGATGGCGATGGCCCCAGTTCGGAGAGGTAAAGTATTTGCTTTTCGTTCCAAGGCCGCGGCCGGGGTCGATTTCAGCACGGGCAAATGAAGACCAGCATCGAATCGGGATGGTTTCGGAGGGTTCAGTGATCGAATGCCAAAGGCTCGCACAAGAGGGCTGTGGGGAACCACCGGCACAGGGACTCTGTTGAGGATAGGGAGCTGGTTGAGCTTTCCTGGTAGGCGAGGAGGCATGGCGGATGGGATTTGTCTGCTTGAAGAGCAGGGGCGTAGTCGATATACGGCGTCTTTGCCCATCTTTTTTGGTCCGAGATTTTACTACCGCAGCCATCCCCATAAAGAGAAGGCGGTGTAGCCCTCCACGAGTCCGAGGCCGCAATATTCATCGTCTTTTCTATCGCGGAATTGATTGCACCGTTTATTCTATTGCTTGTTGCTTGCCCTCATTCTTACTGTTTTATCGAGTGTTGTACCGAAGAGCCGCCCTTCCTTGAATTCAAGAAGGCGAAGGAAAGAAGCCTGCAGACTTTTTACACTATCAGCAATGCTACCACGGCATACGTTTGCTTCGCGCTGGCTATCCCAATTCTCCGAATTGGTCCAGTCTGCGCACACTTCGCCTATTCTAAAGGCCAAACTTGCCAGGCCCAGTTGCCCATCGTCTCCGGGAGTTTTCCGCCGAGGATTATCTTTCACGCCGAAGATTGCACACCATCTCCAAGGCCTAAGGTTTCGCAGTCAAATACAACTCGGAAAGCCCACTGCCCAGAATCTCCCTCGACGTACACAGCCGGCGACATTCCGGCGATTCTTCAATTCTTCCCAGGCAAGGCGCAACTCATCCCAACCAGGAGAATCCGGGTCGCTCTCGCAGCGACTGAAGACGCTGTCCCGTGAATATGGCTGGTCTGCCCTTTGGGTATATCTGCTTTTGTCGGCCATGGATTTCCCTATCTGCTTCGCTGCTGTTCGTTTGCTGGGCGTGGAGCGCATTGGTCACTATGAACATGTGGCATTTGAATCAGTCAAGCGTGCGATAAACACCGTCTGGCCTCGTGCACCTGACACGCCGGCAGTTGAGCCGCAATCGGACGAGACTGCGAATAGCCAACGTAACGAACTCTCGGCTGAAGAAGCCCCGAACAAGCCGGATAGCGAAGCCAGTATGTCGCAAATAACTCCCTTTCCCTTCTACTTGTCCCTCTCTCTTCCTGCCGAGGCAATCTTTGGCTGATCCCTCGCTTTCATATGCAGGCCTTTGGACCCAACTTGCCCTCGCATACGCCATCCACAAGAGTTTGATTTTCATCCGTGTGCCGTTGACAGCGGCCATCACCCCCAAGGTTGTCAAGGTTTTGAGACAGTGGGGCTGGGACATTGTCAAAGGGAAGCCAAGGGGTATGTAAAGCCTCATTCACTTGTATGAGTGAAACGGCCTCAATCATGGACCGACTTTGTCTGCAGAGCAACCTTCTTCGCCTCTCTTTGTCTTATCCTTTTTGTGTCCGTGCTGCCCTTCGCGTGGTGGCATAGCGATTTGTAAAACTATATAGATGGTACTCGTAACTTGATTGTATATTAATGTTAGATCTAAATCACAGGGCGCATAGCCAGGCGCCTATCTCCATTCCTATCTATCTCAGCAGCCAGCCATTCTCTCGACGACTCTTGAAAGGTGTACGACAGAACGCCGAAGCCGTTGCTGGAATAACACAATGACATCATCATCTCGTTGCTATATAGTATCATCAGGTAGCAACAGCATAATTGGAAGTAAGTTGTAGCCACCTGCGCATCATATGTCGATCGTATCGTTAAACCTCAGGATGCCATTGGCCTTCATAACCCCATTGACTCCATCAGGCATTCGATAAGCCCAGTCAGCTACACCCATTGGCGTTGTGTTCGCAGACACTTCCTTGGGCGCCGGTGGTTCAACTTCGTCGGAGGTGTCCGCTACAAGCACGAGACCAAGCTCCTTTATCGTCTCTACTAGAGCCGGTACAACGTTCTGCATTGTCGCATGAGGCCGCATTAGTAGTCCATTCCTAACTTTCTTCCCTTCCCACAAAATCCGCGGATATGACGCATCATAGGGACTAAGGATGGGGGTACGTACCAGGAGGCTAGACCGGCATATCAATCCCATGAAATTGTTGCTCTGTGCAATTCTTGCTGACTCTTTTATAGACATCGATGCACGCCCACTGCTATCGATGTCTGGCAATGACCCAACGTCACGGGCCAAATCCCGGATTTGTCCAAGGTCGTTACAAAGAAGGACAGGATCTTTAGGTATCTGGGCGTTAGCAAAAATCCGGCATTCCTGAATTCGGGACTCGGGGCATACAGTTCGGTTGTTTCCAATTCAAAGCAATACAGATATTAGAATTATAAGAAGTAAACACCACAGAGCG
Organism: Aspergillus persii; assembly: GCA_002215965.1. Taxonomy (NCBI): domain Eukaryota; kingdom Fungi; phylum Ascomycota; class Eurotiomycetes; order Eurotiales; family Aspergillaceae; genus Aspergillus; species Aspergillus persii. The sequence continues at coordinate 4,232,983 of NGZO01000002.1, read as the reverse complement.
CATGAAATCGGGGTTCTGTTCCCGGGCAATGCGAGCATGATGGAAGACTTCTGTAAGAATGGCGTCGGCGAAAGTATTGATATCTGGCAGTGATGTCATGTTCAGCGCCTCCCCCTCGGTCACGGAGGGGTAAAGGATGGACAGGTTGACATTGATGCTCAGGGGCAAATGCTGGAACACCTCCTGCAGAGAAAGGAACGAAGCAGCCAGTAGACGGTGAGTTTGCGGCAGATCATCAACAGCATGATTCTGTAAGAAACGCAGGGTTTCTAGCCGCTTGGCACCTACCTCGGCGCCTACAGCCTGGAACTGAGAATAGGTAAGATGGCAGATGGGTACGTTAACACCGTGGTGATCAATCGTAAATCGAGGATGGAGGACAGGAACTCTATCTCGGGTGAGCTGTACAAAAAGTTCGATGTGGTCTCCAGTAAGACTGGACCCAGTGACTAGACCATTGTGTTCCGAGTCAATGGCACTGGTTGCCTTCCAGTAGGTGGCGAAGTGTGTGATCTCCAACGGGTCGCCATGATAGGGCTTGATGACCTGGAATCCAAAATGCAACTGCCCGATTGAGCGTAGCCGCGGATCGAACAGTGGCAAACAGCACGATCCCATGCTGGAGTGTTCGGCTCTAAATACTGCTGGGAGGGCAACGGTTTTCGCAATCACCTTGGAACCAAACGTAGGGAATATTTCGAAATCGATGGAAAAAGTCTCCAGGTTATCCACTTGGAACGAAATTAGCCGTGAATCCTCCTGGATTGGCAGCATTATGGTGCGCGGAATTAGATCGGAGAGTTTCGATGAGATGGTTAGTCGGGCGGCGGGGTGGCGACCAGCTTGGTCAAAGGATACCGAGCCCGAGCTCCCGGGGTCGAAAAATATTTGTATGAAAACCTTCTTGTCCAAGAAGTTATGGCCGTAACGCCTTAGAGGTATGATGGGTGGTGGCAAAGACAGATCAGGTATTCCGTCAGCTGTTTCCATGTTGTCAAGAGCAGCCGGTTCATCCATGTGCGAGTCTCCAGCAAAGCCTGGTCCGTGTAATTGCCAGCCATCCAAGCTGCTGAATGTTTTGCGCGGTGAGATGTCTGTACGACGGGACCAAAGAAGAAGCATGCATTCCAAGTGCCCCTCCCATGCTGCGTAGTACATGGCCGCAAGACCCTTTTCATCCACAGCGTCGGCATCGACACCGAGCTCTAGGAGAGTGCGTAGGCAGCCAACACAGCCCTCGCTGGCAGCGTGAAAGAGTGGTGTCCACTGGTACAGCTTGTCGCGCTGGTTGAGGTCAGCGCCATGCTGCTTGAGCATTAATAGCAACTGTGGTGGCTGAGAGGCGCGTGCAACCATATGTTGGGGATAGAGACCCTCCGCATCTGGTAGTAATCGGGCGTTTCTCTCAAGAAGCATTTTCACTATCGGAAGCGACCCGTGCTGACAAGCCAAATTCAACGGAATATGGTCAGATTCGGAAGCTGGATCGATGCGCGCATTGCTGCGCAGTAGCTGTTCAGCACATGCGAGGTGGTTTTTCACGATGCTGTGGATAAGGGGTGTAAAATTGTCATGGTCCATGATGTCGACCGTATGAGGGCCCGCCGCGAGCAACTCGTGGACCATTTCGACACGACCATGCATACAGGCGTAGTGTAGGGGTATTCTGCCGTACACATCAGACCTAGAGATGTCAATGTCGGCTGCCAAACCCGCCTTAAACACGAAGTCTCGCCCCGAAATGGCCGCTTCATGTAGGCAGTTGCGCTCATTTATGTCGTCTTCTGCGTAGATGTCAACTAAGCCACTATCGAGAAGAACTGAAAGTACGTCGTCCGAAAATTCGTTGATGGCAGCCAGGAAAGTGCGAGTTGCGCGATCTCGGGCATCGGGAGATACTTGCAATTTGGCCGTCCATTCGCGCAGGGTCTGCAAATTTCCCGCGGTGGCAGACTGCAGGATTTGGAGATCGAGATCCTCTTCATCGGAACCGAACGGCTGAACGGCTATAGCTCGGTCAATTGGCCGACTCGCATCAAACTGGATATTTTCGCCCTCCGCCCATGCTTCAAGTTCCAAACGTGCGGTTGTGGCCCGATCAGATAAGTCACGCAAAACGTCTCGGTTGAAGCACGGTTGTACCTCTACGGCACGATGTAGATACAGTTCCTTCATGCGAGACTGTTTAAATATAACGAGAACATTGTGTAAGCAAAACTAGCATAGCCAATCGAAAATATTCACCTGCCGGAGAACACAGTGAGAGAATTCGGACCTTTGATGTTTTGTCCCACTAATCGTCTTGTCAGCCATCTTTGGTGTTGCAGATCCATATTACTAGTTAGCACCAACCTTTTTGAGAATCTTGGACATAGCAGTCTCGTTAATCTCAACGAATTGCTTTAGGTAGAAAAGGTTAGTGTCCATCAGTATGTGAAGGCTTGGTTTCCAGCTGCTAAGTGCCCACCTGTAACTTATTCAAGTCCCCATCGAATTGCTGGAACCCTTCAAAGAGTGCAACAAAATTTGCTGGTGCTTTGGAATGGGTTGCTGCCCGCGACTGAATGACCCGTTTCTTGTCGACAAGAGCCTTTAGCCGCAAGGAAAACTAGGATTGCTCATCAGCTTTTACCAAAAAGTTGTGGTTTGTGGGGGTGGGGGATATTATACCTCTGCTTCTTTTTGCATATAGAAAGTGTTCACTTTCTCTATTTCGCGTTCCTAAGTGTTTTTTAAAGATTACAAGGTCAATGATATTTCTACCCGCAAGGAAAGGTGGGCTTTCTTATACCAGCCGAAAGAAAAAGACCTCCTTGTTTGCGCGAAGAGCCGCTTGTGCTTCGGGCACATCTTTAGAAACATCTGCGCTATTTTGAGCTGCGATCCTCGGAGTTGCGCTAAGTTGTTTGATAAGCTGCCGTTGTATCGTTAGCCGAGAAGGGCGACAATCCACGGAATGCTGTTTGACTGACCTTCTTTAAAGCCTTGTAGTTCACGAAACTGGCAGCATATTCAGGGAGATCGAGCTGCCTGCGCTGTATTTGCTTGCCGAACTTCCTGTAAATGCATTGAATTAGTACTAGGCATTCGGTGAACAAGGAGCGGGCCTATGTTCTGCCAATGGAGACTCAAGTGCAGTCCTCGAGACTCGGAGGTAAAGTTGCAAAGCCCAAAACACGTACATAATGATTTGATTGAACACCGAAAGACACGCCTATGCACCTTGCCTTGGAAAACAGGGACAAGAGAGAAGGGAAGGGGGGAAGGACCAGAGTGTCCGGGGTCTGCGCAAGAGGAGACACCGCAGCTGGCGGATTTGTAGACTCAGGACGGAGAAGTGAGATGTTAAGAGAACGCGGCACCTGCCCTTCCTCGAACCGGACAGGGAGCGCTTCAGCACTTATATAGAAAACGAGGTAGCCCGATGTGGGGCAAGTAAATAACCACCGAAGAAGTGGAATAGTAACAGGTAGTTTGCCCGCCGTTGTGATGAATGGCAGTGCGTCGTATATCGTTCGGCCAAAGACCGCGGACCTTTCCCGGGAACTCAGAGATCAGAGAGAGAGGCGGGAAAGAAGAGCATCCATGCAGCAAGCTTCCTGAGTAAGGAGGGAGAAGCAGGTACTAAATTGAGCAGTCAATGAAGGCAGACAGCTGCAATGATTGAACGAATTGAAGGAGAAGAACTCGAGAAGTGCGGGGCAGTTTTTGAGTCAGCCTGGACGAAGGGGGAAGGGTAGAGGAGGGGAGGGGGGGTAGACAGAAATTGAATTGGCGGGGGGGGGGGAGGTGAACACGAAGGCGAGTGCCGATTGACAACTACTCAGCAGACAAGCAAAGGGATAGGATTCGGGACTCGACTCGGGGCATCCAGGTCCATGTCAGCGACGCAGATGTTCACTAGCCCGTAGTCTAAAGCGGTTGAACTTGACCAGCGTCGCCAAGTGGGGAGCTTGACTAGCTGGCCGTACGCCAATCAGCACCGGTCATCCGCCCACGTTTTCCCCGGCTTAGTCAACCCTGACTGGCCGGGAACTCACGGGATTTACACCTACAGAGTACGGTACTACGTAGGGGTGGAGATGTAGGCAGTCCATGTTATACTTTGATCTTGACGTACATATGCGGAACCCATCGCCGCCAAGCTGCAAGCCCAGATATAGACAGTTGGAAATGCAAGCCACATGATATATCTTTTGTACTACCAGCTATCCAATCCTAGCCAAACAAGCAATCCAATGTAGAAACACAATGGACCGAACTTAAGTCAAAAAGAAGGAACGGGAAAGAAATAAGGAGGGTTGGCAAAAAAACAAAGAAAAGAGAAGAAAAGCACTCCTTACATGCCGTCGGCACGTCAGAAGAGTCATCAATGTACAAGTGAAACACTGGAAACGAAAGAAATGGAGTGAAAACAAAACAAAACAAAAACGTGGGATATAATATCAAGATACCAAACGACGACGCGCGACGGAATATACAAGTTCGAGGAAAAGACCCAACAGAAGCCACACGAAGACAGATGAAAGATAATCAGAAAAGAGATGAAATGGATGTATAGTTGAAGAATTAGAAGGCAGCGGAGCAAAAAGAATACAGAAAAAGGCCACGGGTTTTTGTACGGGTGGGTTTATGTCGATCAGAAACCATTCCAAAAAAAAAATCACGGAGAACAATGATCTGCGATCAAACAAGATGGACACGGTTCGTGCCTGGCGACGACTGCCATGACAGCCCGCCTCCCCGTTGGACACATAAATATCTTTCCGCGTTGCTTAAAAATTCTGGGCAATACCGGCATTTCCTTGTCGGGGAAATACAGCCGGGCTCTCGATGCGTGTATTGCGCCGTGCCTGAACATCCCGAATCACGGGTTGATTGCCACTGTAAGGACCATCACCATACGCCCCATACTGCGGTTGCATGTCATTGTAATACGGGTTGTCGTCATAGAATGCGGCGTTGTGGTGTGTTGCAGACATGTGACTCTCCTCCGAGGCCTCCGACCGATTAGCTGCAGAATAGGCTGACGAGGCGTTCGAGGGGCCACGATGGATGTCTGCATTTCGGTTGTTGGCTGCTGCCACCGGAGCTGCGCCTAGGACTCCAAGTGGCTCAGTCTCTGCTGCAGCCTGCCCCTCGGAATATTGGATGGTGCCGTCACTCGGAGTGGCTGCATGGTGATAGCCAGGTGCGCTTCCGGCTTCAGACATTGCGAGCCCAACTCCGGCACTACTTGATAGATTTGTCGACGCCTTGCGACCCGCGGAAGTCGTTCCCCAGCCTCTGTAACCGGAGGTATCATCCTTAGGCTCATACGCACTACCGCCCATCACAGGGGGGAGCGTCGGGTCATTGTTCGGATTAAATCCGTACTCCTCCACCTCCTTCCGCCGTTCTTCTTCGGCTGCCTTATTTCCTTTCCATTTCCTCCAGAAGTACAAGGCGGCGAGAATAATCAGAGCAACGGAAACCACTGGTACAACGACAGCAACGGCTATTGTGCCACTAGCCGAAAGCCCCGATCCTCCGGCTGCGCTTGCAGATGTACTGGTAGCGGATGCTGTTGCCGATGACCCAGCAGTGGCCGACCCGCTGCCTGCTGAATCCCCGGTGGAGAGGGTTGGCAGAGAGGTGGCAGTTGACGTGATGGTCAGAGTGCGTGGTCCTGTGGTCCCATCTGTTGGTGACTGCGTGATAATCGAGGTGACGACGGGGGAGGTAGTGGAAGCCTCGGTGGTGCTGGTAGGAGCCTCGGTAGTAGATGACGTAGTGGGGATATCACTAGTAGTTGTCGGCTTAGATTGGGATGTAGTTGAGCTCGAGGAGCTTGAGGAAGTCGACGAAGTCGACGAAGTCGAGGAGGTTGAGGAGGCTGAGGAGGCTGAGGAGGTTGAAGAGGTTTTCGGATCGGACTTCGTGGATGTCTCACCAGGCGGTGCAGACGTTGTCTCCGCTTGCGTCGGCGTGGCGGCATCATTGTTTGTCGTCGGCGCCGGGACTGCAACTAGATAACATTTAGCCTCCAAGAGAGAAGGTGAACGCTCGTATAGCAATGTATGCATGGTTTGTGAACCTACCTGATGATTGTGCCATCATGAACGATTAACCCGGCACTTCGTAGTCCCGGCAGCTAAGAATGCCTTGTGAAACGACCCTCAATCACTCCCACTGTGTTTCAGGCAGAGGCGTCGCAAGGGTGGTGTAAATCAAGCAGAAACGGGTCCGCTACGTTCTCCTAATGTAGAACGGCACGGTGCGGCTGGAGGCCGAGTTTAGATTAAAGTGAACAGGGCGAGAGATCAAGCGCAGCTCAGGCCTTGAGAGATCCGAGGGAACAGGAAGTGAATATTGTGAAAGATGCGCGCAAACGAGGGTGCCACCAAAACATTCCAGTAGAAGAGGTGGGATTAAGCGCGTACGAAGAAACAGGTTTGGCGAAGGACGGCCTATTGACGATGGTCAGGGGGAGAGAACAACAAATCAATGAGGTCAATAAAGACCCATCCATCCGGGCCCATTGACGGAGAAGCAACTTACGCAAATCAGAGAGGGTGCCATGAGACAGCAGGAACGCGATCTAAGGATACAACAGTGCAATCAAGGATGATAAGAGTTGATGTGAAATGGGTCCAGAGAGGAAGAAAAGCGAGAAAGAGAAAGCGAGAGTGGAGATGGAAAGAGCGACATCCGAATCCTACCTAAATTACACTGCAAGCGGCCTAGCAGGCGTATGTATTACTCCGTAGACTGAAATCATGGAGTGGGTGTGGGTGGGATTTTAGGGAGGAAAGGGGTGGTGGTGGGGAATTCGTGAAAACGGAAAAACTTACCACTACTTACGGAGTCGGTAATGTATCCGGCGATCTCAGGAACGAGGGCCGTTATTGAAACTCCCGTTATTGTCCCTTGGTAACATAACCTAGGTACTGTACATACCTATGTACATGTACATACATACTTAGGCAGGTACCTGAATAAGGGGAAAAAATGTATTTTTATCAGGTACCTGCCCATATTTCATGATACTCTTCCCGTTAAGGTACCAATATACCGATGTAGGTACAGTATTATCTTATTTCTTAATAGGCAGTAGGTGGAAGCTTGTACTTCGTATCTTACCTACCTACCTACCTATCTAGGCAAGGTGGTAGTAAGGTCACTGCACCTGTATTGTACAGACCAGGTACCTACCTATGTACCAATGTATGTATGTATGTAGGTATTATTGACTGGCCTTGGAAACTCCGGCCCCCGTCAGAATACCTATATTCGGTAAAACTGCTCATGATGCTGAAGACAGAACAACAATCAGGCATGAACGATAAATACTATATAGGTAACTAGATACGTGGTGAGATGTAGGTAAAGAACACCTACAGAAGGTACCTCTGAGACACTGTTGACTCACACAATACATACGATGAAGGGTATGGGAGGTACATAAGTATCTAAGAGCGTAATAAATAAAGAAGAATCAAGTTCCTAATATTCACATAATCTGTTGTACTTATTAGAACGAAGACAGGCAGATGGAAGTCACCGAGATAACCCTAACTAGTACTGTACCTGTTTTTACCTGAAGAATCTATCCATGGATGGGAAGCAGAACTCGGTACCGGTCACCCCGGTTGTTTCCATTGTTTTTGCCACCAATAGGTACAGTAGGTAGTAGGTACATAGGTAGGTAGGAAGGAAGTACTTCTGTCACTAACTGTGCCCTCGGGCACCAGAATTCATACGCTGGAACATAAGGATTTTGAAGCTCTTTTATTGCATAATTTAGAATGTACGTCTTGTAGGTGATCCCAAGCTCATGTTGACGAATATTTAAAATTTCCAACTGAGCATATACCAAGGAACGACCAGAGTGGGTATCATGTGCAGACCAAACACGGCCTCAGTTTCTAAAAATTAAATCCTGAACATGCTTGTCTAAGGTACGAAGACACCAAAGGACCGCACTTCAGACAGGCCGGGAATGGATTAAATTCCTCATGAGTATGAACCGTCTCAGTAAGATTGAACAAGCCTTTGTCGAAATGAATTTAGTTCATCCGCGGGTTTGCGACAGGGACCACCCATGATACCTATGCATCCCCCCCCCCCCCCCCCCCC
>NGZO01000002.1:4184331-4220440 GCA_002215965.1 Aspergillus persii | reverse complement strand
TTTAAAAAAAAAAAAAAAAAAAAAAAAGGAAAGGAAAGAAAAGAAAACAGAAAGTTGGAAAAAAGAAGGAGTTTAAGCAAGCGAAACCAATAACAGATGCCGGAAAGGGGGAACAAAATACAAAGGAAGGAAAAGTGAGGTGACAAATCCAAAAATAGAGGGAAAGGGAGGAAGAAAAAGAAGGGAAGAGAGGGAGAGGAGAAAGACGGAGCAGATGGAGCTAGACTAGAGTACATAAGCAAGCGGTTCAGCGGTCTAGATGGCCTGTTATGTTTGTAACTGGGTGTGGGGAGGCCTGACAAGCCTACGGAGTATGTACTGCGTACTTTGTAGATTGGGGGCATGTACTAGCACTACTAGTCAGTATCTTATATCTACTAGTACTAATAAGTATGGCGTTGTAGATACTTACCTACCGTGGTTTAAACGGCCAGGGCTGTGCTTGTACAGTTTTATTACGTACCGAGCTCTACCTAGGTGTACAGAGTAAGATGTTGGACTTTTACGGAGTACTCCGTACTATGTGAAGCAAAAATCTTCCTGAAGTACGGATTAGTCAAGTAACTACAGAGTACAGAGTAAACTAGGTACTCTAACGGAGTTCTGTGATAATGTGTGTTATTCAACTCTGTAGATACCAAGTCAATCAAGGGTTGTGCGTACCGAGCCCCGAAAAGGCAAAACCTAAATACATACACAACTACGGAGTAGAAGTCTCTTCCTAGGTTGTACTGCGATTGATCTTCTCTTGAAGCCTAATGTAAATGATGATTACCTTCCCTAGGCCTTCCTTTCAGCAAGGTACGGGAAGAGAAAGATAAACAACCCTGTACCAATCCAAGCTAGGGGACACCGGGACAGGAGCAGGATATCGAAAAGCAAGGCGTCTCCGAAGTCAATTGAGCATTCACTCTGCTACTTGATGCAAACCCTGAACCCCCTGAGTAAATAACAGGCACAGCGTGTGGGGCGCTAATCTTCTTTAGCGCCAGGAACCCGCATGGCCCCTATCCAATCACCAGTCAGAAGACGCTCTCGCCCCGCCTGCCATGTCGGACTACTGATTTAGCGGATGGGGCATCCTTCGCCGATACCGTCGAGTACCTTACAGAGTACACAGTATCCATACCTTACTCTGTACACCCATGTACCTACCTACCTATTTATCTATCTAGGTGCCTAAGCTACTTTACTCCAAAAAAGGAGTTAGAGTAAAAAGAACACTGTCAATATGGCAAAGGGAAAAGGGGAAGTAATTGGTCTTCCGAGTGCCTCGTTAATGTCTCCTCATCATGTTAAGTTTCCTCTATGCGTTATTAGGCGTGAAAACATGTCAGCTACCTAGCCCATCAATGCTCATGCTGTGCTCCGTTATGCACGCCATCTTCCTGTGACGTTTTGTTTGCATCCCGGATAGAATTGAATGGTTGGGCCTTTGCCATCAGCCGAGTACAAGGAAAGTCGGTGAGGATATGATTGAAAGGCTCAAAAGGGAAAGAGCGAAAGGAATCGCCAACACTGTAATGCTCACACAAGAACCGCCAATGTATGCAACACAAGTCATAAAAACAAAGATTTACACCAACAGTTAGACCTGTACAAAACAGATATCTTTTGGAAGAGAGGGGGAGAGAGGGGGAGAGAGAGAGAGAGAGAGAGAGAGAGAGAGAGAGAGAGAGCAGGAGGGTGGGAAAACGAAAAAGAAAAAACCAGATTCATCAGCAACATCTTCCCAACAGTGACAATAAAGAAATAAGAAGTAATAATGCGTGAGAGAAGGGGAAGGAGGGAAGTTCATAAGTTGTGGCTTTTGGTTTCTCGGATGGTCTCGTACAACCAGACACCAACCAGCGCCCTGGGGGTCTAGTATTTCTAGAATACATTAGAGGAAACGAACATAGACATGAACAGCAAAGTCGTGAATTAAGGGATGAGCGTTGAAAGATGGAACGGCTTTGAGCAGCTCAGCGAGCTTTGAAGTTTGGCAAATGCTCACTCGAGGGCTTATTGAAGATACGACTAAATGGTGGGTTAGGCGTGCGTATGCTCTCATTGTGGTCGACGGCAACCCCTTCTGCTTTGCGGACCACTTCTTTCAAGGCACGTGTCACGACGCCGGCGCGAACAACGAGATCGCGGAGAGACTGTGTATCAAACGGGAGCTTTTTGGACTTCGATAGCTGGGATTCGTTCAAGGCCGGATCGGGAGCAACCCGTTGTCGATAGATCAAATCTAAAACGGAGTTCGCCTTGGTGTGGATTTCCTTCTCATCTGTCGCATGAGAGTGGATGGAATTTGAGTGCTCTGAAAACGAGGGCTGCCAGGATTCTCCACTCGCTCGTTTGAATGTATCGTTGGTTGAAGATTCGCCTTCAGAATCGTCGAAACTAAAGGTGAGGGAAGAGGGTGAACCGGGAGGGGAATGGTTTGTGTCTTCATCATCAAGCGTGGCTAGGTCGACTATACCCTCTGCTTCCTTCCATAGCTCACTTGATGGGCCACGGACGATACCGAGGAAACTGGCTTGATGTCGAAGGCGCTTAAGTTCTTCGACCAACAATGTCAGCTCTTGTACCTGTCCGAATTGTCCATGAAGACTCGCTTGCCGGTCCATGATCGCTTGTGGCACCATCATACCACGCGGCGGGACATCGGGATTCCGACTTGGCTTGATACTTCCGCCGGCGATACTGTCATCCGCATCTTCAAATTCAAAGTCACTATCCCAATCCTCGCTTACCCCCTTGCTCCCCAAGCCCCAGGTTCCAAACTTGCCTGAGGTTTGGCGTGATTCGTTAGAAGTTGGAGGATCTCTTGACACGGGAACACTTTGGCTTCGTAGGTGCAACGTATTTGGCGCCTTCCGCCCAGGGGGGCGGCTTCCCCGAGCCTCAGGTCCGTGTTTCCCGTGAACCGTGCGTGGCCGTCCATCTGATCCTGGAGCATCCCGATCGTTTCTTGGCTGTTCGGACCAGTCAAATATGTTTACTTTCGGACAATGCTCTAGAGATTCACGAGACAAATCCCGCACATTTGAGGTAGTGATCCGTATAGGGGATTCTGAGCCTCTCCCAATGGGTGATACATAAGACTGTAGTGTTCGCTCTCCCGTCTCTCCAGGCAATGCAGCAACAAGACTGAGAGCATCCTCGTCATCATCAGTAAGATTGGATGGGAAGGAAAACCTTCTGTCCACATCTCCCAGGCCGGTAGAGTCCTGGGTACCTGGAGCGGGGAAGCGAATGGATGCCGCATCTTCAACACCATCGGGCCAATTTTTCATAGCATGGTAATTGCGACTGTAGGCTTGACCGGAGCCACCAAGATTGTTTGATTCGGAATTTACGCAGGAGGGCGGTTTGTCCTGGTCAAAGATGGTTTCGATCCGGGGCGCGTGGATGCCAATGTTACTATTGGTTGTAACATGGGTGCGAATGGAGTCAAACGCGGTGTCACTCAAGAAATCCGTGTCATCCTCATCGCCAGATGTGAAAACGCGGGTATCTTCAGAGCCGATAACCGTTGAGGCGGGATCTGAGGCGGCTATTGAATGTCGTTTAGAACAATGACGTACAGAGCCTGTCAAAGCGGACAAAGCTAGAGTGTCTGATGAAAACGGGTGTTGTCTAATGTCTTGAGAACAACCTGTACCGGCACGAGAACGGGCATTTGTCATGTTGTGTGGCACCATGGCTCCCGAGGCTAGTGGTGGCATAAAGGCTGCCACCCGCGAAGAATGGATAGGACGATTGAAGACACTTGGGTCGGTTATATTACGTCTCTCATGGAAGCGTCGAGCAGGGAAGGGAGCACCTTCCGACTTGGATAGGTTGGGTAAAGGGGAGGAAATTGCCCTGCGTTTGGAATGTGCGAGAGGGACATTACTGGATGCTGGGCCGTCTGCGAGATGAGGGACTGATGTTGGCGATTTCGGATCAGTTTCACCAGCTAGTGACAGTTGACGAACTTTAGTCTCTGCCAAGTAACGAGACTCTAGCTCTTGGGGAATAGTTTGAGTCGGTTTGAATGGGTCGCGAAACTCGACCGGTGAGCTAGGGGCAGATTCCTGGGCATGAACAGTCTGTTCAGGTTCCTTGCTGACAAGAGAGGTCGCCAGAAGAAGGGCTGGGAATGCGTCCACCCGAGGGATGATTCGGCGTAGGCCTTGATCTCGGGGCTTTGTTGCAGTTGAGAACCTGCGAACCGCTCTGTCAGGCAGCGTCGTAGGGTCAGTGTTAAAATATGACCGCCAAATCCCATTATCTGCGGGGAGTCCGACCGAAGACTGGCTAGAAGCATCGGGCACCAAACCAGGCTCGAAGCACAAACTATGAGTCGCCTTATGCGCTCGACTTTCACGCCGTTGATAGCTCGTCGCCGGTCTGCGCAGTGCATATGAGGGAGGCGCGTGTGAGAAGAGGGGGCTAGCGGCTGAATGCTGTGATGGAGGACGCTTGACGAGTTTATTCGGCGCTCGACGCTGGCCGGAAGGGTGAAACCCAGGGCTTCCAGGGCCGTTTATTGATGGAGAATGTGGGGTTTGGCAAGGAGAACGGTTCTCAGGTTGAAATGATAGGCGTCGCATCCAAGACGAGGATGGCCGCCGGCTATGGGAGGCAGGTGACGGACCTTCGGCAATGCGCAGTGGTGGATTTGACAAAGTTTGGCCCCGGCGACGTAAAATGATCCCTGCAAGAGAAGACTTTCTTCGCGGATTTATAGATCCAGGATGGTCTGCGCTGGGTACGCCATCTGCTTTTCCAGAAAAGAATTTGGGATTATCGGAGGAATCTTCCGTTCCCGTGGCGGAATGAAGAGGACTCGGGCGTACATTATTAGATAACGGAGATTGGGGCGAGTCTATTGAATGCGCGCATTGATTATGCAGAGGGGAGGTTTTTTTCCGAAATCGTCCTGGCTTGGGAGGTTCTCGATCAACGCGACCGAGAGCAAGGCCGGTTGCTGCAATACCAACGGTGCTAACTGCACATAACTAAGAGTTGTCAGTCACAGCACTATCGCATACGGCGACCAAAATTATCCATAGAGGGAAACAAAATGGATCCAACAAAAACCGTATCACACAATCTTACTCTGTCTTCTGACCCGGCGGAACTAATAAAAGGACAAATTTTCACAAAGTGGACTTACTGTTGATACATGCTCCATCTTTACAGGTGCTGGGGATAATGACAAGCACCATGAAGCTCAAACTCGCAACATCGACAATACAGGTAATCGACATCCCATCTGCATTATCATGCACGAGGAGAATTAGCTGGCTGGCCACATCTAGATAGATGGGATGTGCCAATAATTCAAATGACTATTCGCGAAAGGATCCAAAATCAAGGCGCAAATAGAGCAAAACAAAGAAGGCTCGGGCGCGACGTGTGTTTGTCTCTGTCGACAAGCGCGATGCGGAATTGCGTGAAATGGTCGGTCTGCAGGTGAGGGGAAGCGCAAAGGTAGGTAGACGTCTGCAGGACAGTGAAGGAATGGGGAGGGGAAAGAAAAGCCAAGGGGAAACCAGAAGGAATGTGATCAAGGACGGGGATGGAGGGAAGACAGGGTCCAAAATTACAAAAGTAGGATAAGAAAACAAAAGGGCGGGAAGAAAGAGAAGAACCGAAATGACTACAACGGCGACTGAAGCTTGGACAGACAGTCGCAGACGAAGGGAAGACTGGCTGACTGACTGCTGCGAGATCGCTATGCAGAGCAAGCAGCGGAAAGACAGCAATAAAAACAAGAACAACAACAACAAATAATAATAAAAAAAAAAACAAAAAAAACAAGCGGACGAGGTCATCGATCAAGCAAGGCCAGCCAGAGAGAGTGCGAGTGCGAGTGAGTGGGACGCGGCCTCTTTCCTTTCCTCCCACGGGCGATGTTCGTCTGGTTCAAGTCGGAACCAAACTAGACCCAAAACTAACTGGAGAGGAATGAATGGGTCATGCTAGACGCTAGGAGGTTCCCACCCCCAGCAACACCGCAAGGTACGCCGGAGGGAGAGGTAAGGCGAGTCGGCTGGCAAGCCTGGCATACAAAGTTGTACTAAGTACATACAGAGTACTCCTACATCGGCTGATTGGAATTACCACCGATCCTGGCTACGATGGTTGGTAGGGGCCGACAGGGTCCATGTGGATAGTGGACGAAAATACGGGAGTACAGAGTATGTATCTACCTAGGGATGTGTTCTTTTTTTTTATGTCTTTGAAGATTTCAAACTTTGAACTAGGGAGGGAGGGATAAGGGAGAGTCGAGGGGGACCACTCAGAAGTTCAAAAAAAGAAGAAACGTCCAAAAGAAAATTGTCAACGTCAACAATCTCCCACTTCAAGATACGGCTATACGGAGTACTCCGTCGAGATTGGCTTGTACTACCTGGTTTAGTGTGCACGATCCCATGGAGATGATCGGATTGCCGAATGGAGGCTGGGGTTATGTAAGACGAAAGATAGAAAATCCCTAGTAAGAAATTAAGAATCCTCGGACGGATCCATACCCCCCCCCTCATCATCGATATTCTTCTTTCTCCCCTTCGATTCCTCCGTACTCCGTACTCCGAATTCGTAGGCTCGTAGCTGGGCAGCTTTAAGCGCTGGCTGAAACGCGGCTCGCCCGACCCCACTTGATGGTACAGAGTAAGCGTCTTCAGACGGGGCTGGCTGAACCCGACAAGGTACCCTAGGTAACTCGGTAAATTTTCTAAATAATCAACAATCCATCACCCATCCGAGACCGAAAATAATAGCCCGCCTGCCGGGCGCTCACACTTCGTCCCGGGAGAGTTCGATCATGGTTGGGCCTTGCCAGGAGAAAGAAATATCTGGTCAACGGCCAACGCCAATGCTCCGGTCTACTCAGAGTATATCATAGAAATGATGAGGATAGCTCGTTCCAAGGAACCGCGATCGAGGAACGGCCAGGATGCTCCAGTTTCCAAGCTTCGGGATGGTTAACCAATTTAGTTTTGTCATTAGCTTCCCATGCTCCGCCCAAGGTTGGGTCCTTGGAACCAAAGAATGGCAACAGATGACCGCATTTGGAAAGGCAGCGGTTGCCAACGGCATGTCGGTACTCGGAATTTATTCGTCGTCACTCATGAGTACTCCGGAGTAATAGTAGGTAAGGTAGGTACTCTGTAGGTAAGACCTCCTTGGCCACTTGTGATTGGTAGCGCCCGGGTCGATCGCCAGTGATCGATCCGATTTCTTGGAGGAGAACGTGGCCTGCAACTGCAAGTCTCGCGGTGGTTGACTCGTTGTCATGTTTTGGACGGGAGCCTCTGGTCCATTCAACTCCACAACCTGTTAAAAAATCTTGAAACTTGACGGTCTTCCCTGAGTTCCCCAACCGCCGGCCGTCCAGAAATTCTTTTCCAAGCCACGTCAGAAGAAGAAGATTCCA
The DNA here is from genome assembly GCA_002215965.1 of Aspergillus persii. NCBI lineage: Eukaryota > Fungi > Ascomycota > Eurotiomycetes > Eurotiales > Aspergillaceae > Aspergillus > Aspergillus persii. The sequence goes on along the minus strand of NGZO01000002.1, from coordinate 4,213,023 downwards.
ACCTCCAAAGATCAGGTCCGCACGTTCACCGCCTCTCTCACGTGATCCCGCCGCTGGTCATTTCCAGTTCTCTCTCTTCTCTCTCTCCTGGCTTTACGCAGGAGTCCGGAGTATCACATCTCCAGTCCTATCCTATCCTCACGAACCCCGCTTCATCCTTGAAACCCCGGGGTTTATTTGAAGATGAAGCAATGGGCTCCTTGCCCTTGATTATTGGGTCGGATTGCCGAAGGGCCAATCAGATTCTTCCTTGGCTAGTTCCCCATTCTTTGTTCGTTAACCAGATCTAATCATTATTATCGAAAATTCTAAATCCTCCGAAGTCCGGACTAACGATATTATTGCCTAATCCCTATTTCCCCTAAGTACGTAGCGAAATCGACAACAGTGCCGATCTCAAGGTCCCATTTTCTGTCATAGAATATGTACTAGTACTAGGTATGTAGGAGGAGCAAGGGCGGTCATGGCCGGCAGATCTGGGCTCGCGTTCTTACTAAGCGAGTTTGGCACAAATAACTAGTTAACTATGTACATCTTGCTGGACCAAGTGTTTTGGAGGAGAGGGGGCTAAGGGGGGAAAGAAAATGAATGAAAAATAGGGTAGTGCTAATACATAGCTATAGCTAAGGCTATAGGCCTATCAGCAGTAGCCTGGATCGCATGGCTAGGGAAGAACTGTGCGGCTGGCGAGTGTAGTGTAGACTTGATAATAATTACTAACCTCAGGCATTCGTCCACCCCACGGCTCGGACTCCACAAACCCGTTCCTCTCTGCTCGATGCCCTGGTGAGGATTTTGGCCATTCAACGGTTAGTAAGGAGAGCTGTTCCGTCAATATACCGTCACTCGTTGGCTAAAGTAATTATTTTTTTTCACTTTTATCCTCTGTGCAAATCATCCAGCGACCTGCTAGAGCGACTAACGTCATCGGCCTAAGATAAAAGTCTGCTTTTCAACAATCCAAGAATGGAGGCAGAGCTCCAATCACAGATCCCAGGTCTTGACCATGTGATCTCAGAGTATTCTGTTGTAAGGATCGGGCAATCAAATCGTGTTTTGTGATGGTCATGGCGTTGATCTGATTGATTATAGGGATATTTGACCCACGCCTCGAAGGCTTACGTCGAGGACGTCAATGCTCCATCCCCTGTAGCAGAAGCTGCTGATCTGGTCACTGAACTTTTGCTTTCTGCCTCAGGGGATTTCTCGCCTCAGAATGAGAACTCTATCAGAAACCTTGTGGAGAAGTTCATCTCTTCGCTTAGCGCTTCTGATGATGTCGACGGGGAACGCCGGCAGATGCCATTCACGGCGAAGAAGCTGGATCAAGCTATCAACGTTGGCTCACAGAGGAACATCTCCTCAACCCTAGGCCTGGCGGGCGGCAATGTGGACTTGGAATCGGCCAACTCTAGAAAGGTGGAGTCTCGTGTAGACCGCAAGAAACTCGAAAAGGCGGAACGCAAGATTCGTGCCAAGCAGGAAAAGAAACAGATGAAGACTGTGCAGTATGAGTCTTCACGTCTTCTGAATCAGCCAGATAGTACCATGTCTTACGAGGAGTTCTTCATGGCTGTCAATCCTCTTCAGTTGGGCACCGACTCACAGTCCAAGAGCAAGGATATCAAGGTCGACAGTATTGATATTTCTGTCGGTGGCCACCGCATTTTAACTGATGCCTCTCTTACTCTGGCTTATGGTCGTCGGTATGGTCTCGTGGGTCAAAACGGTATCGGTAAAAGTACCCTTCTACGGGCGTTGAGTCGCAGAGAGGTGGCAGTTCCCAGTCATATCTCGATCCTCCACGTTGAGCAAGAAGTGCGTCATTTACTTCCCTCGCTTTTGTCTGTTCAAATGGATTTACCACTGATCGTTGGTCCCACTTGTTAGATTACAGGTGATGATACCCCTGCTATCCAGGCAGTTCTGGATGCCGACGTGTGGCGCAAACGCCTGTTGGCCGATCAAGATGTCAGTATTCCAATCATATTGAATATGCCGGCATATGCATGTTGACAGTTCCACAGAAAATATCGAAGCAGCTAGCCTCCCTTGAAGCGGAAAGGTCCTCAATGGCAGATACCTCGCAAGATGCAGCCAGACTCGACCATGAGAGGGAGGGTCTTGATATCACCCTGAGTGATATTCATTCTAAACTTGCAGAGATGGAATCTGATAAAGCAGAGTCTCGTGCCGCCAGTATCTTGGCGGGTCTTGGTTTCTCGCCTGAAAGACAGCAATTTGCGACGAAGACCTTCTCTGGTGGTTGGAGGATGAGATTGGCTCTGGCCCGAGCTCTATTTTGCGAGCCAGACTTGCTGTTGCTGGATGGTAGGTTTTGACTTGCATGTCTGTCGTGGCAAGCAGCTCCTGACTCTGTACAGAACCTTCAAACATGTTGGATGTTCCATCCATTACGTTCTTATCCAACTATCTCCAGTCATATCCTAGTACCGTGCTGGTGGTTTCACACGACCGAGCCTTCTTGAACGAGGTCGCTACAGATATAATGCATCAACATTCTGAAAGACTTGACTACTACAAGAGCGCCAATTTCGGTAAACTTCCCATGGTTATGTTATTGATGGACACTAGCTGATTTCTTCACAGATTCCTTCTATGCCACAAAGGAAGAGAGGAAGAAGAACGCGAAGCGTGAATACGAGAAGCAGATGGCTGAACGGGCACATTTGCAAGGTGCGGAACCCCTTGGTTGATAGAATATCCTCCGTTTCGTGGAAACTGACAAATTCGATTAGCGTTTATCGACAAATTTCGCTACAATGCGGCGAAGTCGTCCGAGGCACAATCAAGAATCAAGAAGCTCGAGAAGATGCCCGTCTTGGAAGCCCCAGAGAGCGATTATGTGGTTCACTTCAAATTCCCCGAAGTGGAGAAATTATCTCCACCCATTGTGCAGATGTCTGAAGTTGCCTTTGGCTATACCACGGACCGACCCCTTCTTAAAAACGTTGACCTTGATGTTCAGCTCGATTCCCGTATAGGCATTGTTGGACCCAACGGTGCCGGTAAGACAACCGTGCTGAAGCTCCTTACAGGCCAGCTACAGCCGACCTCTGGCCTCATCTCGCAAAATGCTAGGCTTCGTGTCGGATTTTTCGCCCAGCATCACGTGGATGCATTGGATCTTACTACCAGTGCGGTGAGCTTCATGGCAAAGACATATCCTGGGAAGACAGACGAAGATTACCGTAGACATCTGGGCGCGTACGTTTGAGACCCTTTTCATGATTTATATGACACCCTATCTGTGGATCACTAACATTTTGTTCCTTGGATTAGATTTGGTATCACTGGCATGACAGGTCTCCAGCGAATGGAACTCCTGTCCGGAGGTCAAAAATCTCGTGTCGCCTTCGCCTGCTTGTCGTTAACAAATCCTCATATTCTTGTTCTCGACGAACCGTCCAACCACCTTGATATTGAGGGTATGGACGCACTGTCTGAGGCTTTACAGAATTTTGAAGGAGGTGTTGTCATGGTGTCTCACGACGTGACAATGCTGCAAAATGTTTGCACTAGTCTCTGGGTGTGTGACAAGGGCACTGTGCATAAATTCGATGGCACGGTCAATGCCTACAAGAAAATGATTAGTGCGCAGGCTAATGAGGCTGGTGTTGCGGTGGCCCACTAACCAGTGAGAGTTTTTTTTGATCGTTGTGTCTATTGTTGGTATAAGCCTCAGTTGGTAGTAGTTAGCCAATCTTCTCCTGGCTGAATGACTCTTCTTCGCTGGATATCGACATACCAATTTAGCACCCTTTCTTTCTTTTATTCTATTTGTAGCATCTTGAGTTTTATACATGAACATAGCACCATTCTCATGTAAATGCGTGTACCTAAGAGTAGATAGTTTGACTAGTTGGAGTACCTATCAACTTATCAAGTCTACATCCTATCAAGTGTGGGTCACTCGGTCCCGTGGCCAAACGCCAAGCTGCCACTCTGGGCCGCCGAGCTACTTTCCTAGACCCCAATTCTCTCCTCCTTTACGTGTGGGTGCGGTGCCTTCTCTGGATCCATTACTGCCTGCCCCTGTAAACCCTCAGTGATGGAATGAGTGCATATATGCTCATAGAAGAAAGTCACTTGGAACCATGACTGACGCGAATGCCCCCTTGCTCTCGGACGATGCAGTCACCAACCATCCACATCAAAATGATGATGATACTCAGGATTCGGAGCCAGGACTTTCGGGAGGCTGGTTCATTTGGATCTTAACCTTCTCTGCGGGGATTAGTGGACTCTTGTTTGGATACGAGTAAGTGTCGTAATTCCGCCGTTGGTGCTGGGGTTTTATACAGAAAGCTGACGTAGGTATTTCTAAAGTACAGGAGTTATTTCGTCTACGCTCGTATCAATCGGCTCCGACCTCTCCCACCGCACCCTTAGCACGTTGGACAAAAGTCTGATAACGTCCAGCACGAGCTTATTTGGCTTGGTTGCAAGCCCGGTGGCCGGAATCATGGCCGATAAGTTCGGCCGTCGGGGCGTTATACTGATTGCAGATGTACTTTTCGCTCTCGGTGCCTTGCTACAGGCCGTCGCTGGCGAAGTATCAATTATGATCATTGGGAGGAGCATTGTCGGCTTGGCAGTCGGCGGTGCCAGTTTGGTGACTCCGTTGTAGGTTTGGGCCCGTCTGCACCAGCATCTCGAGGGATTGAACTGGAACGCGCTTTCATCTAGATAAGAAAAGAGAGCTCTGACCAGTTCTTTTCATAGGTATATATCAGAACTAGCACCGCCGCATGCTCGAGGACGTCTTGTTACTATTCTCTGCCTATTAATTACCGCAGGACAAGTTGTAGCTTATATTATGGGCTGGCTGTTTTCGTCTGCTCCTGGCGGCTGGCGTTGGATTGTCGGCCTTGGGATGGTACCGGCAGTTCTACAGTTTGGAATCGTCCTCATATTACCAGAAACCCCACGCTGGTCAGCGCAGGCGGGACTCGAGACCGACGCTATACACTCTTTGATAAGAGTATATCAGGGTCATCCCCACAGAGAGCGCGTCGCGAAGCGAGTTCTGCATGACATCCAACGGGAAATAGCCGAAGAAGAAGAGCTAGATTTCTGCAGCGATGCGCCTAGAAATGGCGCACGGTGGATGCAAAGCATAAACCGGCGTACTTGCGATCTGTTTCTCGCACCTGGGAACCGAAGAGCCCTGACAATCGCCATGATGTTACAAGGGCTACAACAGCTATGTGGATTCAACAGTCTGATGTATTTTTCAGCAACTATATTTTCCATTCTTTCATTCTCCTCACCAACACTCGCTGCACTTTCAGTGGCCATGACCAACTTCCTTTTCACAATGTTAGCATTTGTCTTCATTGATAAAATTGGTCGGCGGCGCATCCTCCTCTATTCTATACCCATTATGATAATCTCTCTTGTTGTTTGTGCCCTGACGTTTCCTTCCCTGGAGCTGCCTAATATGTCCGATCTTCAAGCAAGAACAGACAATGAAGCCCTTACCCAGGGCGACTCAATGCTACCAATGGTGATCCTTGTTTGCCTTACAGTGTACACGGCATCCTACGCATTTGGGCTCGGCAATGTGCCTTGGCAACAATCGGAACTCTTTCCTCTCAATGTACGGTCGCTCGGTTCTGCGCTTGCCACGGCGACGAACTGGGGTTCAAATTTTCTTGTCGGACTTACCTTTCTACCCATGATGGAGATACTCACTCCTGGCTGGACATTCGTTGTCTACGCAGTCATATGTGCCATTGGCTGGATTTGTGTGTGGTTCATTTACCCTGAACTTAATGGTCTTAGTCTGGAGGAGGTCAGGTGGCTTCTCGCTGACGGTTGGGGCCTGGATAAAGGCCATCATCCTAGGGCTCAGCGCAGTCAGGCAATGTGAGACGCACAGTGAATTGAAAGCCGTTCCAGTAGAACCGGGATAAATGGCCGCAGGACGTTTGGTAAATACTGTTGGACAAGGCGATTGGAAGCCGTTCCCCAGAAAGTGTGTGGAATATACATAACGTCCGCCCCTCGTGGTCTCGGCACCCGTAATAAGTAGCTGATATCCTCCCATCCTTGGCCGGTTGATTTCAGCTCAGTGCCTTCTCATGTTGGATGCTCTGTACCCTGTTGTTGAGGCAAAAAACATCTAGGCAGGGTTTATCGGATGATTTCTGTAAATATGCGCGTGACAAATATATTATCAACTAACTACCAACGAGATCCGCCTGCTGCCAAGTGACCTTTCACCGAACCCACTCCAGGGCATGTATGGAGCAGTTAGGTCTAATAATTAATCATCATTTTCTAGAATTCAAGGACCATTTCCAAATGTCATGATGCCTTGACGGCCAACTGATTCTGGCAATGTAACTTGATAACTTCAAAGCCCCAAGCCCGTAACCATTGTGGCCAATCCGAGCCTCATAAAGAAGCTGGGGTCACCACGGCTTGAGACTTTTTGGTTGGAGCGATGGGACTGCCTGCTTGGGCACTATCCATAAAGAACCGCTAAATCCCACGGCCCGTTTGCTATTATTCTATCTGTAGTCATAGTCATCTTTTCACGAGCACCACTTCTCTCTCTTTTCGCGCAAAACACGATACATCTTACACAATCAATGTACGACAGAGACATTCATATGAAGGAAATGGAATTTGGAGAACACACGGAGGGAATTTCTGCTTTGAAGGTACATAGCAGGACCGGGAAAGAAGGACCGAAAGAACAAAAAAGAAAGAAAAAAAACCTATTCCTCAATGTCCTTTACCTTCTCCCACTGTCCCTTGAGGTTTTCCTTCCACAAGCTGACCTTATTGTCGCCTCCACTTACGGCGAGAATATTTCCACTAGGGCTCCAGCTGGCTCTCCAAAGGACAGTATCGAATTCAAGTTGTTGGCTAGTCCACTGGCCTGGGTTTGATGCATCGGAAGTCCAGATCCGAACAGTCTTATCTTGCGAAGCGGATGCGATGTAGGATTTGGACAAAATGCTCGGCGACCAAGCGACGTCTCGGACCCAGTCGGAGTGACCCTCCAAGGTCTGAGTGAGGTTATAGCTTTTTGTTTCCGGACTGCAAACAAATTTCATCAGTAACAGAGACCAAATGTGGTAGATAATTTTGCCTGGTATATATGTACCTGTAGTCCCATATCTTCAGCAGATTATCACTGCCACCAGTAACAAACCTCCGCTGCTGGCCTGGTCCAGGGTTGGAGCTGATCAGACTGCCAGGAGACGTCGCAGGGGCCCAGCTGATGGAGTTCACACCCATGCCATGGGCGTGGAAAATCTGGTGAGTCCAGCTGTTATCACGGAATTCCAAAACACTGACATGGCCGTCCGACGAAGCGCAAGCAAGCAAGCATCCGCTCTCGTGGGGAGCCCAAGAGACCATGTTCACTGATGCAGTATGAAGAGAGAAGTCAAAAACTTTAGTCCAGGAGCTGCCAGCGACAGGAGACGTCGAATTTTGATGCTGTTCGCGCCAGATGAGCACCTTTCCATCGTACGAAGAAGAAGCCAGGATTGTGCCGAATTTAGGGTGAGCCTGTAAAACATGACGCAGGGTTCATTAGTTGATGCTTGCGCCATTGAGGGTATCGAGCTGAATGAAAAGGATAAGATATTGCGCACCCATGCAACACACCACACAGCACCTTCGTGTCTGTTTCCACTCAAGGTTAGCGACTAGGGCGAAGGCAGCTATGGCGGTATGAGGCTCACCCTTTCAGAGTTTCGATTAATCGATGCGTTTCGCCTTCAATTTCAAATATTTTTATTGTCTTATCCGACGAGCATGTTGCCAGTCTTCGACCGTAATAATCAAGGCCAGCATCGTGCTGTACCAGATTGCCAAATCAGTATAAGGGGGTCATGCGACGAGGCGCGAGGTTGACATCAGACATAGAAGCGGGACAGACGCAGAACATACAATCATATCATCATGTCCAGAATTCGAGATAATTTGAGCAGCCGCCTATGGACATCGAGGGGGAAAGTTAACAATCCAGAATTCCCATTGCTGCCAGCGAGTTGAAAGGAGATCCGTACCATGTTTGCGCAATTGAAGGAGCCCTTTGCGAGTGCAAAGCCTGAAAGTAGTATCTAAGCTGGCACGCTGAGAGAAAGCAATTCACGAGCTCAGATGGCCCTTGTGCAATGGTGTGAGATGCTCGAAGAAGGCGAGGGGAGGCAGGCAGGCAACAAGCAGCGGCAAAACACCGCCAGCTTGTCTGTTTCGCTAGCGCAATCTTATCTTATCGTCCTGGTCACGTTGGGAGGCGGTGGCACGTGAGATAGACCTCGGTCGGCTTCGGTCGATTCACCTCACGGTCTCTCTCTCACACTCACTAGTGTCTCCCTCTTCCTGCCTTTCTCTTCTTTTCTCATATTCCCTACTTCCCCCTGAGAACATCCTGCAGAGTTCTTCTTATGGGCCTGGTCTATTTTGACAGTCTATTATCCAGCTTGCCACGCCGCCTTGCATTCTTGCCCATCCATTAATCAATTCTGGTGTAGAGCCCACAGCTTCTGAGATACATAATCTTTTTGCCATCATGAGTGATCCTTTATGTGGTCCATCGAACGCTCTCCAGAACTTCCACAAGAATGCGTCTGTTGATCGGACTCTCCAACAGGACAGGTTGGTTTCGCGACCAGCACATGCACAGGTGACTTCCCATCCCCGGCTTGGAAGAAGCGAGAAGGATTTCATACTAATCGTTTAACTCTGTAGGGGTTTCGTTCCCAGGCCTCCAGTCAAGGAGTCTTAGATCCCGAGTTTGCTACCTTTGAGTCCAATTCAGCCGGCCCATCCCTTTCGAATTTGCAACATACACCAGAATCCTTCAATGCTTACACCCCGCATCACTCGGCACCTCATTCCATGAATCATGGAGATTGGGCTGCAGACTTCCAAAGGTTGCAGCTTTCGGGACCGTCGCACACGTTCGACCAACGCCCTGGACCTTCCGTGGCTTCCCAACATGGTTGGCAGAATGAGTTTATGCAACAACAGCAACATGGCCCTCCTACGCAGCAGCACCACCAACATCAACCACTCTCCCAGGGGTTTCAGCCTTCGTTCGCCCCAGGCTATCCTCTGCATACGAGACCTATGAACACTCTTCCCGCTGCGGAGTCCATGGTCGCCCAGCAACCCTTTGCGGAGAAGTTTGATGAATCAGCTTTTGAAGCTGCCTTTGAACAGGCCAGTGCCGACATGATGTCACAGAATATGGAAAACACCCAAGATGACAGGGAAGAATCCGCCAACGGAACTGCTCTTTCAAACACATCTGCCGTAGATGAGCCGCAGGAGTTCATCAGAATCGGATCGGATACTATTCCCCAGGCAAATAATCATGGCCCAGAAGCGCGGGTGAACGATGCGGATGAGCTTGCCAAGACCGCAGGACACCTACTAGAGAGCGTCAGCCACGACCAAAGTCAGAAATTCCGGGAAAGCAACTTCCTTGCCTTGATGCGTCGTATCCGGGATCGCGAAGTCCATGTCGAAGGAGACGAATTCCGCGAAGTCAGTACCAGTTCGTGATTTATTGGGATTTCGACTGGCGTGGCACGAACGCTGGTATAATCGGATACTGAATACCGGTTGTTGTTTGCGCTAATTAATATCCAGACTTTGCAGTCTCTACACCCTGGCGGAAAATACTACCCAGAAGGTCAGAACCCGACGAAGCGGGAAAGAGCCACGGTTCCAGCAGACCAATATAATGGTGCTTCTGTAAATAATAGTAGAGGTAAGTCCAACGCCATGGTTCCTGTCCGAAGAGGGAGAGGATTGTGCAACATTCTGACCATTGGGAACTCCCTAGATGCCGCGCGTGATGCTTCTATTCGGCCCGTGGGATATGAATCCAAGGAAGCTGAGAAATTTGATAATAATGTGCTTCATGCGAGTTGGGCGTATGGCGATCGTTGGGCTTGAATATTTGTCTAGCTTGATACCCCTAGATTCTTCCCCTTTCTCTCCTCTTCCCCCCTCTTTTTGTATTCTATTTCCTTTACTTATCTATCTACCCTTTCTTTAGCATTGCCAAGGCGCGAGGATTGGAATCGAAAGCTTGGGTAGCTTGGGTGAAGTGGAGCTGAAGTCGCTTCTTTTTTGCATCTTCTCAACCCCCTGTGATCGGTCCATCACGTGACTATATTCTCCTATTGACGGGCGAGAACAATAGCAGTCAATAAGCCGGCAGGTGGCATTGTTGCAAGCTGTCGCATTGGTTCCTTATGGTCTGGAGCCCCGAAATCTGGGTCAAATGCCCCGGCGAGGTTGCTGTGGTTTCATGTCAGTTGGCCGGCCTATTGTCGCTCGGGGTTCAGCCTATTGATGCACGATTCCTTGTCCTACTCAACTATTTCTATCTATAGACAGACACTTTCTACGGCGGGTATAGATCCCGACGGTGTCTGCTCTATTTAGGTAGCTCTAGTACAAATATCGATTACATCAATCTACTTTCCGTCTTGTCATCTCCTGGTTCTCGACATTTCTGACAGGCTGTCAGCACATCTAGCCTTCGATAGACGCCTGTCTTCGGACGGAATGATTCCATCGGATTCCATTCTCCATCGCAATCTCAAGCCCTCCGAAGCAGCGGCCGACGTTGAAGACAACCCTGTGCAGCCGATGCATCCACCGCCGTATTCGACAGCAGTCCATGATGCCATCCATGAGGCCATCGAGAGCGACCCTACTGATGGCGATAACCGACAAGCTTTTATCGCGATTCATGTAGATGCCTCCATCAACGTTAGCGGAGATGGAAATTCCATCGTCCTCCCGTCCCCGGCAACCGGGCCCGCATCCTCTGCATCTTCTGCCACCGCGCACACGGCGCAGCGACAGCGTCAGGCACGACTTGCCGATATGACTGCTTCCATCCTCGCAGCGCTGCATCGGACCGGGCTCCTCAACGCAGGCCGGACATCCAACCCGATAGAAATCCACGTCGCGGCAGGTATCAAGATCGAAGGCAGCAAGAACATCATCTGCTCCGGCTTGGCGGCAAAACGTCCACTCGTCAACAAACAACTCGCTTCGGTAGACGGAACATCTGGGAAGAGACGTTCTCAGTCCGTATGTCTTCTCCATCTCCTTTCTAACTTCCCTGCTGTCTCACACCCGCCGGTCTCAGCGGCCAACGAGACGACAACCTAAGACCATATATATATCCTATTCTCTTTCTTGCAGTGGCTAATCATTTAGATCGCAGGAGCCAGCCGATGTTTTTAGATCCCCAAAGCGACACTGCCCAATGTGATCAAGTACTCGCCCGTGAATGATGCGTGCACGACCATCAGAGAATATATAATACTTCTTTGCGTATGGCATATCCGTGTTTTGTATTTCTCCCCCAAATGTGCTTTCCAATGCATCATCACCACTAATGCGGACTAATATCGGGAAGGAGACTGGTTCTAGCCCTATAGAATGAAGCAACTCGTCGTTATATTTGTTTTGTGCTTATTGCCAACCTGCTTTCAGAACACAGAGCCTTCAGCATAGAAAGAATTATCCGGTAGAAGTTAATTAAAATACAAAGCCTTCCACACAGGTCTCATTATATTTGTTCGATATCATTGTAAAACACCTTTATTCGAGCCGTTGCACTACATCTAGTCACATTTCCCAATCAAAAACATAAGTAGTTCTCACGTAAAGGGGAAAAAAGAAAGAAAAAAAAAATAGAAGAGACCTGAAAACAAAGACCCCCTCCCAGTATACAGACCCAGACAGCAAAACATGGATGATTTCAAGGGTTCAGAATCAAAGCGAACAACAGGGAAAGGAAAAATAAAATAGGATAAAAACCACATCGAGTACGCCGAGTGTTGACTATAAGAGGTTCATTAGAATATCATGGCCATGTGTTACAAAATACATGAGCTGGATCGACCTGGAACAAGGGCAACCGAAGCGAATTTGGCGAATTGGCCCTGAGGAGGATCAGGTTCGATCTCACCTACATCCAAGAAAACGAAACAGTCGCTTCGTCACCGGCCAATTGGGATATCATGTCGATGCAAATCCCTCGACCACTCCGGAACAACTTTGTCTCGTTCATACAGAAGACCGCAGTTGTGGCATAGTGTCTGGATAAAAAGGTTAGAGACAATCTAACTTGAGAAAAAGGTAGGAAACTCTTACCCTTGGACCGGCAGGGCCATCCCGAACCGCCCATACAGCAGTACCCCAGACCATACAATTGCTGCATCGCCAATTCTGACGTTCCCTAAAGCCCGAGGAAACGGTAAGGGTCAGCCATTCGGCTACAGACTAGCTTCGGAGGAAGAAGAGAGAGACATACCATTCGGATAATGTACCACCGCCGCCACCATAGCCAGCCCCTGAGCCGGTGTCTGGAGTTCCTCGCCCACCGGGGGTCCCTCCTCTTGCGCCTGGACTGATACTGCGAAAACGTCGTTTTCGTTTGCTGCGTTCACCTCGACCCAGCGGGGTTTCGCTATCAACGTCAAAGTAGCCTCCACTGCCCTGCCGAGAAACCTCTGGAGTGATGCCGGTGGTAGAAGAGAACCGAGCCGTCTCTCGCCGCAGCCGACGGATTTGTCGCTCGCGGTCACCTTCTCGCTTTTCGATCTCTTCTTTTGATAGGGTTTCCACCTTGGGCTCCCATTCATCCCCAAGCCCTTCGGGATCATATCGCCAGCCGGCCTCGGCACCATTCGCCGCTTGGTTGTCGATTTCATTCCCGTACCCCCCCATACCACTGATGAGCCCGCCACTCTCGCAAACCTCCTTTTTAAGTTTTAAGACCGCTTCATATATGCCATGTGAGATGGCACCAACCCATTCTCCACCCAATCCCAAGTCGGCACAAGTGATTTTGGCAAAATCCTCGGCCATCCCGGGAGGGTGTAGCAACGACCATTCAAACTTGTCAGTGTACAGCTTGTTTTGCAGATTGATGTTTAGATTGATCATGCACCGATACGCATCATCGGGGTTTAGAAGGCTGTCATTGATCAGGGGTTCTTTGGTGACTGTCACTGCGTTCGCCCTGCTGTCTGGCGTGGCTGCGTGTGTAAGCGCCGGAGTCATAGACACCTCGCGCGACAGTCCGTTTTGGGATGCGAATGGCGGTTTGTGCTGTGTGCTCTGGAAAAGTGGATGCAGCGCGACTCCAGCAAATTCTTCTAGTTGTTGGCGAATCTGGCTGCTGATCGCCATAGTCATCGACTGCGGGTTGGGAAGATCCATGTCACGAACAAACCCGACAGCAAATTCCTCCGGGGTCGCGAGAGCTTCATGAAGGTTCCAAAGGAATGTATCCTTAATACGATAGGCGGGCAGCGGCTCGGGTCGTCTATATCCAGGCAGCGTGAGATTGATTCCGGGATCTAGAACCGTTCGCGGCAAGGGGAAAGGCTCCAAGGGTTGATGCGCCGGTACTTCAAGGTCAATTCGGATTGGTATGAGGGTTAACGGCAGCTGTGCTTGGATCTGTAATTGGTCTGCGCAACTAGATGATAGCAACAAGGCATGGGTTAGTGTTCGTTCGCGAAAGTCAAACCAGTGTCCGCAGAACAACATATCGGACTTAGGGCAGCAGGACATAGGACATACGCGGGTCGTAGCATCCTCTTAATCATCCAATCCCGAAACACCCCTTGGACCTCAACTGGGGCATGGATCTCTTTCCCTAACTTTTCCGCTAGAGGAACTTTGTCGAATGCTGACTCTTCCCGTCGGAGACTCCGCAGGCCGGTGGGCCGCCGAGGCCCTTCACTATCATCAAAATCATCATCGTCATAACCGTCTTCGGCGTAGTTGATAGCCGCGGTTCCGCGTTTCGTCGTGCGCGGCGTAGGGCCGACTTGAGTGGGAGGGTTGACGGGAGTGAGGAGCGCGTTGCCGTATTGGCGCACCCGCGGAGGGTAAGATGTGATATAGCCTCTAAGAGGGGACATGTTGGCTGGTTAGGTAGACAGGAACATGTCCCTTCCAGCGCTGGATTGGGGGCTTCAATTTGCGAACAAAATAGATGGGATGGAAGGCGTTCGATCGGACAGATGAAAGAAAGGGCGAATGACAGATTGCGGAATTTTAACGACTGCGGATGGGGGGCACCAGTTGAGAGTGGATGCGCCTAGCAGTGCTGGGAGTGTCGAACTTGTTAAAAAAATCCCGAGCGACTTCTAGAGCCAGCACAAATACAGCCGCTGTGCCTCAGATGGTGATGATCGCGGTCGGTCGAGCTCCGCCTTTTTCTGCTTCGTCGCGTTTTCCCAGCGACGGGCCACGCTAGTCCGCTTCCAGCCGCCGTCGACTCACGTGACCCGACGCGGAGTGATTGCCTCAGGTTGCGTTACGGACCAAATTAGAATCAAACCAAATAACCCGCGCGAGCAGAGATGTAGATATATATACTAATAATCATTCAGAGGCAAGTGCTAGATTATAAACAGAATGATTCAACAGCACCAGTAATTGAATACGCCATTCCCCTTTGCCTGCATCGGAAGATTCGCAAGGAATAAACTGGGATATCGTCAACAACGCAATAGATCGACTGGAAAGAACCCTGAAGGAAGAGATGTGCTGCAGTGCTATGATCTAACATAGGCCAAAGGCGGGTTGGAAATGCGAGAACGGCGCGAGAAAGTGTGAATAACGCGAATAAAAGTGCGAATAAGCAGCAGAAAAAGCCCTTAGGAGGAACCCTCTGGCTATCGCAATCCAATAACACTCTGTCAAAGCCACGAATTAGTTTGACACCTACCAGCCTGCGTGGCCAAAGACTGTAGGGTGGGTTTCTTACCATCTCCAAGGTCCATACTCTCCGGATCCAAATCTTCACTTTGCCCTCAATGCCGTCCACATTTTCTAGTTCAATCCCCTCCCACCAGCATCTCCTCGCAGGCTTTCTCCAGAACAGCAGAAGCTTCTGCGCCATTCCCACTGCGTTGTTATTAGACAGGTCGCCCCGAATATCGGTACGAAGTTTAGCCAGTGCGAGACTACAAATCACCGCCTTGTTCGGTTCTGGAGCACGATGACCCCAGCGGTCGTCACGATCAAAACCACTGGCAACATTAGTATCTCAAGTCTGTTCCAGGATCCCATTCGCGCCTTATCGGCACCTTACATAGGGAAAGAGTGGGCTTACCCTGCTGTGAGCATTTCGATCAGGTGCTGCTCGGTTGATCCAACCTCGTCACTTTTCCTTAAGCCAGAAAATATACCATCCTGTTTCAACAGTGCCTTTGCCGCCGCACGTTTGACTTCCATCATTTCCGGGTGGTCGATATCGGGGCGCGGTGGTATCGCATAAAAATCAAGGTCTTCCCGCAAGACAATGATCCCGGCCCGGTCCTGTAGCATGTCTCTGGCAGACCCTTGCATTGAATCCGACATGTCTAGATCTGGTGAGGTGGATGCGGACGGGGAGGACGACGGAATTGACTGGGCGACAGAGCGAAAGAAGTCCAGCATGTATTGGAGTGAGGCGGGGTCATACTAACGAGAAAACTGCTTAGACATGCTCGATAATGAAGGGGTACAATTTAGACGGCGGGAATGCCAGTGGCAGCTGCCTTACTTACGTCGACGGGATAGATGTCGCCTTCATGGAAAGATCCCATATGCCCATCAGGAAGCAAACCGTTTGGGAACAGGGAGAGAAGGACGAACTCTGGCAGCGTCAAGAGCTCATCTCGAGAGAGTGTAAATCGTGTCCCTCTGCCATCGTGTTAGAGCAGCGCAATGGGAAAAACGATAAAGGGGAGGTATTACCGCAGATCCAGAGTAATATGCTCATCTCCGCCGATATCTATTGGACTCCGTGAGGCAATGTCAGTAGCCGAAAATTGTACTGCCAATAAGGATGAGGTATAGGGGTTGTCCGCACCTCCCAGTGTATTGATCGGGGGTCCTCCTGCCTGCTGTACTTGAGTAATAATACTCGAAGCGCCTCCTGCCGCAGCCATTACGTATGTAAAAGATTCGATTGGGCTAGAACCTTCGGTGTAAGGAGGAGGGGGCTCTCCCTCTTCTGCTGTTTTACCAGGGGATTCTCCTTTGGGGTCTGGTCCAAAAGAAGCCTTGGTCTCCGCGACTAGGGATGCGGAGGACGGGTCTGGTTCCAAAGGTGCTTCTTCGTCGGATGGCGGAGCAGCTAGCCGTGAATGAGGAGCTGTTTCCTTGGCGCGATTGGGATCAGGCGTCGAGGTGAAGATGAGGGACGAGAAAGGCGGGGGGCGTGACGAGGGAAAGCTAGACGAGGAAGCCTCAGAGGATGGGGAATGCAGCGGCGGCGCAGTATAGAACTCTTCCTCCTCCTCCTCCTCCACTGTGGAGTCCGTCTGATGATGCGGCCGCGCCGTGGGAGGCGAGCCAGGGGGATTTCGATGTTGCGACAAGGTGTCGGGGGTTGTCTTTGAATTCGCTGCGAGCGCGTATAGCCGAGTGCTCCTGTTGGAGGCGCAGAGTGGTTATCTGCGAGAGTTGTCTATTAGATCGTACAAGGCCCAGGTTCCTTTTGGTCGATCAGAGGTCTATCCGGGTCGCTCCAAAGTATCCCAAGGGTTGGTTAAAACATGAGAGGATCCGCAAGAAATAAAACAGAACCAACTGCGACCTGAGCTGCAGTTAAAAAAGAATCAGGGTTGGGAAGGAAGGAAGTTGATGGAGTAAAGAAACAGGCAAGTAAGAGTGATGAAAGAGGAGAAGAGGAGGATGGAAGGCAGCGCTTAGAGAGAAACATTGGCGGCGGGCGACCTTCGATGCGGAAGCTGGCGAGTTAGTGGTATTTACGGCCGTATCGCGCTCTCGCTCTCCTGCACCCGACTCATTCTCCAGCCACTCGACCTAGGTGTCAATTAAATCGCCCACCCTGATTGGTATTATTGAAACAACCCTGGCACGCCATCGACTTAGACCATCGATTATTGCTCTTTTCATCACCAACCGCCGTGTCAATATGGATCACATGACCTACGGGATCAGCGAGGATACGAGGAACTTGGAGTATCGATCGATTGATAAATATGCCGAACAGCTACAGTAGTCCACTTATTCACAGTCAGTTCAATCGAAAGGAGGCATGCACTGCCTTCGCAAAGGAGCCAAGTTTCCTGCATCCCCTCTAGACGTTACGCTCGACAAAGCTTTGAATCAGCCCTTCAATGGTCGGCTCATATTCCTTCAGGGTGACCTCGTCGCCATTCAAAATGGTATTGCCCTGCACGAAGACCTTGCGTGGAATCTTATTCTTCAGAACAATATCCCGAACCTTAGTGCCCCACCACTCGTCAACCGACGTGATTCCATCGTAGAGTTTTCTGCCCGCTTCAACGTCGGCTGTACTCTTGTAGACGTGCAGCTTCTGTAGGTATTTCTCCACGGCGGGCCTTCCGTGACTCAAGATTTTGGATCGGTCCAGGTGGATTTCCAAGTCGGAAAGATCTTCCTTAGTATAAGAAAGCCGAACAAAATCCCCACCAGCCTCGAGGAAAGTTCGCAAAATGCTGTAACGGGCCTGCATGTGCGCTTGTCCCCATTTTTGCGTTTTGGGATCCCAAAACTCCAGCGCGACCAGGCCGGCGCGTGCCATTTGAAGATAGGCTACGAAGAGAACGTCGCCGGCGTCGTTCGTAAGGTCCACCTTTCCATCGCCGAATCCAAAAATGTTCAGGATCTCGAAATCACAGCTCAATGCCATCGCAACGCACTCCGCACGGCACTCTTCGTAGGACGAAGCAATGGCCCCGAAAACGGAGCTCCAAGTCTGACCAGGCTTGTACCAAGTAGATACCGGTTGGCTTGTGACAGGGCTCACAGGAGGATTTGAAACATCGAAGTTGTACTCTCCCGGAGCGGTTTCCTGTAGCAGCTTGCCTGTGCCATGTCCCAGGAGCTCATGGATACCAACTTGTACTTCAAACGCAGGATCGCGACATTTTCGATACACCTCCAGATCTTTTTCGGCAATGAAGGGCACTGGCTCGTTCGGAGCCTTAGCCCCGAGAACGTTGCCAAGAGATACGTTCTTGAATCCCAAATTCTGGCGAATATCGTCGTAATTTGGCAAATTGATACCAGCGGGGATACCAGATGATTGGAAGCTTAAGACCTCAAGGGACGTGAAGTCTGGACTCAGGAACTTGTCCTTTTCAAAATCTTCGCTCCACGGGAGTTTGGGGATCATGGTCTCGGCACTTTCAACAAGCTTTCCAAAAGCTCTCGTACGTTCCATGTTGACCTGCCCAAGTGGAGCCATTAATCAATCAATTCTAATCCGATTTATTTAACGCTTTTGCACTTACCAAAGCAACAAAACCTTCCCACTCGCCTCTTACACCGTGAGGGTCCCTATATGTCTCGACGAACCCAATGTTGGTTTCCAGAGCCGGCTTCTGGTCTTTCACCCAGATCCGCTGGCTTTCTTTGAATGCCTCGATCGACCCCGCGCCGAACGAGCGCGCATATGCGTCCAACATCCGCTTCTGGTTGTTGTTTGCTGCATTGAGTTCTGCAAGCTTGATGCAGTGAGCTATCTTTGCCATCTGCTCCAGATGATCTCCGAACACAATACGAAGTTTCTTCCCTTTCAACTCTCCACTGAGGTCGAAGGAGTCAGCATCGCCTAGGTCCCTGTCACGAGCCGGGGGCGAAGTGACCCCCGAGGCAATCAGTAGCTCGAAGTCACCGGAGGGTGTCTTTCTTAGTCTCGTATTTTCCAGAGGTAGTCCCTTCTGCTCCATAAGGTCACCGATAGCGGTGATTTCATCCTTGGTGATAGTGGGCGAGTCGGGATAGTAAGTTGTCATATGCTGGCCCTCGGGATAGCCGAGATGCATGAGCGACTGCTCCTTGGTTTCGTAGATGCCGCCTCCAGCACTGTTAGCCTTCTCAAAGGCGGCCTTCGTTTCGTACGTGACAGAACACAAAGCCTCGAGGGCTTCCAAAGGCAGCCGGGGAATGAACTTCGAGTCGCCGAATCCCTTGTAATTACCGCAATTTCCGAGAAACTGGCCAGCATACTCCAAGAAATATCGGACATTTTGGTCACTAACGCCGGTTTTAGAGGCAAGGTCAGGCCAATTTCCATCACAGGCGCCGTGCAAAGATATGATGAGGTCGTATATAGGCTCAGACTCAGGAGAAACTTGACGCAGGGTTATCCGAGTACCTTCAAAAGCCGCCCTAAAACGCAGCCATAGATTTGGCTACGGTTAGCTGGCTACACTAAATGGCCCAGGTAGTTGCAATGAGAGGGAGAGGGGCGAACCGGCTCATGTAATGTGCATATTTCCTTAGCTTCGCATCCTTCAGGCTCTCGAAGTGAGATTTAACTTCCAGGCGGACCACCGTAGGCGGGGAGTCAGCCAGGTAATGCTGCTTGATCGAAGCATCCATGATCGGGTCGTTACGGGGGTTGATGGAGCTGTTGTGGTTCGGAGGTGAAGAGGCACGTCGGATGTGACGTAGAGGCGAGAGACGACGGAGGGGTAAACAGTCCGAGGGGCGGTGGAGCGAGACAGAACAAGGCCCCGACGGCAAGCGCCTCAAAGCGCGAAGGGCGAGCATTGTGGAAGGTCTCTATTATTATTTTTACTACGGAGTACTCTCTTTTCTTCCGGCCTCGACTTCGGTCAGCGAGCCGTCTATCTGGCAGGAATTGCTTGGCAATAGTGGAGACTCTTTCAATCGGTTATAATCCTGATATTGGAGCAGATATGTCGGGTTCATAACTCATAAGCATCTCCGGTTCCGTTCTTAAAAATACAGGGGGTGTGTGTTCGCTTAACGAGGTAGAAGTATATTATAGCGACGTATATAACATTTGCATGTTATTCAAACTGTGCTCAAATTGAGGTAGGATATAGTGCACGACCATGTATATACGTCCCTACATAAAATTCAAGTGTAGGACAGAGCTAGATCAAGCAACCAAAAGGCTTCGTTCATATCGTCAGATTCCCTTATCCCTTATAGCAAGCTTTCGTATTTTTCAAGCCCCTGCCGAGGGGGTGCCTGTGCCTGTGGTGTATTATGCTGCAGGAAAGAAGTCGACGTAGCGCTGCCACTGAAGGGGGTTCCGCCAGAGTTTGCCAGTCCGCCTGCGAATGACGGAGGTTTTGTTTGTGAGGTGGTTTGCGATGATGGCGGTGGAGGTATTGAGAATGCAGAGTAGTTAGGAGCCATTGACTGTGGGACCGATCCGGAAATAGGATTGTTGGCTGTCTTCATACCCGCCAGTGCGCCCAGGGAAGGGCTTGACATGCCGTTACCCTGGGTAGGGGATTTAGTAACTGAAGGAGATGGCATGCTCCATGGAGTTGACGACGATGGCTGCAGGACGGGAAAAGCTGTTTGGCTGGGCGATGGTTTTTGTCGAGTAGACGAGGCTGGCTCCAATGATGGAAAAGAGCTTAGATTATAGTCCGGAGTAATGGAGCGCACATTAAAGTTGGGTTGTCTCGAAGGCGTGTCAGCCCTACCGATTGTGCCAGTGATATTTGACGGCCAGGGTGTTGCTGCGGTCGAAGGCTGTTGAGCTGGCTTTTGTGTAGCTGGCATTTCGGAGACGAGATTGCCCCAGGGGTCTACATCTTGGTCGGATGAGCCGGTGTGGCCACGCCCAAGGACAAGCCGCTCAAAATTATCTCGTGTGGAATCTGTATCAACCTGCATGTGCTGGAATGCTTTCGAAGAGCTGTCGGCGCCATTTTGGAATCCGCCAGAACTTCCCCCCGAAGAGAGTTCCTGCAATTTCTTCGTCTGCTCACGTTCGACCTTGGACGAAATGGTTTTTATCAAAGCCATGAAGTCTCCAAACTGGCGCAAGTCTAGAAGGGGCCCCAGACTGAAGCTCCAGAGGACCGGGAGAACTTCCAAAGCCAGAAAGTCAGTGTCAGCGATTATACCGACCTGACCAAACACTTTCAAGGCGGCCATCATGACAGCCGGTTCCTTCGTCTTGATTGCTTTCAACGAAGGCACGAGCTTTTCCTGGATTGTGTATTTATCCAGAATGGAAGACTTGATTGCTTGCGGTTTACTCTTCTGGGTTATGCCAGACAGATCATCTTCTATCGTTTGTTCCTCACCCATAGAGCCTCCACAAAGCACGGTAAATGCATCCAAACAGCGAACTTTGATGGCAAGGCTGCTGGTACGGCTGAATGTAGCAGCAATCGGTGGGAACACTTCGTTCTTAACCGTACTAAAATCCAGGGTAGGGAGAATGGCAGGAAGGCATCGGATTGCACCGTCGGCCAAAGAATGGGTAGGCGAGTCCAAGCCCAGCCGTACCAAGGGAAGAATGTCTAGAACGGTTAAGTACATCCCAGGAAAGCGATACGGTGGGTAGGGGACTGCGAACCTTCTTTGAAATCTTTGCCAGAGCAATTCTCCGCTAGGATCTTCATATTATCAAGCACGACCATGAGCCCTGCATCTCGTTTCGAATCGCGGTCGCTATGAGACCCCTTGCCTGTAGGAAACACCTCCTTCAGTCGGGGTACCACCTTCTCCGGGAGTATACGTCGTGCATTAGGGATGCGCTGGAGGATGGCGAATACATTCTGTAAGATGAGAGACAGTAGCTCCCGATCTTTCATCTCTTCCAGGAGTGCGCCAAGGACCTTCCTCTCCAGGACTGACACCGGAAACTCGGGTAGTACTCGCTGTAGTCCACGCATAAACTGAGATTTTTCATTGGGGTTCTTAGCAGGCAATGACTCCAAGAAGCGTATCGTGGATACCAAAATGTTATCAAAGTATTGAGACTGCTGGAATTCCCGCACATTCAAGCGCTGAGCGGGCCGCCTAGTAATCAGTCTTGGCAGAACGTGGGTAAGAAGGTCTTTCGGGATGGCCCCAGAGCTGAGGAAATTATTGCCTTGTGACGGAGTGGTGGATGGCGAGCCGAGCAATTTCTTGTACGTAGAGACATTGGAGTGGGTTTGCAGCGGAGAGGCATGAGGCGAATTATAAAGGGCAACGATAATAAGCCCCAGGGAGAACAAGTCCGCAGACGGGGTCACATTAGAATCCAGCACGAAGTCCGGGGACGTGTAGTCCAGGTTCAGCTGAACTGAGGCGGGCAGTCGAGGGTCTTGATAAAGAACCTCCGACAACGCGAGCGGTGGGAGTGAAGAACGAGCCTCCGAAGAGTCGTGAGGACCCGCAAAGCCAAGGCCGGAGATTTTCCAGTCGGATTTGGCATTGATATAGATGGCCTCAGGGTTTAGATTTCCGTGAACGAGACCAGCCGACTCGTGGAGAAACTCCAGGCCTTTTGCCACCTGCAGCAGCCCCTTTTGCACCTCAAGCTCATCGATCTCGAGATCTCTGCGCCTCCGAGTCCCGTCGGGCTCTTCCACCATGTAGCGCGTCGACCTGGAAGTGCCTCGTGAAGAGCTCTCTTGAAAGTCCTTCTCCTGTAGGAGTCCTGCGAGCGACGTGGTGATCTGTTCGGTTGCAAACATCAACCCGCCATTGCGGGTCTCTTCTACGGGTTCCAAGACCTGGAGCACAGAGGGATGGCGGAGCCGGGCCAGGTTGCCAGCTTCCCGCTTCAGGCGCTCAACGACATCCTCCTGCAGTTTTTTTGTGGAGGAGCTCGAGCTCTTCCCTAGCCCACTAGACCGTATGTCAAGAGTCTTCTTGTCAAAGATGAAGATCGACGCGGCGGTACCGGTGGACTTCTTCTTGCCGTCATGAATCTTCCAGGGGCCCGAAACCACGGTGGCATGTGGAGAGATCTGGTAATTCGCTGATATGTTCGAACTAAGAGATTTCAGTGCAGAAGAGAACATGTTTACTGCACCCTCACAGGATAACCTAAAATGGATTCAAAGGCAAATCTCCCCCAGATGCGAATCAATAGCGCATCCCAGCCACTGCAATCGCGGGATGATTAGTATGCCTCGGCAAGCTGCAGGTCGTAAAGCCAGAGTAGCAACTAGCAAGAGTACCTATGTATGAGACTCGCTAATTCACCAAGGAGAGAGCACATGTAATACCAGGATGGGACGAGGGGGAGAGAATGGGAGGAATAGGTAACACGTCAAGGGGCGGATGAGGTTCCACCGGGACCAGCTCTATACACGGCGGGATGCTTATTATTTTTAACGAACTTGAGTCCACCTCAGACATGGAACATCTGGAGCAACGTCACGTGAAAGGGACAGCCCGCGGAGATGGTGGCCTTACCGCCTGCCCGATCGGCTATCGGCTCGTCCGGAGTTGTCCCCGGGGTCCGTGGAAAAGAGTCATACTCCGTGGTGTACGGAGAAGTCAATCAACATATAAACCCCGCTGCCTGCAACTCCATCCACACCTCCCACCTCAATTCGATCTGCCTCCTCCGCCCGAGCACTCCACTCTCGCTCTCCTACCTTGGCGACCGGTATCTGAAAACCCGACCATTCTCCCCTGCTTATAAACCCGCGCCATGAAGTCCCTTCTTCACTTGACTCGCCGCAGAGCGTTGCATAACTTCGCCATCCCGCGTGTTCTGCCAATTCAGTCCTCCGCAGCATCCAATCGGCTATGTCAGAGGAACTTCAGTGCTTCTTCTGTTGCTGCATCGCAATTAGCCGGTCTTGATCCCACAAAGCTCGCGGTTACGAAAACAACCACGCCGAAGGAGTTGACGGCATCCAAGGACCTTGTATTCGGAAAGACGTTCACTGGTACGCACCCTCTGTCGAACGCCCAGCACTACTGTGTCGATAAGCTATTAACGCTTCGGCTGCTGTCCCCCAGATCATATGCTCTCCATTGAGTGGACCGCGGACAATGGCTGGCACGCCCCCCAGATTGTACCTTACCAAAACCTGAGCCTAGACCCTTCGGCGTGCGTGTTTCACTACGCGTTCGAGTGCTTTGAGGGTATGAAGGCGTACAAAGACAGCAAGGGCCAAATCCGGTTGTTTCGCCCTAACAAGAACATGGAGCGGTTGAACAAGTCTTCGTCCCGCATTGCCTTGCCCACCATCGACGGCGAAGCTTTGACCAAATTGATCGGAGAGTTTGTGAATCTAGACAGTCGGTTCATTCCCGACGCTAGGGGATATTCGCTTTACCTCCGGCCTACTATGATTGGCACCCAGAAGACTCTCGGTGTTGGACCTCCAGGCTCTGCTCTCTTGTTTGTGATTGCCAGCCCAGTTGGCCCTTACTATCCCACCGGGTTCAAGGCGATCTCACTGGAGGCCACTGACTATGCTGTCCGTGCCTGGCCTGGCGGCGTCGGAGACAAGAAACTGGGTGCCAATTACGCGCCCTGCGTCCTGCCTCAGCTAAATGCCGCTTCGAGGGGCTTCCAGCAAAATCTGTGGCTCTTCGGGGAGGAAGAGTATGTGACCGAGGTCGGTACCATGAACCTCTTCATCGCGTTGAAAAACAAGGAAACGGGACAGAAGGAGCTGGTGACCGCGCCGTTGGACGGTACGATTCTCGAGGGTGTCACCCGAGACTCTGTTCTCGAGCTCGCACGTGAGAGACTAGTGCCGAAGGGCTGGACCGTGTCTGAGCGCAAGATCAGAATGTCAGAGGTAGCCGAAGCGGCCGACGAGGGAAGACTTGTCGAAGTGTTCGGCTCCGGTACCGCAGCCATCGTTAGCCCTGTGCGGTCTATCAGTTACAGGGGTAAGTCGGTGGATTGCGGACTGAAGGAAAATGAGGAAGCTGGCGAGATCGCTCTCCAGATGAAGAATTGGATCGAAGGAATCCAGTACGGCGATGAGGACCATCACTGGAGGTGAGTTGTGCCATGTGCCTGTGTCCTTCTCCACCAATTCATACTTACGTCGACTGTCTTTCTAGTTATGTTCTATAAACGACATACCGACTCCCTAAGGGGGTGAAGCCGGCATTCTGCTTCCTGCCATGGACTGTTTAGATAAAGGAGCAGACGATGGTTTCTCGGTCGTTTTGTTTATTAATCAAGACATTGCAGGAGCGCCGCTGTTCAGGATTAATCCGTGATCCGTTGGAGCATCCTTGACTCCGGAGGAGCCAAGTGCAGGCGAATGAAGCGTTTGGAAAATAGTTCCGGTTGGTCGACCGTCTCAGGAGCCCCGGTATGAAGGCTAGCAACGAGGTTTAGTCGCAGCAAAAAGCAGCCACTGGCTGGATATATATTGTTCAAATTTGAATCTCTAGGCTGTCGAGGTCCAGTGACCTGGTTGCCTTTGTTTGGAAGCCAGATAGAAGATCAATAAACTCATGTCGCCATGGATTTCCCCATATTCCCGACCAACTACATCCTACGTATTATCAAGAGATAACGCTCTCGCTGGTATAATTGTGGCCTTAACCACGGCGACCAGCAACTGGGAGCAGGAGTGAACCTGCAGGCGGAGTAAACAAAGATCATCGAGAAGAGACGTAATCGACATGTTAGGCCAACTTCAAAGGCAGTGCAACTAGATAGAGAAAGAAGGGAGGTGGCTAAGAGATCCGTAATACTATTTACTACAGAAACCCATTGTTGGTTGGTATGGTTTCTGCCTGTTAGAGTGGGCTAGGCACCTTCGTTAGATCCTAAGAAATTCTCAGATAGCTCACACTGCATATCAATTGGGGCCAAATCAGTTTCAAGTCCAGAGGCTGGTGAATTGCTCTGCTATCGCTGCAAAGCTATGACGCACCAACACACCTATACTCTCTCCTCCCCCTCTTCCTTTTTCATTTTCATTTTCTTTCAGTTTCCTTTCCCCCTCCCGCAAGCGACACACTGGTCAAAGAACTATCAGCCAATTCAACCCCCCCCCCCGGGATTGGGACGGAAACGGTCAATAGTATTCATAGTTCAACACGGAGTAGGTAGTCAATACGTGGATGGTGGGCCCCTCGACAGGAAAGAAGGCTGGCTTAGGGGCGTTGATCCCGGCTGGATAATCAACCTATCAAGGCTGTGTCAGTTGGCGGTGGGCCCTGAATACGACGAAGGTTGAAAAGTCGAAAGGTCTGAAACAAATCCACGCAGCTTGACTCACATCTGTTGGTTGTGGGGTGAGCTGCAATGCCCCCCCCCCCCTTCTCACTCCCGTCATGCATGGTGCAATCAATCATCACCCATCCATCTTTCCAGTTTCCTCTCCAATGACGATGATCCCATGATCTGAACTAGTTCATATTGTAGCCATCCCAGATGCTATTCATGTACTCTGTATTACGGAAATCCCCACCTGGTGGGCACGTAGATCGGATTTAGAGGGTCCGTTTCCGAACGCTATCACCGTCTCTCATTATTATTATTTCATTGACTGAATAATAGTTGCCTACTCCGGACTCGGTGTTACGCCAATTAATGCATGCTCTGGATATTGCCTCCTCCCTCTGGATTACAGGGGGGGAGATCTCTCTACCGTCCAGTTGCAGTCATTGTCCGCATATATCGGCCCCGTGTTAAGGCACGGCACCTGAGGCCCTTTGGATCCTGCCGATGAACGAGGAATGGGCACTGGAGTTTTTACGGTTGAAAGTCTTCATCATTGCTGTCATCCTCTGATCGGATGTCTTCAGTCTTATAAAGAGAGAGAGGGGGGGGGGGGGGAACATAAAGTAACAAAACTGTAAACAGGTGGGTAATCAGATGAGAGGTATCGAGAGTAGGTACCGATAGAGTACACTGTATCGTAGGTATTCTATGCCCACACGGATATAGAGAATATACAATACCATATTTTCACTGAGGCTCAAAATGGCTGGTTTGGTATTAATAATTTGTCTATTAAACACTCTGCCAACCGGATATCTCGCTATCTCTATACTGTGGCATCCGTGATAGCTGATAGGCGTATCCGAGTTTCTAGACTGCATGAGGCCCGGGTAAACCACCCAAGAATATCCAGACTTCGCTGAATGTCGTCCGACCGGGGTTTGCTATTGTTTCTCTCTTTTTTTGTTGCGTTGGTTTCTATTTCTACGGCCGCCTGGGCTCCAGATTAGGAATATGGTGCTATGTGGACTATGTGGCATCGTCCAGTAAACCCATCTCTTCGGTACACCACGGCGACATGATTATCTATTCATTTCCCTATCTGTAAAGCCGTTAGGGCGTCCACCCGCTCTGGCCGCTGTGGCTTCATTTGCGGGATACTAATAAGGGCCCGTTCTATTCCAAATACCTCAAAAGGCTGGCTGATAAGGCGACCGGAGAAGCCGGAGGGGTATAGGGGCACACACCGGAAACTTTAGTTAGCACCGGCGTGAAAGGCTGCGTCAGTCCAAAGTAAGATGTTTAATTGATATTAGATTCTCCTCGACGCAGAGACGCATTGAGGACGTTTGGCATGGGACGTCGACTTGGCGACAGATAAGCGGCAGCAGGACTCATGAATCCATGGAGGCTCCAAACTGTCAACCAAGTCGGACCACGTGCGCGTGTTGCCCCGTACCCCATGCCGACTGCGCGGCTGAAATCGCGTCATCTTCTGGAATCCGTTCCAGCCCGGCTCGCAAAAATTTACGTAGGAGGTTTAGTGGCTTTCCCGGGGCGGAGGGGCCAACTCTGGTATGCGGCCACGGCAGCACGCTCTGCCCACTATGGGACTCCGGACCCCGCCCCTTCTTTGATCAATAGGTAGAGTGTAGACAGGCAAACCATCTGTATCTGGTTCAACGCAGGATGGGCTTTGGTTGCACAGGGCTTGGTCGTTTTCGGACGAAATCCCTTTCTTGTCTTTTTCTTGTTTGGTCTTCGCTGGATTCGGTAAAGTTATGCATTCACCGTCAGACCTAGGTGCTGCAGATCCAAGCATGGGAACATTAGGGATATTACCTATGAAAGGCACTAGAGAAATACTCAGTACGCCTTGATTAGGGGGCCAAATGCTTCCAGATGTTTGCTAGAATGTTCGAGGGAGCCCGTCGTATACGCCTTGTCCAATAGACAGACGCGCACTGGGGAATTATGCCGGGAAAACAAGCGGGGTCCATGCCAGCCAAGGGACAGAATTAGATGATTGCATGCAGAGACGAACTGTTTCTGCACCTGGTGTGGGATATGATAAGCCCCGGTGCATACGGGCAAGTGCGCACGAAGTGCATAGGTATAGGCAAGGAGGTAGTCAGGTACTTCTACGGAGTACAGAGTCGGTTGTTTATTCCTCCCAGAGTAGGTGCCTGCCTAGGTAGGTAAGGCACCCGTCCTGTCCTGGTACGGTATGTAATTTTCGGCCCATGGGGTCCAAAACGGGAAAAAACCGCGAAACAGTCAATACGAGATACCCTACTTAGGGTTACATGGGGTTACGAACTGGAGGAGGGGAAAGGCAGAGAGAGAGAGCGAGAGAGAGAGAGAGAGATAGAAATGGAAGGGAACACAGCCAGGATCAACAAGACCCGTGATTGGCGTGATATCCACCACCGGCCAATGGACGAGCCTTTCCTCAGCCCTACACATCCCCTCCTTCCGGTCAGGCAGTGCCAACGCCCGGTGTCTCGTGGACACATCGCATCGTATTACGCAGTAGAAATCAGTTCCGCAAGGGAACCTTCAAATCATGCCCGTACAAGGCGGGTAAGTACCTAAGTATTTGAGCCTCAATTCTTTCTCCCTTGCCCCTCCCAAAAAATAGAACACTCGGAGCTCCGGATTCCAATAAGATCCTGTCATAATGACACTAATCTACTCATCCACATGCCTGCCCTTTCCCACGTCTGCAAGGGGGGGGGGGGGTA
>NGZO01000002.1:4117978-4184130 GCA_002215965.1 Aspergillus persii | reverse complement strand
AAGGGGGGGGGGGGGTACATACGTGGGAAGAGGATGGCTTCGAGGGGTTCGGCAGTCACCTGTTTGAAATACGGATTGCCAGGGTACAGGTGGCGGCCCAATCTGGAAACAGCCTTGGGGGGCTCTAACTAGTTTCACGTTATAGCACGATATGTTGGTCTCATAGGCGGCCACTTAGCTAGGGTGCTTGGAATGTTGGGTCAGGGTGACCCAATCAGGATATTGCTATGGCCGTGATGCGTGCGTGTCCTGAAGGGGGAGACGGGGGCCTTTTTTTTTGGAAAAGGAAAGAAAAATGAAGTAAAGGGAGGAGAAACCTTCTGCAAAACCAAAGGGCTCTTAAAAAAAAAAAAAGAAGAAAAGCAAGGAGATGAATGGGTGAAGGGATATGATGGCAAGGCTGGAGGATGTTGTGCAAGGTTGCCCTGTGGCTCTTGATTCCTTGATTTTAAGCAAACAAAGGCTCATTCATGTCAGATGACCTATCCACTGGTTCTCCCACATGGTATAGCGACCTTTCAGTGGAAATTGAATTCTCCATGAGCTGCACATCAAAGCATCGTTGGAATTCTTCAAGCGAGGATGGGGTTGAGGAATTACGAGAGAAGGATTCATCCGAATAAACTAATCACACAGCTACCACCAAAGCCTACCCATCCATTTGGAGACAAGGTGAGATCTTTATCCTTTAGTGTGTTGCCAAGATCAAGGGGTGCAACGTGGTCGAAGTCGAGGCCGTGCACCTACCGCCGCTCAGTTTCCAGCCGCTTCCTCATGGCAATGTCCTCTTTTGGATCCCGTCTGGGGGTCGGTTGGTTGGCAATTATTTGCTCCATCGCAGAATAGGGATATCGGATCAAGGGATGTGGTTGGGCAACGACAAGTCGGTAGATGCATGCTTGCAGTACTAGGTGCAGTGGTTGGCGTCCACGGGATGTCTCTCATGTACGGTTGGTAACACTAGATCATCACTGCCTACTCATGGATGGATTTGCAGCTTTGCTTGGAGGATAAAAATACCGTGCGGTCGAAAAATCCCTTCGCCCGAGCAGCGCCGTAAACAAATGCAAACATGTGTGACATTTGGAGGGCACCTTTGGATACTTTGACCATGACATTAGGAAGTACCTATGGACTCCGAGTAGGGGCGGTTAGAGCTAGACAGGGAGAGACGGGAGTATGTATATCGGTACCGTACCTACTTTTGTAAATAATACCTAGTAAACCACGTACTGTACCTAAATAAATACCGGTTCGGCCGCTCCACTCTCCGGATCCCAACTAAAGCTACGGCTGGGCGGCTACAGCCGAGACCAAGAAACACTCGTGCGCTCCGTGCAAGTGGAATGGATGAATGCCAACATGGCAATGACAATGACAATGACAATATAATGAGGATGCGGAGAAAATCACCCCCGGGGTCAAGTCGACATCAACTCGGGATACTTGGTGTACACTGCTGTCCACCTGGGCCCTGTGTAACTCAGGACGGCGGCGATACTGGTATGGTACCACCGTACCACCAACGCGCTAGAGAGAAATTCAGCCCCCTCCTTGCAGCAACATCCTGTCAAGCCACGTACTCATTCTTGCCTGTTTCATGCGGCACGGTGGTTATTATTGGCTCCCTCGTTTCTTTTTTCCCTTGGAAATGATTGTACGCTGGGGGATCCACTTCCAAAGTCAAGAGCACCTAGTCAAGAGCCCTCATGTTGGTCAATCTCTTTCCCTCTTTCCTCCCCCTCCCACCCCACACACCCCTCGTGCAAGGTTAACCATTATTCATACCGGCAAGGGGCCTAAATGTACGATCATGGCGTATCTATAGATTGCTTTTTCTTGGATTTCCATTTCTCGTTGCCCGCGCTATTCCCTTTCTTTCCGGAGCTCGGCCGGCTTGGGAGGCAACCGAAAACACTATCCACCAATTTGGAAAATGCCCGGTGCAACATTGCAGATGTTTCAACTCTTCGGCTGCAAGGTGAGCCATTCAGCCCATCATTGGCTTGCATCGTTTATACCGCATCGGGCAATCGATTCTTCTTGGAGTCACCCCGAGGAGACCATCGAGAAATTAAAAATAGAGGGCCAAAAATACAGGCTCGAGGGGGGCGCAAAACAACATCGGCGCTATTTCCGCGGCCACTTCGAAATCAAGAAATCAAGACCGTGCTTGTGCTGGTAGGGTCGACCAGGACTCGGGGGCTCTGAGAGTCGACCAGCTTTACCTACAATATACTGACGAGAGTAGGCAGGTAGGTAGGCAGGTAGGTTAAACGGAGTCATTCATTTCTGGATAATAATGGGAAGGTACCGTTGTAAATACCCCAATCAACAAGACCACCTCTTCGGTACCAGGGCAGGTACTTCGTAGGTAGGAGGTATGTATGGTATGGATGTACCTAAAAAACCGAGCTAACCGGCAGGAACCACATGGTAACGGACCCCGGGCGGTTGGCTCAGCACTGCCTGGTCCGCTGGTTGCTTGTCTAGATTGAATCATTATTATTATTATTTTTTTTAAAAAAAAAAATCATAATAATCATAATAATATTTTATTTTATTTAGTTCATTTTCCATACTCCGTATTTGCTCTGTCTCGGCCATCTCGGCCATCGGGGTCCGTTCAACAGCCTCACATTCTAGGATTCCTTCAGCCCACGCCGGGCATTAGCAGTGACGCAGCCCTGCGCATCCATTCGGGAAAAGTTCCCTACCAACACATGGTTTCGCCATGCATGCGCTGCGAGGCTTCCAGGCAAAATCCCACCTGCTGCGAAACAAATCTTCCGTCTCCCCCATTTCAGGAAATATTCAAATATTAAAATAGAAATAATGGCAGTTACCGGAATAAATTACTTTTTCACTTTGTATTTTTTTGTTTGTAAAAAAAAAAAAAAAAGGAAGTTCTAGAAAATCAAAACTAAAATCAATGGAATTAAAATAATTGAGCCCTCGGAACACGGACTAGGACTGTTATCGCAACGGTTCACTCACTCGTCCGTCACATCGGAGACCGGGGCTTAGCGGGCATAAGCTACGGGCTCTCTCCAGCTGATCGACCAAGGCTCCGTTGTTGTTGTTTTAAATACTGGCTGATTCCTGGCCCTCGTTTTAGGTTTCGTTTTATGGAACGTGCTGATCATATTCGCGGGTACCTAATCGACTCGGCTCTGTATATCTATCTATATAGTCAACCTTGATCTCCCTTTTCCTCTCTTGACTTTTCGTCTCTTCTTTCCTTTCCTTTAGCACAACCTGTCCAGCTGAAACCGGCCCACTTTGTCGGTGTCTCAGCCCATCGCCCATCTATCTCATCATCATACATACCCATTGTCACGGAACTCTTGCCCACCTCGATACGTCAATATTGTTGCTCTCTATCACTTTACTATTGCCGCCTCCCTTCTCAGACCCAACATGAACCGCTCCGCTGGTTACTCGTACCACCAATCCCCGAGCTCTAGAAGCTCGTCGAGTCACGGCACCAGTAGTGCTTTCAGTCCGAATGCCAACCCTAACGAGGACTGGACCAAGATCTCCGATCTTGCTGAACGGCGACGCATCCAGAATCGCATTGCTCAGCGAAACTATCGTAAGTAACTCCTCTCAAGATTTATCCCTGAGGACATGGATCTGACCGTTGGTGGGTGCAATAGGCAAGAAGCTAAAGCGGCGATTGGAGGATTTGGAAAAGCGGGCTGCCACAGCTTCAGTGTCTCCGGAACGGACCCTCGAGAAACCAGAAGCAGTGAAGACCGTGCATCCTGCCAAACCTCGTGCAAAGACCCAGCGCACGTCCAAGTCGACGGCTGGAGAGGCGCAGAATCGCAATACTACGGAACGAGCTGCTCCCTATGACAGCTACACAAATCAGGAAGAACGGGGTACCCTGTTCTCCCACCAGTGCACACGCCAGCTTTCTGCATCGCCGCCTCCGGTCTTCTCCTACCCATCATACTCTCATCTGGATCCCTACGGATCGTCGGGCTATGGGCAACCACACCCATACCATTCCATCCCCAACTCCTACCATGACATGTCTCTCCACGGAGAATACGGAACGCCGGTGCCTCCCATAATCCCGGTTACGATGACCAATGCGGGGCCAACGAAGAGACATCCAACCTATGCCGACGAAGATATTATCAGTCCGTTCAGCATGAGCTATGCGTCTATGGCCGGGATTGACTTGTGCCCGACTTCTCACCACCTTGCAGAGCCCAATATCCCGGTACATACCCTTCCCCGTTCATTGAACCGGTCTGTTCGGAGCCTCCAAGCCAGCAAGCGCTAATGCCATGCTTTCAGATGCCACCGCTGTCGCAAGTGTACAGCGATGATCGCTCCTCGCCATCCACACCGGCAGAGCCGTCAATCATGGCATGTCCTCTCACACCGGAATCAGGCCCATGCTCCCCTCATTCGTTCCCTCCTTTGATGTAGTAATGACCCGTGATTTTATCCGAGGGTGATTGCAGATTTTGTGTGGTTACTCGTTCACTTTTATATATTATGATGACCGATACGACCATTGATAACGGGCTTCTGACGGTTGGCAGCATGGGCTTTATTCTATCCGATTTTCTTTCTTGATGTTGCTTTTCATGCCTGGACTACCCCCCTCTATTCTTTTTTCTTTCCTTTTTTTTCTTCTAAATTCGCATTGTGTTTGTTTCAATAGCCACTAGGCAGGAGGGAGGAGCGGGCAAAACTGGGCTAGTTTGGGTGTTTGTTATGTACGGGCGATTTTTGGCGAGACCGATAGAAGCGTTCCTTGTTCTTACCGGCGTTTTGGCAGTGCTGGACTGAGGGCGTCTCCCTTTTTTTTTTTTTTATTTCATTCTTGTTTAGATGAATTGCAGCGATACAGAAGCAAGCAATCAATCAATCAATCAATTAACGAGAAAGCGTCACACTGGCTATTACCGCGAGGCCTCATTGTATCGCGAGCGGAGAATGAAGACGGCCCCCAACCAAGTGGAAACCTCGGGGGCCTAAAGTGAGCGACGCTAGACAGGGAAGTCCTGCAGTCCCAAAAGTCGGATGGAATTGACGAGATGGGATTGCTCGTGTATCAGTCGTCGCTCACGACGACGGTTCCACCGAGCTAAGGAAGCGACTTGTCCTAGCGAGGCGAGTCGTGCTGTCCTCGACACACCGTCCGCCCGTACGCAGTAGTAGGCCTGATGTACCGTTCTCTGTACCTTAGTCGGAGGTCAAGCAGAGGCCTACGCTTCTCCGTTTTCCGTTCTCCGCATCCATGGAGGGAAAATGGACCCCAATCGCCATCACCCGCCCGGAGTGAATTGGGGCGGATGTTGCGAAGGATTGGCAACCTGGACGAAAGGAACTGCACGTGTCTCGCTCGTCTTCGGAGGCAGTTGCCGGGGTTTTCTCTATCCAGTACAGAGTACTCCGTACGGAATATCAGCTTAGAACATACAGACTACAGAGTGACGAGAAAGATCCCCTACTGGCAGTCGGGGGCACCCACTGAGTTCCAGCTATCCACGGAGTATACATTACACCCATGTTGATTACATCCGTCATGATCACTGTTTGACATCCGACAAATGTCAATCATTGATACCTGCAGTGGGGCTCTGCGCCTAGAGGAGGGGGCATCTCGAACGAACCTACGACCGTCCAGAATCCAGGACATTCCTCGATTTGGAGACTGCACGATGTTGGTCCGTACGAGCTGCGCCTCCACCGAGCTGGCATGATATGGCACCGTGCATGATCATTCGACGAGCAACTGCAGGCCCTGGCCCGGGAGCCGCCTTTAGGCTGTCGACTATTGATTGACCCTGTGTGACCGGACGAGGTTCACCTGCTGCACGTCCTGTCCTGTCCTGTCCTGTCCTGTCCTTCCTCTCCTCTCGAGTCTCCAGTCCTCGACTGCTCGTCCTCCCGAGCCCTCCTAGACTAGCGACTCCGTGGCACTCGGGGTATCGGTACTTTGGGGGAGGGGGAGGAGAAGAAAGGGAGAGGAGCAGGGGGTTCCGTTTCAAAGCCCTCTTGCCCCTCTCGGTATAGGCCGTTTGTCAACTTGTCTTATTATTATTATTATTATTATTATTATTTCTTCCGTCACTCACCTTGAGTCATTCGGGATTAACAGTCGTTAAAGGCCGAGTTCAGCCTCCTTGCCTTTTCCTTTTTGGTTATTATTTTTTATTCACCTGTATTTTCTTTTCCTTTTTTTTTTTCTTCATCTTGGAGGTGGCTCTCTTCCCCTCCTTTTTCCATCGCCGAAATCCTGCGGGCGTATCGCTTCGAGAATTGGGTCGTCCAGAGTCTGGCCAGACATTATTTCATTTTCATCACACCCATGGGTCCGTCGGTCTGGCGGTCCTCTCTGCTCAGGATGCGGGTATGCTCTTCCCGAGCCAGATCAACGACGAATCGGCCAATGACGGGCGGAGGTTGCAGAAACTGAATGCTGACAATCGGCATCGTGTGGAGGGGAGGGGAAAGGTTAGTGGGTGGAACCTTGTTGGCCCCTTGGTCCTTTGTCCAACATTCCCATCCCACCCATCGCCGCGGACGTGCCGTTTGCTGCCACTAGCTGGGCGCCTAACTATCACCAGTCCATGTGGCAACTGATTACCAGGTATTTAACCGTGTTTCGCTAGTCACGCCCCAGAGTTGCACCGGGTATTATTCTCAGATACAGTCCGTTGGGGTTACATAACATGGTCGGACTCGGAAACAATCAATCAATCCATGAAGCAAAGGGCCCTAGGGCACCCAAGACATGCAATGCAGGAAGGTGACTGCCTATGATAGCCTTGGTGACGACCGTCGGGTTGAGCAGAAGCTCGTATCCGCCGGGCGTCGATTTCCTGTGCAGTAGTCTGGCATCCCAGCTCTGGGCTCGGATTCGTCAAGCATGGTTGCACACACACGCGGCTCAATCAGGCCAATGATCGTGTCCAATACCGGTGAAATCCGAGACAGACATGGATAGAAGTATTGGGGAGACTGCAGTCTCTTCCCGATGGAAAGTTGAGGGCGAATTGGCGATATGGTTGAGGGATTCTCTATCGCCGTTGGAAGGGAAAAAATGTCGCAATATCGAAGGATACGACGCACCCCTGCAAAGCTCGTCGTCGACCGGCAGAATGACACAAATGAACTAATCGATCCTGGGCCCTTAGGCCCTTGGCCCCTTGGTCGCCTCTTTGTCTTACCTTGATTCTCCTCCGTATTCCATCTTGGGTTTTGGTATTTGGTTTCTTTAATCTCCCGCTTCCCTGTTTTGTTTTTTTTTTTCGTGTTTTGTTTTTTTTCTTATCAACTAAAATTAAATTAGGAGAAGCGTCCGTGAATCCTGAAGATTACGCACCGTCATTTCACCACGTGCGAAGGCCATTAGTGCATTTTTAGCCCTTCTTGGAACCTGCAATGGCCTGTTTCAGCAACCGAATGATGGCACGGTTTAGTGATCGTTGCCTTCACCTACTGGACATACTTCGGAGTACATCCTAGTCGTCCCCTTATCTCCATTGGGCCTGTTGGTCGATCCCCCGGGGGTGTCAATGTCATCATGTCATGACACCCATCAACCAAAAATAAAAGAAAAGAAAAGAAACCTCCCTACATACATACCTACCTAACCTGGACCCCACTGATAAAATACGTACTCCGTATGGAGTACACATCAAGACCTACCTACTCGCGTGGCGGCGCGGATGAAAAGTTTCTAGATAGATTGAGGAAACTAACGTCTCACTCGCTCAGCAGTCCACATTGACAATGTACCAATAGTAAACGGCGACGGTTTCTCACCCGCCCGTTGATTATCCGCTAGGACCAGCCTCTCAGAAGCTTCGCGCAATATCTCCCTTCTCATCTGAGGCGCGGGCTGATAAGATATTCTCGCTACCATCTATGTAGGATGTCCATCCATACATAGAAGCCACCGCAGAGTGTCGGCGTTGAGGGGCCGTCAACTTGGTTCGACTGTCTTCTGGCTTCGAGATATGTACATACATACTGTGTTATTGTCGCTGTGTTGAATCGATCCAAGGAATTGCCGGAGTCGGTTGGTCTTTACGGGCGTTGCTACGTGATGACCCTGCACCCTGGGATCTACGCCTATCATAAACGATACTCATTTGTCGTCTAGGAAGTGAAATATATTAAGTTAGATGCGAAGGGTCTCGAATCATTTTACTTTATGGGCTCGGCCGAGGCTTCGAAGCCACGCGGGCATTTGAAAGTCGAATAAGTTCATATCCATGAGTTCCTCTGTACTATGCTCAAACTTGAATCTGTACGCCAGGAAGACGACAAAAGAAATCTCGACTCAACGACGCCTCGATGCAGCTTTAAAATAATAAGAAAAAAATGTAAGGGGAAAAAATCCAAGTCAATAGACAAGGGGACAAGGCGTCAGGAGAGGATGTAGCACGGGGTGACAAGTAAATGGGACAGTAGATAAGATAAACAAAATCAATAAAAGATAGATAGGGACAGGGGGCAGAGTATGGGTGTGAGTGAGAAGGGGAATAAAAAGGAAACGCTGCGATAGGACTTGCTTCTCATCCCCCCCCCCATCACTTTGTTCCCTCTAAGGATTCTCTCTTCATTTCCAGCCAACGAAATCATTAAAATAAGACAAGGAACAAAAATGTCATCACCTCATTCATGCGGCATCCGCTCCATTAATACTCATCTGATCAGGGTTGAATCGTCGTCGTCGCATCGGTGCCTTCTTCCTTTTGGCAATCGCCGCGTTTTGTGCACTTCCAGCAGCGGCGCCCATCTCGGTATCGCCGTCGTTGTCGGCTGATCCGTGAAGCGATTCGTAGTGAGTTAGCTCGTCAAGCTCGGTAATGTCGGTTGGTTTCATTCGCAGCCATTTCATGCGTGGTCCCGATCGAGATCGTTCTGAAACGCGGAACCCGTAGATGCGGGACTCGTAGACCTTGCCCTTTCCAAGTCCCGGGCTGAAGTTAACAGTCCGGACCCCGTTGATCTCCACAGGCTGATTGGGAGGCGGCACGTCGGGCGACACTTGGTTGCTCATGGAAGTCAAGGAGGATCGCGCAGGCGACACCGATAGGGGGTTGTCGAAGTGAGTTCTGATGTCCAGATCGGGGAATGTCATGAAGAACAGGCATCCAAATGTGGTCCCAAAGAAGGCACCGTCAACGGAATGGAATCGGCTGTTCGGCGGTGTATATAGGTCTTGACAGCTGGGGCAGAAGAGCTTCACGGTTTCTTGGCCAGGAGTATCGGAACGGCCAACGGGCAGGACTTTGCAGCCATTGCAGTGGACGCGAGGACATACGCCAAAGTGCTGCATTTCATACTTCTCAAGCATCTGCTGGATTCCGGGGCGCGAGGTGATGTATCGCTGATGAATCAGTCCGTAGAGCAACTCGGCAGAGCTCTCAATCACGCTCAAATCACTTGCCACACGCGCGTGCCTACGATCGCTTCCTCGCCGGTAGCCAGGTGGCTTCTCATCGCCCAGGATTTCGTCATCGTCCTCTTCTTCCTCCTCTTCCTCCTCCTCATCTTCCTCCTCCTCCGGTTCCACGTCGAGGATCATCTCGAGG
Source organism: Aspergillus persii (assembly GCA_002215965.1). Lineage (NCBI taxonomy): Eukaryota > Fungi > Ascomycota > Eurotiomycetes > Eurotiales > Aspergillaceae > Aspergillus > Aspergillus persii. The sequence goes on along the minus strand of NGZO01000002.1, from coordinate 4,174,555 downwards.
GCCTCCTTATACATAGGCACCTGCGATTGCAGCCCCGTCAGGTTGAAGTCATCTTCGATGAAATCCTCCGACACTTCCGCGAAGAATTCATGGCCCATCAAGGAGCAGAACGAGGAAATCCACGACTCCGGAGCGCCTTCCGACGACGACATGTCGAATGAGTCGGATGCGGATGACGAGGGCGTTGATTCAGACAGTTGACTCAGATCCAGCCTGTCTAGGCCGTCGGCCAACGCCGAACCTGTCTCTCTCGACACGTTGCCGAGATGGTGATGAAAACCGGTTCGATATGCTCTCGGAAGGAGACAGCACTGGCTGCAGACCAGTACCTAATTCGCACGGGTGGTCTGATACACCAGTCTATGGCCTAGAACTTGGGGGGGGGGTAGAGCAATCAGGTAAGCAAAATTGGCAGGGTTGGTTTATTATCGAGGAGCAGATGACCGCCGGTAATCGGTTGGGATTTAAGAGATTGAAAGCGATTGCGTCTATCCGGAAGTCTGAGGGGTCATGACAAGATGCGGGCCGGCGGGTTTTTGTGCGATGACGAGAGGAGGCGTTGACGCGAGAGCAATGGCCGTATCCTAGGGCCTGTCTTCAGGCAAGCATCGAGATGAAGCGGAAGCAGGGATGTCCAGCAGCGAAAAAGTGCCGTTCGAGGTGGTTTTGATGGACTGTTCTTTCAGTGGTGCGGTTCGGTGATCGATCGACGGAGTCGAGGGGTCTCCGAAATTAGGTTTCGTGGGGCGGTGGGAAAAAAGTGGCTGGTTCAGCGATGGGACGAAGGGCGTCGCGCAGCAAGTGTTGTGGCGCCTTCTGATACCGACCCATACGTCGGGGTGGATTCACAAACCGACAGGACGAGATAGACAGGATGGAAAGGAGAAAGGAAAGAAGGAGACGAAGCAGCAGCAAAAGAAGAAAGTCGAGGCGAGGTTGCCGCCTTGTCACGTGCGCGACCGGCGAAAGAGGCTGGCTGCGATAATGAAACCGTTCAACTACAGAGTACGGCGTACAGTACGCCTGGCCGGGACAAACAAGACCCTCGGTTCCGCACTTCTCGCGAGTGCGGTAGGTAGATAAGGCTAAACAACGGCATGTATGTATGTACAGATAACAAGAGAGAACCAGGCATCCCTCAGAATAGATCGCGGATGACTCGAGAAAACTCCCCCTCCTCCCCTAAAACGCCAGACAATCCCTCGCCCGTGTTCTGAATCTCTCCGTCATGGCCTACAAACCCGTTGATATCATCGTGGGTTGTGTTAGGCGCGATAAAATTGCCAAATCCCCCAACGGCCTCGAACAGGTTGGTGAGCTCCTGGCTCATTTGCAGTCCGTTCAAGGGGCTGCTTCCCAATTCCATCCCGTTCATCGGCCCGTACATCGAGATATCCTCGATCGGGTGGCCTGCTAAACCGGCCATGGCCACCGCGGCCGTCGAATGGGGATCGTTCACGTCCGACCCGAATGGGCGCACCAGCATGCCTAGACGCTCGCCGATTTTGCGGAGGCCTTTGATGGTCTTCCACAATCGTTTCGATACGTACGACTTCGTGCTGAACCCATTGACCAGATCAAGTGCCATGTAGAACTCATCTCGCACTTGCCGGTTGAATTCAGTCGGTGCGTGGCACACGGCCAGGAGGAGAACCGCCAGTGCGGCGACAAGGAAGTAGTTGAAGGTGATCTGCTGGGTGCGGTAGATGTCCGACGTCTGGTTCAACCGCGTCAGCACGCGGACCGTATCCTTAGCGACGTCGACCACCGTTTGGGCATGCCCTTTGTCCTCGGCGATACTGGCCGCGGAGTGAAGGACCGGACGGTAGATGAGGATGCGAAGCTGGTTCATGCGCAAATATACAAGCACCCGCAACCGTCGAAGACCTCGACTGGCGGACTCATGTTTTGGAGGCTCCACGGGATAAAGTTTGAGGGCGTCTGGCACCTGTTTATACCACTGCAGAATTTGGTAATCCAGATAGCCAATTTCGTCCCGTCGCACGTCGGTCGTTCCCTCCGACCCGAGCCCGGAGTACCAGATCTTGGAGCTAATGCGATTGTAAGAGATCATACACTTCAGATATGGCATGGATGCATCCTAGAACTGGGTCAATACGTGAACACACTCTCATCTTTTCCCATCTTTCTTTTATTTTGGAGGGAAGTAGACCGTACCGGTTCAGGGAGATTCGGGTCAATGTCCTCGTCCTGAATGACAAACGGCAAGCCTGTTCCGAAACTCCAGCGCCTGTCCAAGGTGTAAATAACCCAGAATATTCGACTTATTTCCGGCCACTGGTCCTCGTCTGGGAAGGATTTCACCAGCGCGTCTCGTCGGTGTAGGCCCATCTCAAGACACATGCGCGCCGCAATACCAATGACCCGGTAGGCCATAGCATCGTCGTCAGTGTGAAAATGATACGTTGCCTATCAAGGGGGGCCGGGGGTCAGAACACGCTTCGATTACCGGGGCCGTGGGATACATACCACCATTCCCAAGAGCTGGATTGTTTTGATATTTAGCGAATCCCAAAGCTTGGATTCAATCACAGGTCTCACGCTCAGATACAGACGCTGGCCAAGGTCGCTCTGGCCGCCTCCCTCAACAACCAGGGTGGTCGCAATGATCATTTTCAGAAGATTTGTATTATCATCTTGAAGACCGTCTGACCCAGGGAGCCCCCGCTGCGCGAAGCCAGTGCGGGTTGCGGCCTCCATAAACGTGTAAAGAAGGTTAACCTGCCGGGTAACTTTGTCGATCTCTACAAGCGGATACATGATGCCAATTTCATCTTCATAGATGCGACAGAGGCGCAGGGCATCCTCTCGCTTGATGGCCCATATGGGATCCTTTGTCGGGTGTATAGAGGGGACCGACGGAGGGACGCGAGGAGGCGAGCCAGCGGGTGTAGCATGCGCAGTGGTGAGGTCGTCCGTGATGACCTCTTCAACGGGGGCGATGCCCATGTTCTGCAGACTAGACCTGGCAACGTCAAAGTTGAAGGCAGAGCTGGTGGGACCTTGGAATCGGGGGTGTCTGACGCGCGGTTTGGCTACCCCAACATGCATAGGGGAAAAGACAGATTGCGAGCCGTCTCGGGAAAAGCCATCGAACCCCGGGGAACCCAGAGACGATCGCTGGGAGCGAAGATCATTGAGGCTAGTGAAGAGGCTGTTTACTTGGTCTTGGAGAGCAGTAATCTGGTCTTTCATCGACCGAAATTCCCTGTTTGCCGTCACGAGGGTCAGTCGATCAATCGCAATCGGGGCCGGGAAGCCGGGAACACAGATGGAGGGAATCAGACGCACTCCGAGTCCTTGAAATTGTTATTGCAACAATTCGGCGCATATCGGCCTACAGTATCAAGTCAACGACCGCTTTTTGCAAATGCGGAGAGCCACCCGTGGAGAAAGAGAGAAAGAAGGGAAGGGCAGAAAAAGAAGGTGGGCGCTCACATTCAAGATTGAGATGTCCGCAGCGTTGGCAGGGGACTTGACCGTTACATTTGATCTTGCGACGCTTGCATTCATTACTAAAGGCATTGCCACCGGGGGGTCAGCGCCAGTCTCTGGATAGATACCGAGCACGAGGGGAGTGTCACGGAGAATCTAGACCCGGGGTCATACCAGGCGATGGAGATGTAGCGATTCCGCTTCGAGCGCGTGTGCGTTCCGTTGGGTTCCGCTTTCCTTTTGGCACTGTCGCCAGCCTCGGCGGGAACCTGGTCGCCTGATGGCGGCTGCGACGACGGCACATCGAGTTGGGGGGACTCTGAAGACATCGCGGCGGATGCTTGGGAAGGAGAAATCCGGCGTTGGGGCCGGAGGAGGCAGCGACAGGCGCGGAGGCATTCCTGGCCGCGCGGGGTTTCCGTTTTCCCCAGGCCCAGACTCCCTCTCCTTCTTAGTACTGCCAACTTTCCTTAGTATCTCTTCTCAACCTTCATCCTTTGGCCGGAAGGTGGGATTTCCCGGGCCCCGGCTGCCAACTAGTTGGAATGCTTCGCGTCAGCTCCAGGGCTCGTTCTCACTTCCCACGCTATCCGATTCTCTCCCAGAAGCGCTCCGTCTCTACCTCTACCTTCCGCCCTCTCGACACCCTCGACGATGCCGACGTGGACAATTTCCGCGAAAAGTGCTTTGCACCCGAGCTTCCAGTCGTCCTCCCCCGAGGTCATTTCGATTACTTCCCGGCCGTAACGCGCTGGTTCCGCCCGTCCACGTCCCAGCCATTAGCATCGCAGCTTAACACGGACTACTTGCAGCTACATGGCGCCGAAGCTTTTGTCCCGCTGGAACTCACCCGCGCAATCTCGGACGAGGAGGTAGAGTTTCGGAAATTCCACGCTCCGTTGAGTCTCTTCCTGGAATGGATGCGTGCCGCAGAGACCCAATCACCGACCACACGCCTCTATATGGCGCAATGCCAACTGCTCGATTTGCCGCCGACGCTGCGCGGAGACTTCCCGGTCCCCCCTCTCGTGTCCCAAGCAGGCCGAGGCGACATTTACGACACCAACGTCTGGGTTGGATACCCACCCACGTATACCCCGCTTCACCGCGACCCGAATCCCAATCTCTTTGTTCAACTCGCCGGGCAGAAAATCGTACGATTGATCGCCCCAGACAAAGGCCAGGCTGTGTTTGCGTCGGTGCGACGGGAACTGGGCAGAAGCAGTGATCATGGCGCTGCCGCATTCCGGGGAGAAGAAATGATGCAGGGCCAGGAAAGGAGCTTACTCGAGGCGGCAGTTTGGGGGAATGGTGCGACGGCCTCTAATTCGTCGGCATTCGGGGACTGTCAAGGGTACGAGGCACATCTGGCTGCGGGCGATGGACTGTTTATCCCCAAGGGCTGGTGGCATAGCATCAAGGGCGTTGGGCAGAGAGTTACTGCCTCGGTGAGTCTACTCGCGATACTGCAGAATGTGGGATTGTTCTAATGGATGACAGGTCAATTGGTGGTTTCGATAGGCTCGACGAAGCCTCGAAGTTGGCACCCGGGTCTTTTTTTTTTTTTTTGCTATAGAACTATCACGATCTTCGAGTATTCTAGCTTATTTGTCTCTCTCCATCTGATTTGTATATATACACGTTTGATTGGCTATCCATGCCACTTTTAGTAGGTATGGTATGCCATGCTATTATAAATGGTCCGCTGGATGCTGTGGATGTATCATATGTGATGTAGAGTCAATCCATCATGTAATGATGGTGGTTCAGGCCGGCGAAGAGATGCATTCGCGCTAATCGGCGATCGTTCTAGAATCCTCCGCCCAACCCACCTCGAGCAAAATAAAACACCCACCAACTGCCCCGGCAGTCATACGTGTCATACGTCAGTCATATTCCCATGCAACCATAAAACACGTCACCCCCCCATATTCCCTTCCATAATCAATCGACAATCAAGACATGTACATGTCTCTTCCTGCCATATCTCGCGCCACGCTGTTCCACCTCATCCTCAACCCGCTCCTGGTTCCATCCCGCGCATCCACCGCCCTCGCCTCCATCCCACCGTCCTCGTCGCAGACCACCTCCGTCCATTTCATCCACTCCCAATCGTGTGCTCGACTCGGAGCTTTCTCGGTCTTTCATCCTCAGTGTCCTGCGGACCCTACAGTTCCCCATCCGCAAGTCAAGTCCCACGCCGCCATGTCGACTCATTCACCGAAACCCCAGCAGCAGCCGCAAGCAGAGCAACGACAAGAAGAAGCTAGTAGTCACAATGCCCAGGACGAGAAGCAAAGTGGGCGCCCGCTCGCCCTTCCCGATGCAAGCTCCGCCGACTCGCAGACCGCGAAGAAGCTCGACGTGAGCGGCGGCGGCGATTCCACCGTGACGCTGGACCATCTGGGTCCCATGGTCGTCAATCAGGACGGAACCCTATCGCGGATCACGAACTGGGCGCAGATGACGGAGATCGAGAAGAAAAATACGCTGCGGGTGCTGGGCAAGCGGAACAAGTTGAGATTGGAGGCTGTCAAGGCCGCGGGAGGGGCACAGGGAGAAGAGTAATGTAAATTGTAACGTTACTCTGTGCTCTTTCTTGTAGGAAAAAAAAAGCCTTGGTGGATTTTATTCGACGCTCAGCTGGCTTTTTGTGCATTTTGTATTCTGCATTTTCTTTCTTTCCCTGCACCCATGTACATGTACTCATAAACTGGTTTCGGCGTTTATTTTTACTACATACATCTAGACTGCATAAGACATCTAGTCCTATGTTTTTGACATGTTCGGGTCATCGGAGCCAGATCAAAAGTAGACCGACTGTGTTTCCGATCTTCAACTATCCAAGATGATCTTCCCCCGAAATTTTACTACTTAAAGATCCAATCGGCGAACCTTGAAAAGACGTTGCTGCACGGTACTTAGCTTTCAGCTCGACGGGAAGGAGGAGGAGAGAGCAAAGCAGAGCTGCCTTTCCTTACCTGGAGGGGGTCGGGATGAAGTTATTTGTGTAGGTCTCAATCTCGTCAAGTCCGGTCACCAGGTCAATGGATTCAGGCGTTTTGATCACCGTGCGATGCCAGAACTTCCAGGAAAAGTACAGGATCGGAAACACCCCGATCATGGTGTATGAGAAGAAGAAGGTGGGCACGTCCCAATTGCCAGGCAAGAACACCTCGTAGCCACCTACGAACGCCATGACGCTGGTGCAGACCAGTGCAATGTAGGCGACGTAGGGCTGGCCCAGGCTTTGATAAGGGAGAGTATGACGGGGCACGCCCTGTGCCATGAGAGCCTTTCTGAACCGGGTATATGTGAACGTGACGACGGAAAAGTTGATCAGTTGCGAAGCCGTGACCTACAGACGCAGAATGAGACCACCGACAGGTCAGACAGTCAGACGGGATCTCGAGCGTGCACTTACCAGATTCACAAACCACTGCAGGACGACTGACGCGCTGTTGGACACCTGAAGAAAAGCGAGGAGCGCAATGAGAAGCACGATCCCAACGCAGTAGATGGGAACGCCGGATTTCGTGCACCGCGTCAGCATCCGCGGTGCCTTTCCATCCAGCGCAAGCCCGTACAGACTTCTACTGGCACAATAAACATAGCTATTTCCCGCACTGAAGGCGGCTCCGAGAACCATGGCGTTGACTATGTGCGGAAGAATGGGGATGTTGAGTCGGTCCATGGCAATCACGTAGGGCGAAGCGGCGGCGCCAGGCAAGTCATTCTTGAAAGCCGCAGCCATCTTCTTGTCATTATAAGGAACTAGGATTCCTACACAGAGAGCTCCCAGGACGAAGAAGGAGGTCAGCCGGTAAAACATGCCGTTGAAAGCACTGGGCAACACCTTGCGAGGGTTCACCGTCTCCCCAGCGGCCATGGACACGTAGTCCGGACCGGCAATCGTGAAACTGGCCTGGATCAGACAAGCAAGGAAGCCCAGCCATCGACCGAGGTCCCCCGTCTTGTAATACTCCGCAAATGCCCCCGGGTTGTTCCAGTATCGGAAGCCGAAGCGGTCGCCCTGAGGATTGCCTCCCAGCATCACGATGAACGTGAAGAAGATCAAGCCCACGCTAAGCAGCACTTTACCAAGGGAGAGCCAGAACTCTGCTTCCCCGTACCATTGCACCGCAAAGACGTTAAGGAGTCTAAGATAGCCCGGGTCAGAATTGAGGGGACAGTGATACCATGGCTACTGCAGGCAAGGTCACGCACATAAAGAGCACAAGCACAATCACAATGATTGCCGCTACCGGTACCGCATCACTCCAATAGTTGATGATCATGCTACAGGCGGTGATCTCAAAGGGCACCATGGCGGCCTCGAAGACGAAAAAGTTCCATCCAGCTGCCATCCCGAACGCTTCGTCGACGTAACGGCTGGCAAACCGAATAAAAGGCGAGGAAATGGGGAGGTATGTGACCATCTCTGCCAGACCTATGAAGCATTCTGGTCTTAGTAAACGCTACATGATCAGAGGGCAGGGGCAAGATCCTAGACAAAAGGGGGATGGGGACGGAGAGGCTGCGATGGGAGAATAGGATAGCCGAGCAGGTCGGTGAACCGATCGAAACACAAACGGCTTGTATATGAAGGCGCTTTTGGAACCATAGACTCTGCGAAGGAACAAGACACAAGGCCGCTTGGGGGAGGATCTTCTGCTGGCGATCGACAATGGAGACGGGAATTGGGATTTCGTACAAACAGTTATAGCTAGGATAACCGAACACCTAAAAGTCAGAGAGGTATAAGATTCCATAGACCCAAATCAAATGACAACACGGTATGCTTAGGAAAGACAATGGTTCCTAAGTCCTGTCACTCCGAGACCGGCTATCGTAGGCTGCATAGGCTCCGGGTCCAGGGATCTTTTCTGGGGCAGTCTTTTACGCCTGGTAGGAAAGGATTGTTTTTATAGATTGTTTTGTTGATGTTTCAATTGAGAACCATGTAAATCCTACGCCACCAACGGGCGAGGGTGACCAAGATCTCGTGGCGCCGTTTGGACCGGAACAGTAGCAAAGCAAGAGCGCAGGAATAGATTGCATATCGATAGAAAGGACGAGGACTGACCATATGAGAAATGCCAAAAACAAGCTTCCAGGACCACCTTTTCCCAGGCTCTTGCCAATCTGGACATATAACGCCGTGCCAATTGTGCCGCCAATACCAATCAACTGGATATGCCTGGGCTTCAACTTCCGATGTGTGTGGTCGTAGGCCGGTTTAGCTGTTCCGTCATCAATCGAGTCTTCCCGATTATCAACTACGGCGTGCTTCTCCGACAGGCTCGCCGAGAGTCCAACTCTTTTTGTCAGATTGTCTGTTGCCAGGCCCGAAGAATTGGCGGCGGGGGGCGACCCCTCTCCAGGAACGGATTCGGGATCCGAGTTAGAATTGACCATTGTGATAAGAAGAGATTATCAAATCAGACAGGAATATCTCTAGGGAGAAAGGATTATGAATAAAGTTTTTGAAACATCAACTTGCGGAAGGTGAAAGGGGAGTATGAGGTGGAAGGGAGGGAGGGAGAGAGGAAGAAAAGAGAACCGAGGGGCTGAGGGGTAAAAAGGCAATCCTTTTTAACAAGTACAGGGTGGATTGAAGAAATAATGGGGGAAAAAGGAAAGAATTGTGCAGACTAGTGACTGGGCCGGTCTAGACGAGCTATCATCACGTCAATGTAGTATTGAATCGACCTAAGGGAAGTGAAGAGAACAAGAGGGAGACGGGGGTAGAAAGAGAGAGAAAAAGAAAAAGAAAAAGGGAAAAAAAAAAAAAAAAGGAAAGGAAAGGAAAGGAAAGAGAGATAGCCGAGCCAAGAGGACTGAATGCATGCACGGCGTACTCCGGGGCGATGCACTAATGTAAAGGGCAAATCAGAGGAGAGGAAAATGATTCCAAGCACCATAAACTCCATCCCAGAAGCAGGGAATTCACGAATGACACCGTCGCATGAGACGACATCACGTTCACAGGAGGTGAATACTGTCCGGGGAAGAGACTAAATCCGGCAAAGTTGGTGGGGCTTTTGCCTTTTGGTTAGGAATTAATATTGGGAACGATTCACTCCGTACTTCGTGGAGAACTAGAGAAGCGAGACAGATAATAATGTTCATTCTCGACGTAGATCCGAGTCTCGGGGATGTGAGGTGCCACCCTTAGCACTATCTGATCGGGCTGTCCATTTCCGACTGTTGTCGCTGGCGTTCCGTTGGCGGCTTTTTTCCAAGAAAACTTGGAGGGAAGAAAGAATCGTTGTCTTCGAAATGGAGATAATGGGAAATGTCCAACTCGGACGAATCCACTCTGAAATGCCCTTGCCCACCGCCTCGGAGGACTTGACTAGAAGATGCCTCGGTTGACGGCGGGTCCTTTGGACGCCTGTCTTGCCGGTGCGACGACATTGGTAAGAATTAGGGGAAGAGGCGAGATCTGGGTTCAACAAGTTGTTCAGGACGTTCCGATTTAATCTAAGGACGTTGACGTCACGAGGTCTATGCCACGTGAGACGGCAAAGGCATAGAACTCTAGTTAGTGACAGGATTGTCCCTTGGATGCATGTAAGAGTCTAAGATAGGCTGTCATGCCCGACCGCCGACCTCCGAGCTTCCCCGCCTGCCCCGCGTCTTTTTCTGCCGGAAACCCAAGCAGCTGCTCGCAACAACAACAACAACCATCCTTTTATTGCAATTAATTCTGCAAAATGTCGGCCCAGGATTCAGGGAAGAAGCGTTTCGAGCCCAAGGTGCCGGTTCAGCTGGATCCTCCCAAATATGACCCCATTTCGGTCGAAGAGCTGTCCAAGTGCGATGGTCGGTTTGCCCTGCTCTCACATTCAATTCCACTCTTGCTCTGCTGGGCTTACAGCTGACAATCCTTCCATCCTCCATAGGCACGGATTCAAGTCGCCCGACTCTGGTCGCTATCAAGGGCATTGTCTTTGATGTGAGCAGGAACGCGGCCTACAGTCCTAGTGGGCAGTATCGAGGTAGGTGACTCTTCTTTTTTTCTTTTTTTCTTTTTTTTTGTTGGGTCGGAGGGGGGCTCCCCATTGTTTTTATCTTACTCGGTGTCTGGGTGTCATGAGACTAAATATGAACTGACCCTGTCTGTATGTAGTCTTTGCAGGAAAGGACCCTTCCCGGGCCCTGGCCTGTTCGTCCCTCAAGCCCGAGGACTGCGTCCCCGAATGGTACGATCTGGAGGACAAGGAAAAAACGGTGCTAGAGGAATGGTTTACATTCTTTAGCAAGAGATATAACATCGTCGGAAAGGTTCAAGATGCTACGAATTACTAGAGTGGTGGATGTGTGGAACCTTTGGATACACAAGAATCTATACCCCGTGGCTGGTGACAGACATTACAGATGCATTGAGGATTCTTCCTCGATAAAATCGAATCCAGCTATCCCGGTGCCTATTGTAATTACAAGAAAACATCGTGCGCCATTATGTCCCGATAACTTTTGTCTTCATCCTCCCAACTACGCCTTCCCCTTGCGAGTCCTGCGTTGCATCCTCTTCTTGGCGATGATTCGGTTGCGCTTGGCCACCTTGTTCTGCTCTTCAGGATCGCCGTCTTGGCCCTTGTCGTTACTGTCCGATCGCTTTCTCTTCGTTCCATTGTTGGGTGCTCTGTTGTTCCTCGAATCGTCCTTGCCCGGCCGGCCCGATCGGCCCGGTTTTCCAGGCCGGCCTGACTTGCCGTCGCCCTGCTGGTCTTCCTTCTTCCCGTCGCGCGCCTTTGCTTGTAGTTCCATGCGACGCTTGACGACCTGGGCGTTTTCAATGGCAAACTCCACGATGAGTCGTTTCTTCTTGTCCCGGTCTTCCTCGTTGGCGGTCTTGGGTACCTCGACCGCGTGGCCGTTAAGCCAGCGTAGTCCCATCAGAGCATGCCGATGAGTGTAATACTCAATGAAGCCGTAACCTCGACTTCGGCCTGCGCCGCTATTTTCTTCGACCTTGCTGCCATCCCGGCTTTCGAAGACAATCTTAGCCTGTCTCACAACGCCCTGTCCCTTCTGCTTCCGCAACCTCTCCGCCTCTTTCATTTCTTCGGCAGCTCTCTGCAATTCATCCTTGGAAAGAGCCTGACGTCGACCGGCCGTAACGTCCTTGGCGAAGCCCACGACAGCCTGTCGAGCGAGCTGTTTCAAATCCTTCGAGGTCACATGGCGTGGGATGTTGCGGATGGAAAGTCGTGTTAGACTGAGATGGAGGGTCGGGTTCTTTTTGATAAAGGATTGCCGTTGCTTGTAGCTGTCTTCTCTCATTTTGATTTCAGACGGCGAGAGCTGTTTGTATAGGGGTGAGTTCTGGGGGACGGTTCCCTCCGCAAGTAGATACAAACGGCGCTTGTCGGTATCCCGTACGAGTCGCCGCGACGCACCTTCGTCTTCAAGCTGCGCCGCACGCGACTTGCTGACAGCACGGGAGATTTGCAACACACGGCCCTCTATGGTGTACCTGCCGGTCGGGTCGGCATTTTCGTTTTGCAAGACCGAATGCTTGAACCCGGTAGACGCCTTCTTGTTTGCCGTCTTGTCCCCCGCGGCGGGATCCTGTTGTTTCGGGGCGTCGCGTACGCATGCGGCCGCATCCTCGACCTTCCAGAAGCATACAAATCCTGTTCCACGGGGTCGCTCAGTCTCGGGGTCGACAACGATACGTGCATATCGAAGGTTCCCGAACTGGGTAAAGTGTTCGTAGAGCGACTCATCCGTACATGTAAACGGCAGGTTCCGAATAAAGATGGTGGAGGCGTTTCGTTCATCCTCTTTCTCTTCTTCTTCTTCTTCCTCCATATCTTCATCATCAATCTCATCGTCTTCATCGCTACCACCAAGGCTCTCGTCATCCTCATCACCCTCGGCGGCAGAGTCGTCGTCCGCGTCCGATTTTGTCGCCTGGGCATCATCATCGGCCATGTCGACGTCGCTGGATTTCCCGTCGGCATTTTCCTCTTGTCCCTGATTCTCCTTCTGAAGGTCCTCCCATACATCCTTCTTCACAGCCCAATCAACTGCCAGCGTTCTCCCGTCAACCTCTTTACCGTTCACAGCCTCCAGGGCCTTCTCGGCGTTCTTTTTCCCGCGCAGAACCACGAAACCAAATCCAGCGAGGCCTTTGCCCTTCTTTGGGAGGATCGCTTGTTTGACCTTTCCGAAACTTCTGAAAAGGACCGCGAGATCATCGGGTTCTTTGATGCTCCAGGGCAAGTTTCGGACGATCAACTTTGGCGGCAGAACGGATTCCTTCTGTTGTTCTCGCTGCTTTTTCAGCTCGATGGCAGCAGAGGACGGGACACTCTTTCCTAAGTTCTCGTCGATTGTTCGGTGGCGTGGTTGAGCATAGTCGACTCGAATTTTCTTCCCATCGAAAACGGACTGGTTGAGCTCCTCTAAGGCGGCCTTCGCGTCGTCGACGTCGGCAAAGGTCACGAAACCGTATCCCTTGGACTGCTTTGTTTCTGAATCCGTGACAACGGTGGCATGCTTGATCACGTAGGATTGCGAGAAGTGTTCCGCCAGCTTCTCGGTCGTCGCTGAAGCGGGAAGTGATCGAACGAACAAAGTTCTCTTGGGCTGGTTGGAGGTCGAATCCCCCTTAGCCACATTAGCTTTCGAAATATCCATAGCTGCATCGGCCACCTCCAGATTGGAGGTGTCTTTAATGTCGGGAGAACTTTCCATGCTGGCTTTATTGCTTCCAGCCATCGCGACACAGGATTTTTCTTGCAGCAGCAACAAAATCAGCGGCAGAAAAAATGCCGCCGATGTTTTGAGGCGGGAAAAGTGGGCCTGGGCGGTGAGGCAGACCAAGCGGAAGGGCGGCGGCGCTGGACGACATCACATCTTCCCGGATGGACGTCCAGGGGGGCTGTTTAGCTGCTGCAATTGCCGAAACCATGGCCAATGAGAACGAGAATCGCCCCTTGGATCGATCGACGGCGCGCTCAGTTCCTACACGACCGTCGCAGCCAAAGGTCCAACAACCAACGCCGCAAGCGCTTGCCAGCAGAAGCGGGCCTTCTGCGATTCTGGTTTCGACCAGACAGAAAGGCAACCCCATCCTGAACCATGTCAAATTGATGCCGTGGGAGTATGCTGATATCCCTGCTGATTATGTGCTGGGAGCCACTACCTGTGCCTTGTTCCTGTCACTCAAGTACCACCGACTGCATCCCGAATACATCTACTCTCGGATCCGACAGATGGCAGGGAAATATCTCCTGCGAATCTTGCTAATTATGGTCGACATACCCAACCATGAGGACAGCTTGAAGGAGCTGTCCAAGACGTCGATCATCAACAACCTTACACTGGTCCTTTGCTGGTCAGCCCCCGAAGCCGCTCACTATCTAGAATTGTATAAATCCTCGGAAAACTCTCAGCCGACGGCCATCCGCACGCAGCAGGCCCAGTCATACAAAGAGTCTTTGGTTGAGTTCGTCACGACACCCAGAACTGTGAACAAGTCCGACGCTGCCAGCTTGATTTCTAATTTCGGGAGCTTGCAAAATGCCATCAACGCACAACCGGAGCAGATTGGCTCAGTGCCTGGCTGGGGTGAGAAGAAAGTTAACCAGTGGTGCAATGCTGTCCGGGAGGATTTCCGAGTCGAGACCGCCAAACGGGCATCGGCTCCCGCGAGGGACGTTTCGCGTCAAGAGGCGACGCGTTTGGATACAATGACTTCGGGCAATCCAGAAGAAAATCGTGTGCAAACATCGGAGAGCGTCGGAAGCAACCGGGCTAGCGAAACCGACCAGGGCGAAATGAGTGAAGGCATAGTGGCGGCACTAACAAAGCTTCGTGAAAACGGTGGCTGAGCATCATGTTCATGAATATCCCCCTTACCTTGAACTTAAATGAACCAACGCGCTATTGGCTGAGACATCCTCAGGGAGTCAGGGTAGTACGCAGTAGGTGCGTTCACTTCACATTTGTGTCGGCAATGAGGCTCAACCTAAGATTTCTCCACTACATACGGGTTGCAAAAATTCAGATCGTCCAAGAATTTCCCACGAAAGATGCATTTCCCCACAACTGAGTTCTTACTCAACGTCTGCTGAAGAATTCAAGATCGAGGCGCCATTCTCCGGCGCAGAAACGGGATCTCCTGTTTTTGCTTATAATAGGCTGGTATAAGCTATATACTATATACGATTGGCTTGGTTGGATCCATCGAATAGCGTCCGTGGTAACAGTCACCAGAGAGATGACATAGAGCAATCGCATTAACTAGTTATTGAAGTTGTTGAAGAGCAGAAAAACAACCAGCCAGGATCATGTATCCACTCGATGGGGAATATCACCTTGAAAATAAACAAGCAATGTGGAGCCTGCCATGTCGGTTCGCCAAGATGAATCTACAACAGCCTACCTCGTATTTACGAATTCCCTCCAATGCATTCGGAATAGTTGGAATTGGCTTGATCCTGCGACGTTCTGATCGGCGAAGCCATGGACTTCTTCTGCTCCGGTGTGGTTGCATTACGAACGTTAGGCCGGCCCTGTTGGTGCTTGGCATCAGACGACGTCGCCTTGCGCGCCTCATGTAAAGTGCTTACTCCGTAGCCGTGGCCGAGCCGATCCTGACATCTCCTACTCCGTATTCCGTACAGAGCATATCCTATCATCTCCTTCTCTTTGCTACTAGTAAGCCGGCTAACGGGTCGCGTAATCTGCACTGGCACCAAATCCATCACATCCACTAAACTAGCAGGCCGCAATCAGGCCTCCCATTGGCACGTGTTGCTGAGTCAGACGCCGATAAAGTCACGTGTGGCGACGGTGGGGCGCCGCACCAAAAGGGGAAATCGGGAAGACGGCGAACATTGGAGTCTTTCCCCCCCCCTCTCGACTCTCTTTGATATGCCCCAGTGGGATCTGACGCGGCCCTAGTCAGTCACTCGCAGCAACGACAGCCCGTGAGAAAAAAAAGACAAGGGAAAAAAAGC
The DNA here is from genome assembly GCA_002215965.1 of Aspergillus persii. Lineage (NCBI taxonomy): Eukaryota > Fungi > Ascomycota > Eurotiomycetes > Eurotiales > Aspergillaceae > Aspergillus > Aspergillus persii. The sequence goes on along the minus strand of NGZO01000002.1, from coordinate 4,159,118 downwards.
ATTTTATTTATCCGAGCACGTCGGTAACTCTCCACCGACAAGCTAACTGGACAAGCCTCTTCCCCACCGGACTACTTCCCAACGCACGGCTTGACCTGTGCTATTTATTCGCCGGTCCGAGCCGGATCATGAGACAATGGGGGAAGAGGGTAGCAAGGACGCCGAGCCAAGCATCAGACTCGACGTCAACAATCCAGATCTGATTGATGCTGGTCCGTCGGGGGCTCCGTCTGCCCGCCGGCTTGCCGGTAGTCAGACGGGCGATCCAAGATCATCCAGGAGCAACCAGTCTCCCAGGGCAAATCAGCAGGCTTCCCAGTCTCGGAACTTCGAGTTTGTCCTTGTAACTGATAGCGAGTCGCGCCGTCAAGTCCGCCGTCATGCAATGCGCCAGTACATGCATCAGCGACGCTTGGACAGCATTGCACGACTGGGGACCTCTCGTGCACCGGTTGGCGGTTGGACTACTCGTTCCGCTTCAGATCCTGCGGTCTCAGGCCTGCACCCTCGGATTAAAGATGCACAGGGTGACTCTCCTACAAAGTCAGAGGGGGAATCGCCTTCCACGGATGAGGAGCAATGCACTGCACAGGAAGGGCAAGAGTCGTCCTCGCGGCTATTGATTCCGAAGTCCCAGATTATCAAACGCGAGGAGGCGCCGTCTCCTCTAGTTAGTAGCTTCCAATCTTCAGACCCCCGGGCCTCTCCTGGAGAAGGGGGTGTCAGGGATCCGTTTGGCTCCTATCCAATCCCGATCTGTCATGCGGACCATGAATTGATCCAACATTGTAAGTTTTGCTTGCCCTCTGTATCACATTTGTGAGATCCCTATACTCTGAGGGCGTCATGAGATTCCGCCTTAGGGTGTGCATTTCCTATATCTCTCTTCCTTTTCTCTTCGGAGACCTCATACTTCACCATATGTCCTGGCTGGGAGCTTACAGATAAAAAAGTTGTGGTTACCTATCCATCAATGATGTACAAATTTGTCGATCGCATAGCAGACAATCCGATGATGGAAATCTTTCGGCAGTTCGCTCTACATGATGGTCTTCCGTTCCAGGCTATGCTCGCTATTGCGTCCAAGCATCGCGCAGGCGTAGAGGGAAAGGTTGAGTCGGTTCAGAGTTTGACGCACAAGATGCGTGCCTTGCGGTTGATGAACGAACGCATCCAAGTGGATTCAACGGGGCAAAATGACGGAACTATATATTCAGTGGCCACTATGGCTGTCATCGAGGTTCGTCAGATACCCCGTTTTGAACAAGATCTTATCTGACACCTAGAAGAAATGGTCTAAGGACGCTTCTATTGAGCGCATGCACTTTCGAGGGCTAGCGTCGATGATCAGAAACCGAGGAGGGATGCGAGGAATGCGCGTTTCGAGTCCTTTCTTGGAAAAAGTCCTCTACTGGTACTTCCTGGCCATTCTCTGTCTCACTGTGGAATTAGAGGCTAACTGACTGTTATTGCAGGGTTGATTTCAGTTGTGCGCCGAAGGCAATCGTTAGCACCTCCCTGCCTTGGACAGGTGCAATGCCAGACATCCCACCCTCGGGGTTTGACTTTCTTTCTCACGACCTTCACTATTCCATACCTCATGATTCCATGACGGACGAAGGGCCTGAAAGCGAATGTGAAAAGCTCCGAGCATGTGAGGACTTTCTGAGATTCTTCCGTCAACTTTACAAATTGGAAAATGCCGCGTTGAACGCCCCTCGCATCCTAATATCTAGTAATTCCGGCCGGAGCACCAAGCAGTTTATTCCCGGCACCCAACTGCATTCCATTCTGACCATGCTTCCCGATTACGATCACGGAATCCGGGACATTCGATTTATTGATGAATATACGGGCATGGCATGCCTCTTATTTCTCGCTATCGCCCTATATGACAGCTATGTTAATTCCCTCAACTTTGACCACTACCTCGAGTGGTTGGGTATGGAAGTCAGGAAGTTGAATCCGCACGCGAACCCCAGCATTACGTCGATTCTCTGGCTCTTCCTGAACAATGGCGGGTATCCCAGGAATCATGCAGGGGACACGGGAGACCGGTGCTGGATTGTTTCCCGCATGGTACGGATTGCCAAACGCCTGGAATGGAAACGCCAGGGAACCATTTGGGACCGCATACGCCAGGTTTTAATTGACTTCATCACGACGCAACAGGACTGCGGCCTTGGTTCTGACGACGTTGACGAAGCAGCCCTCCTCGCTCGGCAGCATAGAACCTGTCGAGCTCCGGGATACTTCTGGGACGAGGACCAGATGCGTACATATATACTTGATCTTGAGATCCCTACAGCTACGACATATTCTGAAGTGCATACACCAGTCCTTACTTAATTCGTCACCATCACCATCCATTTCCTGGCTTTTCAGGATTTTTGGATGTACTCCGAAACAACGTCCGTTCCTATTCTCTCTATTCTCTATGTATTTTCACCTCACCTGGCTATTTGTTATAACCTTTTTTTATTTGTCTCTTCTTTTTGTATGCCTCTACTTCCACCCTACGAAGACGACTGATGACGACGAAATGGTAATGAACATGAGCATGGAAAAAAAAAGAATAAAAACCAAGAATCCAGGCGCAACTGTACAGGTGGTCGATCAATTTTGACACTGCTAGTTACTTTACATTTGGCATCTACATAATCTCCTGGACATCCATAATACCATTGACTCCAAGTCCATACTATCTGCCATTTTGATCATGTGATCTGACAATGAGTCCTTTATCCTGATCCCCGCTGTCAACGATGGACTCTGTCGCCTTTCTCTATCGGTGTCAAGGAAGCAAGGCATTCCACATGCGCCCTAACTATCGAAGCTCGATCGATTGAATTAGCCCGGAAGCGACGATGCAAGGGTCTCAGTCATGGTACCTACTATCGCCCTAGGGATAAGTACTCCGTATATACTTATGCAAGGCACGGCGCCTTCCGCGGTAATTGGTGTGACACATCAGGTACATAGTTAGATTCGTGGTAAACTCTCTGACCGGCGATAAAGGCCCTGATAACTTGGCATTTCCAGCGTTAACGTCTAGCTGAAACTACGGCCTTCTACCTTTAATCGTGCTGAATGGCCGAGGACATGGGGGAAGCATGGAATCATCCATTGTATCATCCATTGAAATGACATAATATTCAATACCACGTAATGATATAAAGAAGCGTGATAGTAATGCCTATCCGGTGTAAGTAATCAACGGGGGAGGATATAATAATGACAAAAGATAAGAGCATGTAGCAATCAAAGGACAAAGATAACGCCTATACGATCGACCAAATTCATGGTATCAAATGCGGACACGAAGAAACAAGGAAAAAGAGAAACAAAAACAAAAACAAAAACAAAAAAAATGAGAATAGAGCAACCAGCTGGTATAAAAATGAAGGTGTATCTTGTGTGTATGTGTGTATTGAGGGGAGCACGGGATAAATGTTCAACGTCCCTCTCTTCTTCTTCTTTCTCATTTAGGATTCTTTTTTCTTTTCTTTCGTTTCGATGATCGAAAATTTCGTCATTATCGGCCATGCCGCATGTCTGTTCCGTATCCATAAGAGCATTAGAATTTCAAGGTGAGGAAAAAAACCAAGTAGTATATCGAGAAGGCAGAGAACTTTCATCTAGCTAGGTTTATCGCAACCAATACGACCCAACAAGGCTTTGTGGTCGCTCTGCTGGCCAAGTCCGACTCGGCCGCGTCCTCGAGGACGAACGGTAGAAGATCCATTTGCTCGGCGCCATTCGGCATTTGTACCCTCAGCGACAGCGACGCTGCCATTGGCGTTGTCCTTGCGCCCCGCATCAACTTCTTCATCTTCATCGTCGCTGCGGCTGTCCTCGGCGTTCCCCGTACGAAGGACCGTCACAGCAACGCGCACGACCATTGTGAACCAGACTATTGAGAGCGCTTGCAGGGACAGAAGGAACGAGAGGAAGATCCACTTGATCGTGCGGTTCATGCAGATAGGGCCGTCGAGGTTCAAAAACGGATAGAAGAGGTAGGTGAAGTTATCGGGATACCCGTTGGTGGAAATCATTTCCGCGGTGGTGCCCGAATAGCAGCCATATGCCATTTTCGCGGGTACCTCCTTATAGATAGACCAACACAGTAAGGGGTACATGATATGGCGCGTAACGACCCACATGCTCATAAACACGCCGAAGGCGACATTGCAGGCCCTTTCGAACTTGAGATATTTGAGGATTTTCGCCGTCTGGGGATCGTTCATGTCAGTCAGACGTTGGGGAGATGGTATCCCGGTAGCAACTTGTATCGAAGGATGAACTTACCGGCAACAGCAGATCCACGATATCCATCAGGCACAGAACGACATTGGAAACGTTATAGAAGCCGTAAATATAAGCCGAGCTCAGGAGAGTGCTGGTGATTATGTGGTGGGTCAACATCTGGTAATGATCCTTCCGCGGCTCCTCGATGTTGAGGACGAAGATCTGTTGCAACCAAAAGGAGAGCTGCGCCAGCAGATACCATTTCAGAGTGCCCGAAACGCCTCGTGACGGCCATTCGGACCAGATAGCACCGTTGTCCAGCCAGTAGTAGGAATTGGACCAAATATACTACAAAATCCTCTGTCAGCATGCGGTCCAGCAGCAATCGCCGACGACGGAGTGGTACGAACCAATCCAAAAGTACAGAAAAACCAGTAGTATATCCACTGCCAGCCCTGCTCGGCGAATCGCACCGAGGCTTTCTTTTTCAGACCGGCATATCTGGCAAACGGGCGGAATACCCAATCGATAGTGATGGCCCGGACGGCCGCAAAGGCGACGGCCGAACTGGCGACAAAGTAGATGTCGTCCCAGCCCTGAATGTAGAGTCCGGTCTCGGGTTGGTAGTAGGACAATTGGAAGAAAGGAGCCGTGTAGGGACTAAGCGAAGGGTAGAGGTGATGAACGGCCAATAGCATCGACAGAATTGTCAACGAGATCCCTGTGCGCCACGAGACGGTCAGTCAATATGCCGGGGGTGTGGAATCATTGCCAATTGCCCCAACCGGACACGTCGGGCAGATTCGCAACATATAAAACGTCACAATGGAAAAGAAAAGAAAGAAAAGAAAGGGGAGGGAAAGAGGAACGGGAGAGAGAGGAGGGAGAGAGGCATACCGATTTGGTTGTTCACTATCCATTCTCGGAACGTGGTTTCTTTGGCGACGGGTCGGTGGCCGGTAGTCGAGGTGGAAACGCAGGCATTGAGTTCCGTCACCGAGGGCGACGGGGGGGCAAGGTCTTTATCCATGAGAAGAGGGCTCGAAACTTCAGAGGATGCCAGATCCCGAGATGAGTAACGAGGAGAAGAGGAAGAAGGGAGAGAGGAACTGGGAATCGGAGAGTCGGCCACGGCAGAGGAAGAAGACGGTGACCAATGATGGCGGGGAGAGAGCGAGACCGACGGGCTAAACGCGCGGTTCCGCGGTGGGTTTTTTTTTTTTTTTAATTTTTGGGCTAAACCGAGAATTCAAAGTAAATCAATACAAGAATAGCTCGTCAACAACAGTCATCGGGATGGATGATTCGCTGCGAAAAAAAAAAAAAAAGAAAGCATGAAAAGGCAGTGGGTTGATTGGAGGATGACCATGTACCGGACCGGTCATAGGCGAGGGTCTCAAGGGAGAAGAGTAGACAACAAACAAAACAAATGGCAGAAAAGGGGGGGGAAAGAGAAGAGGAAGGAGGAGTGAAATAGAAACAGCAGGAGGGGACGGGAGAAAAGACAAGATGCAGATGCAGATGCAGATTGGATGAAGATTGGATGAAGATGAAGATGAAGATGAAGATGCAGAAGATGAGGGTGACGATGCAGAAGAAGAAGCGACTGAGACTGTTTCACAAAAGAGGGACGGCCCACGCAGTTACGTACGCGGTACCTCCTCCGCGGGCGGGCGAGCCATACTGCGGTGAGGTACCTGCGAAGTACCCGCCAGGTTATCCCGTTAAGGTTCCCGTCCCCCCAATGACCGGCGGCCGGCGGAGGGCGTGCTTCATTATTATTCCTCTAAGTACTCTGTACTAAAGTATCTTACAGTTACAGGGTATTACTCTGTAGACGTTATTGGGGTGTGGGAAGCCTAGTCTAGGGCTTGGACCCTCGATCTGCACCCATCAAGTGGAGTTCATGCATATGGACTTCGTAGTATGGACAGCGTACGCTCCACGCTCCGGAGCCTGGACTCCTGCTATCTACGACGACTGTGTACACTGTACAGACTACAGTGTAGTATCCAGGAGATCTCATCTTATATGTATATTCACTGTACAGTACTGTGTAGTTGCTCGTCTACTCCCCGTCTTCTGCTCCGCGTTGCCCGCTCTCCAACCCTGCCGTCACCCCGTTGACATATTCTGCTGCACTGACCCCCAGCTTGGCCAGATCGACGCCTCCTTGCCCGCCCATCGCCTGCGACATGGCTCGAACCACCTCTTCTTCCTCCCAGATGCTCGTCACGTCCACCGCCGAGTCCCCGTTGCCGACCCTGCCGTGGTCCGTCTGCGTCTCGACCACCGTCCGCCAGTAGCCATCGTCCCGCTCCTTCAGCACCTTGTCCCGGACCACCGCGTTCCGCGTCACGCTCGTGGCGTGTAATTTTGCGCTGGCCCCCGTCAGCGCCGAAAGTGCATTGTTCACCAACTGTTCCACCTGGTCGGCCTGGGACGGCGGCGTGAAGAAGAAGCGATTGGTGGCCGTCACGTAGATCAGAAACGCGCACGCACCGTCAAAGATGGCAAAGGCGAGCGGCCGCAGGAGGGTAATCTGGTGGTACAAGCTCGACGGCGGTTGAATGCCCGCCCGCACCGAAGCCGGGGCCGACTGCACCGGGTCCCGCGTGCAGACAATGTACAGGTCGATTGCGGCCAGCGCCAGTCCTGCCATGGTGAATTTGTTGCGCCAGCTAGCAGCCTCGCGACCGGTAAATGGGGCCGACGTGGCGACGCCCACAATGACCATATGGAACAGATGCGGCAGGAGTGTATTGAACGGCAGGTAATAGAGCAGGTAGGTGTTTATGTTGTCCGGCGAGCAGAATTGACATCCGGTTAGTGCCTCCGGTCCGAAGCGTAGGTACACCTTGCGGGCCCCCACCGACGTGAACTTCGATTTGAGCAGCGTGTCCGCATCGGTCAACGTATTGCCGGGCCGGTATCGCGCGAGTCGGTTGAAAATAACATCGGTCGAGGTGTTGATGCGCGAGCGAGTCAAGGCGAAGACACTCTCGCCGGGGGCATGGGGATTGAACGGGAGACTGAGAAGTAGGAAGAACAGGCACGCAAAGAAAAGGACATTTAGGGCCCGTCCGGCATCGGCAGACAGAGCACGGGGCTGGGGACGTGACGCAAGTGCAACTCGTAGGCTTCGGTAGTAGTTGATGGCACGGGGGATCAAGATAGGCGCAAAGAAGATCAGGAGCGATTTGACGCTGTAGTCGGCACGTTAGCACGAAATACAAACAGACCGGGACAGGTAGGTCGGGGTACGGCCATACGTTGCGAACGAGATTCCAAGGTCCACCATCTTGTCGAGAAACGATGGCTGCCAGAGGCTGAGCGATGAGAGAAGAAGGAAAGGAAAGGAAGTCGAAAAGGCCGCGACGTGTCGACGCCAAGAACGCCGGGGCCCAATCACGGGGCCGCGTGTATACTTCATACTTCCTACAGTCAGGCGGAGAATCCATGGCACATAGAACTACAAGAATGTCGTATTGCACTATAGAGTCAGCGGTGTTGCGAACATAATGAGAAGAGATGGAGAAGAAGATAAATAATCAACAAGTACAGTGCAAAATGAAAGGGGAAAGAAAAAGAAGGTAAAGAAGGAGAAGAAGGAAAAGAACTATATGACACTCGCGTTAACCCTGAACCCCGCTAATCCCTTTTCCATTCTGTTAAACGCCGTCATAAATAGTCTTCTCAGGAAGGAGCCGAAGAGTTACCCCCACAAACCTGCTCTTAGTCATGGTTCGATTGCATTGCAGGATGATGTGCCAGGTTTGGGATAGCGACCCCCGACGAATCCCTGGAGTATTTGGACGACGCCGCATCGTTCGAGTTCACCGGATGAGAGATCTTCAGAGGGAATCGAGTCATGCTCCGCATGGAGGACTGTCTTCTCACCGGGGACTGCACGGTATAAGTGGGCAGCGAATCCTCGCGCTTCAGGCCCAGCTGAAGAGACCGTTGGCTGCCATTTCGCGCGACAACTTTGTGTGGTGCAACTGCTCCGTAAACCCGGACATGACGTGCGCTGACACCGGCACCACGATTCGTGAAAATGAAACTCTATAGTCGCGACTCGATTGTTAGTATAACCACCCATTCGCAGATTGATAACAACACAACTTACCGAGATCACGTTGACCACGCTCATGACCATAGCCAGGATGCCCGCAGAGATCACTATCCGCCAGAACGCAAGCCCCAGAGAGTCCTGACTGGTGGCTGGTGTGTTAAGATCGCCCAGAACGCTAACTCCCAGCATCATCATCACGATCGCCAGCGTGATAAATCCGGATTCCTGACCCAACAATGGCCAGTTGCTGTCGAAATAGCCGCGGAAAAAGGGAAGCTCGGAGATGATAAGGAAGACTGTGAGTTATGGGTATGTCAACAATTGTATTTTCCCAGGCAAGTACCTTCAGATATATAGGTCTCAACTTACTGCTGACTCCAGCAACTATGGCGTGGGTGACGGCTTCGAAAAAGAAAAAACTGCTCAGCAGCGAGATCTTGACCAGCATTACCGCATTGGCGGCGATGATATCCAGAAAGACGATTATATTCAAGACTCGGATAGCATTCAGAACCACATATCCTGGACCAGCCAAGGACTGTTTCAGAGACGCCATCATTGTCTAGATTTTGGTATAGAGTAAAAGAACAGAAAAGAAAAGCCAGTGTTGTTCAACCGGAAGACGGAATTTTTAAACCTCAATCATGCAAGCTTGTATAGTATGGGTCTGGAGAATAAGTACTGGTCCGAGGAAAAGGAGGATTCCCGTGGAGAAACTTTTGGTCGAGTAAACAAACGAACAAAAGGAAGGTGGAAGCACAAGGGCCGGCCAGCAGGACCGTGTACTGAGAAGGAGCCAAAAGAAAGAAAGAGCCACGAGGCCGAGTCGGGGATAAAAAGAAAGAGCAAAGGCAGCAATGGAGTCCAATTCTCCACAATGGAGCGGCAGTCATTCAGCCTGCAAGTTAAGGGAATTCTTGCAATGGGGGACATCACGGAGTGAATGGGTGGCCCAACAAAGACAACAATAGGCATTACAGACAGGATCAAGGGCTGAAACGCCATCAAGGCTCAATGAGCAATAATGGCCATTCATTCTCCGGCGGCTAGCTATTTTTATGTTTGTAGGGTATAGGGTGCTTGGGAAATTCCCATCGAGATATTCCTGCAAATCTCGTAGCGCTGAGAAGGGCCCTGCCCATACTCTTCATGCCTGACCAGATCGGACTGCAGGGTGCGTTACGGATACGCATTAGAAAACAACAGAAGGAATGGTGGACAGCGTAAGACTGGCATTGGTTTGAAACCCTCGTTGCTCTACGGGGTTGTGGTTATTGGCCAATGGCCCACTTGTACTTCTAGTCCTTCCGTTTCTTCAGGTCAGAACAGACTGCCAACGGAGCATTTTAAGCGCCTGGGGGAGATTCCTTGTTTCAACGCTGCACGATACCCGCCGAGGCGGTTACAACCTCCCTGCTTGGTGCTCTGCGTGTCCAGTTCGTCGTCCAATATAACCGCCTGGAGGCTCCTAGGCATGTCATCTGCAGACACTGAAATGGGAGAGTTCAGTACCTACTCCGTTCTAGCGGCCGAGGAGACTACCTAAACATATCGAAGAGACTCGACCTCAAATTCCACCGTACACTTGATGGATGCTAGGGGGGGTATGGGTTATTAGATGGATTGGAGAAACAACCATCCATCAGCAAAGAATCACAAGCCGACAGGTCAAATAGGGGGTCGATGAGACCAAAAAGGTACTCAGAGTATGCAGAGTCCAGAAGGACCGGAGATAACGAAGAGGGGAAAACGCTGGGGGTGGCGGCTCGGCGCCTGAGAACTTTGAAGACAGGAACGAAAACTTCCGCTCGCCTTCCCCCTTTCTCTTTTCTCTTCCTTTGTCCGTCAGCCCTCTCACTCTAGTACTCAGCACCTCCGCAACTCAGCTGCACCTCTCACATCGTGAAATAACTCAACCTCCTGAAATTCGAAAATGTCTCGTGGAAACCAGAGAGAAAAGGCTCGCGCCAAGAACCTGAAGGCCGAGAGTCAAGTGGTAGGTTGACGGTCTCCTATTTCCCGCCTCTTGATTCTTTCTTTTCATTTGCAACCATTTTTTTCCCGGCCTTCTCTTCCCTAGGTCTCGCATGCACATAATCTCATGTTACGCATTCGAACCCAAGTCACTAACGCGCATGATCATTTGCGAAGAAATCCAAAAACACCATGAGCGGCTCCGAGTACCAACGAAGCAAGGAAAGCAGCGCTGCTATCATGCGCGAGAAGCAGAAGCTCGGTATGTTTGTGTCCACCCCATAGCTGCTTCATTGTTGTGGACTATCATTAACGTCTCTTTTTCTATCTCTCAAGCCGATGAGCGTCGGGCAGCTGAAGCCGGCAAGAAGAAATAAACCCCCTTCTGCCTCCCGGAGTATCTTCCATTTTTTTTTCATATCACTATCGATTCATCCGAGTCTCCTCGCCAGTATCCGCCTGTCTATCTGGCGATGTACGCATGATCTTCTGTCCGTATGCTTTGACTCGCAAGTTGCAATAACGTTTTTGACGATACTCATTTGGGGGTGCTTCCATACACAGTCTATTTGTTACAAATGGCTGTGTCTTTCTTGGAAAGTTGAGAAAGCCTGGATTCTGAGAGCGGCATGTTTGTGTGGCATGGTGGTGAAATGTTCATTTTGGATACTCTACAATGACGAAATGAAGAAGGCTAGGAGTCATTGGCGCAGATTATCTTTATATATAACATCATGGCAAGCGAGGCGTTTATTTCCATCTGCATTAGCGTTCATATCCTCCGTAGTCTCATGTTCAAAATAATGTCTTTTGTCTCGAAACATAGCCTACTCCACAATCCACCAGGGAGAGGCTAACGCCGCAACATTATGTTGCGCCTCGCCCAATGTCAGGAGCCATTCATCGGGGCCAGCTTCCTGGCTGAGATAAACCGCATTATTGGTTAACATCATTTCTGACCAGCTCTGTAGGCTTTGGCAGCGGTGAGCAAGACCATCCAGGGTCTTTTAGGCATGGACATGCCATGCGCCTGTTCCACCACATCTGTGGCCGTAATATGTGGACAAGAAGGTTGAGCGCCTCTGATTAGCTCTCGAAGGTTGAAAGTTTTTACAGCCAGATCCACGAACGTCCACAGAGATTCTCCCTCCCAGCCAATGTCCACAGCAAAGCGGAACACCCGGCTGACCGCATTTTCCTGGACTCTCCGGTTTTCAACCGCTTCCAATATGTCAAGGGTAAACATCCAGCCAGATATATCCGCCGGATGTGCCTGACACCAATCTAACATTGTACCGACTATCGGTTCAGCTAGCAGCTGGCGGGAGCTCGATGATTCCCCCGCGTACTCCGACAGTATGCCGTGCAGCTGTCTCATATAGCTAAAAGCATAGTAGTTCTTGGGATGTAAATCCCCCGCACGGAGCACAATAGCAAGTTCCTCTCGAAGGAAATTATGTAGCCTGTCTCGGTCGATGCATCCTTTCTCGCAAGCTGAAAGCCGCGGCTCCACAAAATCCGATCTTTGCGGGCCCAACTCTCGCCCGCTAGCACTGCATAAACGAGCCATTTTCTCCAGGACCCATAACCGATGCTGCCAGAGTGTCGGCGATTTGGTGTGTCTATGCAGTGGCGAGCACAGAAAAGATGTCATCAGAGACAATTCCGCGTCCAGCGCTTGAAGCAGCGTCTGTAGGGCACCGTCGTTGTCGGGGTTGAGGTCATGTCGCTGCGCAAGGCTAACCAGGCGCTTCTTTCGCCAGTTGCACGCGGTGAGATGTTCGCAGTCAAAGAGAAGGATAATCTCAGAGCAAATGGAGAAGTCGTTCGTTCTCACCTCCGGGTCTATTGCAGCCGTTTCCGCATGTCCATGTTCAAATGCAGCGGAGTCACTCTCCGGTTTACAGATCGAGTCCTTGAAAAAGATGCGTCGGGCCGTCACAAAGGCCTGCACCAAGTATTTCTTGGTGATCCCTATCGAACAATCATCTTGAAGAAGCGGCCCTAAAGCAGGAGGAAGGATCTCGATTTCGAGAATGCGATTGTTCCTGGTAGCAAAGACGCGGGCCAGGTCATGGAAAGCGGCGTCTGGGTAGGGCATTTGGAGTGCATGGGCGACATTTATTTGAATCAGCCGCCGATTGACATGGCGGTTAGAGCCTGGCGAAAGGGAGTGTGGCCATGAAGAGAAGGAGGAGTGTGTATTCAAATTTCCAACGGAGGGGCAGAAACGCCGCCAACCGACAAGGCACAAGCGGGCGGGAACAGCAACGCCCCAACCAACGTGCCAACGTCATTCGAAAGCACGGCTTCTTCATCCTCGTCTGAAGAGCCACCGCAAGTTCCTTTTCCGAATTCCTTTGGCTCGCCTTTTGCCCTTTCGGCGCAAGTGGGTTTCGTGGTCCTCTCCACATTCCCGAGACCTGCTGTGGTTTGATTCTCATCTCTCCGGCCTTTTATTCCCACAGAACCCCGGACGTTCTATTGCCTTCATAATGCTGTCCCTCATCTGGACTGTCTTCTTCGTGCATGTTGCCATTTATTTGGTCAACACCATTGGTGCAAGCACAGTCGATAATCTGGTACGTTACTGCTCACTCTCATTCTTCCTGAACCCGCCGGACCGTCCCAGCATCATAGTCAACACCGCGAACCTGCCGACTAACAGATCATACTATTTCCCTTCCTCTAGCTATGGATTCTCTACATGAAAATTCCTACTTCGACGTCGAAGAATGCGCGCGAGCAGAACCGCCTGAAGCGCGAAGCTCTCCAGCTGAAACGGGAGATGAATAACACCAGCTCCCAGGATGAATTTGCAAAGTGGGCTAAGCTTCGAAGACGGCACGACAAGACAATGGAGGAATATGAGGAAATGAGTACGTTTGGAGAAATTTTCTATATAAAAGACATGCCTGCGTGCCCGTGTGAAAACAAGGACAAAGTCGGCCTCCGAAACAGTGACGCTAACATAGGGTGAAATCTAAACAGACAAGGCACTGACGGGACAAAAAACCTCCTTCGAATGGAGCGTGAAAATTGCACGATGGCTGAGCACGAACGGGCTCAAGATCTTTCTTCAATTTTGGTACTCGAAAACCCCCGTCTTTGCTCTTCCGGAAGCCTGGGTTCCCTACTACGTCGCGTGGATTCTATCATTCCCGAGGGCGCCGATGGGCTCGGTCAGCATCCAGGTTTGGAGCAACGTATGCGCAACGGCTATTTCGATTCTCGCAGAGGTGGTCACAATTGTGGTACAGGCAGGGGTTGGAAAAGTACGCCCTGCTCCGGTGGCTACGGCTCAAAAGACGAAATGATTTAATGTTTGTCATGCTACGTACGGATGGGATGGAGTCCGGTGGACTGGAAAAACTGGAATAAAATTGCTAAATGGCATCAAGAAAATGACTCGGGTCATTGGTTTCATTCATGATATTATAAACCTAACAATATAATGCTATATCAAAGCTTTGAGAGATATGTTCTTCAGATATTAAGAAAAAATCGTTTCTCGTCAATAACCCCATACCGTAGTAGGGATCTCAGGGCTTGACTCTATGATTTGTATATCATCATATGAACATATGCAGCAAAAGGCAAAGACAGAAACGACTACTCTGTAGTAGTCCCAAAGAAATGAGAGTCCGACCCATTCGACAGGGTTTCTGTGCCAGCGAACGTCCATCAAGACGCCACTGGGTCACCGCTTTGCCATAAGCTACAGACTCGGAAAGTGAAGAAAAAGAGAAAAGATATTGAACTCCTCGCCTCAAGAATGAGCCCCATTGAGTTACCCAGGTAGGATGACAAGACCCTACTGAGCAATCGCATGACTATTCAAACACGACGAAAGGCAACCCAATAGAATAACCTCTCTCCGACATCCCGCCATATCACCATTATGTCCACCAGACCGAAATAACGAACGGGTGTTGGATATAGTCATGAATGCCGGGAGAGAATAGGGCAGTCAGCCGCTATCAAATTGCTTCTATGGCGGCGCGTTTCCGCATTGCCTGACCGTAAAACAAATGGACAGGATGTCCGGGGACTTTCCCCAAAGCATGGAGAGAGGAAACTCCCAGAGGGAGTATCCTGTGCGTGAGCTTTGAATGCGATCCTTTGAGCGAGGAGTTGGGAGAAGAAGAAAAAGAGAGAAAAACTCGGGAATTTTTTGGGGGTTTTTTTACGTCGCTCGGTTGATCACGCTAGCCTAGTTTGGGCTAGATAGATCATGTGATTATAGTCTTACATTGATCAATCACGTGTCATGATCACATGGACAAACCGCAGGTACATACTCTCACTCACAATAACAATTTGCAGTGGAAAAAATCATTTTTAAGCTATTTACCTCAGAAATACAGACCATCCCATCGCCAGTAATTCTTCCTTATGCCTTAGGCTTAGCCTTCCCCTTGCCCTTCTTGGCCTTTGCTGCAGCCTTCGTGGCAGGCGAAGCGGTGGCATCGTTGGCTCCCTTCTTGCCATCCTGCTTGGGGGTATCTTGCTCAGTGACCGGCTGGGTTCCCTTCTTCTCCTTCTTGGTCTTCTTGGGGGTATCATCAGACTTCTTCTCGGCCTTCGTCTCCTTGGGCGCCTCGAGCACCTTGGGGGTCTCTTCCTCCGCGGCCTTAGGGGCTTCAATTTCCTTCTTCTCACCCTGGACGGGGACCTCGTCCACGCTCATCAGCTGCGGCATCTCAAACTCGTATCCGAGGTCCTTCAGCTTCTCGGCCTTAGCAAGACGCTTCTTCTGCTCTCGCTCAATACGTTCGGACCACTGATCCCTTGTCTTGCCCTTATCGAGGCGCTTCTTCTCGATACGGTTCCACGGGGTTTTCTTGAATCGTCGGTTGGCACCCTTCCAGACCTCTGGGTGCAGTTGATCGGAAGGTATGAATTTACACTTCAGGATATGGCCGTACATCAGATAGTTATCCATAGTCGCGGCAACGACCTTGGCAACGGAGACCGACTCGAATTCCACGAAAGCGTAATGTTTGGAACGACCGGTAATGCGGTTCCGCGAGAGACGCAGACGAGTAATCTCACCGAATTGTGAAAAGTATGCGCGCATTTCATGTTCGTAGAAACCGTGAGGGATACGTCTAAAGCATCAAATGTTAGGACCAGCGGGCATAGGATACATGGTAGACGCAAACCGTCAGGGGGGAAATACCCAACATATACGGTACCCGGTTCGTCTCCGCTGCCAGACTTCTCGTCCTTCTGTTTCTTTAGGATCTTTCGCTTGGCCTTCTTCGAATCAGGGATCTTAGGGACTGGTTTGCTGGGATCGTAGCCCTCATCTCCCGATTCGTCCTCATCGCCACTGCTCTCGAAACCCTTGATGAGGGCAACAGTTCGGTCATCCTCTTCCTCATCCTCTCCAGACTCAGAGGCGGCGGAATCATCATTGTTGTCAGCGACAACCTCGGGCTTTTTCGACTTGGGTGTAGGCTTGGCGTTGGTGGTCTTCGCTTTGGCAGCCGGGGCAGCGGTGCCGTCCTCCTTCTTAGACTTCTTGTTGGCGGCCTTCTTCTCGATCTGGGCCTTGGTGGCTTTCGCATCCACCTCGGGCTCGCTTTCCTCGTCGTCGCTCAGGAAATCGGCAGCGCGCTTGCGAGGCTTAACCTGTCTCGCGGGCTCGCCATTAAACTTCACACTCGAGGCGGACTTTTTCTCGGCAGATGCGCCATCGTCCTTGTTTTTCTTCAGGATCGATTTCGAGGCCGCCTTGGGAGCTTCGGCGGGCTTCGCATCCGCTTTCTTGGTCTTCTTTGCGGGCGAGTCGGCGGCAGCCGCGGCGGCAGCTAGATGAGAAACTTTTCAGTAAATGAACGAGGCCATTGGAAAAAATTTTGAAAAATTTTCAAGAACATACCCTTGCGCTTGTTGTCCTTCTTGTTGGGAGCCATTGTTTCCCCGAAATTCAGTCAATTGTAGGCTGTGAACGAGCTCTACAAATTGGACACAGTCAAGAAGACGGAAACTTTTTAGGAAGGAAACATTTTTTTTCTTGTCTTTCCTATGCTCCGGCCATGACTGGAAGGCGGTGAGAGTGGCCCGTAGTAAGCCCTCGGTCTGGACGTTTGTAGGGAACCCAAGCCAACCCAACCAAACATTGGCCGTAAGTCTTAGCCGCCTGAATTTATTCCTTTGGTTTACCTGGTATATTTATTTTTTGGGTCCTTTTTCTAGCTGCTATGGGCAAGTCCAAAAATGCTACCAAAGCATTAACACAGGAGGAAATCTGGGATGACTCGGCCCTCGTCCAGAGCTGGGACGAGGCGGTTGATGAGTACAAAGTGAGTTTCTCTCCTCAAAGTCGGTATCGATGTCTGCTGAAATGGCTCCTTCTGACTCCTAAAATTATCAAAAAAGTTCTATCACAGCATCCAGGCCAAGGGGGATAATGTCGAGGACGTTCTAAGAGAGGCTGAGGCCGCAGAACTCACCCCGGACGATGCACTGGTTCAAGAAGATGCTGAGGGCAAAGCCGCTGATCAGCCCATGGAGACTGATGACGAAAGGGCTACCGTTATGACCAGCCCATCAAAGACTGCGCAGCTACCGCTGGCAGAGTCTCCGAAGGTACGCACCCGCCCATTATTAGTGTGATAAGTATCGTACTGACTGAAACAAAGATCTCCAATGAACAGCAAAATCAATCATCTGAAATGCAGCCAAATGGAAGTAATTCACCAGCTGGAGGCAAGCCTCTCGGGGCCGCCTTGCCTCATGCAGCGCTATCGCAAGGTAACTAAATCCCAGAGAACCTTGATTGAGAATCAGCCTAACGACTGTGCTGGTATAGTTCAAGACGAAGGCTTGAAGAACCTCATGATGTCCTGGTATTTTGCAGGATACTATACGGGTCTCTATGAGGGACAGCAGCGAGCAAACCAGGACAACAAGTCATGAGATGTCCACGTCCTAGATTTCTCCAAAACGGTACTTTCCATGCGAAGACATAAGATGAATAGCACTTTTCATGCTTTACAAGGCCATGCTGGGTATAGCCTATGGAAAGTGAGCTAGCCTTCTTAAGGCAATAATGTCCAGGAATCTCAGAGTCAAGAACACCTTCTACCATGAGCGCTGCCATGGCCACGGCTCGGCAACGAAGTCGAAACGCAAGCTTACAAAGATGGGAGAAATGGAGCTCTCGGCAAACCGCTTTTCATGGAACTGTACTCATATTGTTTGTTTGCTAAAAAAGTTATACCTCATGTAAAGCATCGTTACACCCTTCCAATAAAGATCGTGGCATGAGACATAAGAGCGACTAATAAAATTTCCTTCAACACAATCCAGGTGCGTTCCCACAGTCATTTCCCAGCTGCAGCATTATACAAACCTACCTGTCATTTCCTTCTGCAAGATAATCTAGACGATTCCACCGCCACTCAGGATCTTTCCGACGACGGGGATCTTGGAAAAGATGTTGTTCTTGACCTCGTGCACGCTGCTCGACGGGCTAGGGGCAGCGCTGGCAACGCTGCTGGGTTGCGATGTAGTAGCAGATGGCGTCTCCTTGGCCTGGTGTTCGCTCGTCGAACGGGAAGGGGTTGGGGCCGGGGGATCCGGCTCGTCCTGGCCATCATTGTAAGCCTCGGAGGTCTCTCCCTTGGTGGTTTTGTTGATTTCAACCGGGTGGTTGGCGTCGTGCGAATGCTGACTGGGCGAGGCCTCCTGGCTCGGCGTGGCCTCTTCGCTAGACTCAGAGGGCATGGGCACTACGGGAACCGCCGAAGTGACGGCATCATCGGACTCGCTGGCAGCAGAAGAACTGGATTCCTTATGCTTATTCTTCTGGTCCTCTTTCCACATCTCCTCCATGTCGTCAAAGAAATCAACGGTGGACTACTTTGATTAGCCTACACCAGTGGTAAAGGGATGGTTCTCCCCAAGTGCAACTCACGCGCAAAGACATCTCGGCAATCTCAGCTGGGTTGGAAGTGTCCAAATCACTGTCTTCCATGGGATCAAATCGTTTGGCCGGCAGGGCCGATGTGAGCACAGATAGCGACAGGCATGCGGCCAGGATAGAAAGATTGAGACGGGCCATTATGACTGGTTTCAAATCAACGGCAGGGAAGGGCAAAGAAATGAAGATTCGGTATATTTAAATGAATGGATAGGCTAGCCAATAAACACGTGGTGTAGCCAAAATGCAGCTGCGGTTACTGAAGAGGACGGTCTAAGAAAAGAGAACAATCATCTCCAAAGTCGAGTCTCACTGCATGCTTTATAGCACTCATGGGCTAGGGGCACACCACTGAGACTGCTGGTCGAGCCACGGCATGGAATCCAAACCCAAATTCCTGATGCCGCCTGGATTTGCAGCCCTCTCGTGCAATGAAGATTTCCCATGCCGCAAGGTGCGACACGTCAGTAATGTCCCTTCGTTGGAAAGCAAGGGAGAACGGACTGCGCATCAGTCTCATGGTATGAGCATCTGTAACGATTCAATCGCATTGATCGTCATGACCTCAAACCTTCAGCCCTTGATTACGCAGCATGCCTGGACTGATCGAGGTTGCAAAGTCTATTCGCCGCCAGATTGCGACGCCCCGAGGATACCAAACGTACGATGGCGGGCAAAGCCTCCTACGCGCTACACATTCCATCAACAGCTCGAAATGCGAAAGCGTATGGCGAAATCCTAGCTTGGAATGTATCTCCCTACTTTTGACACGTACCACCGCACCTAATTATCAACAGTGGACGCAACACGAGAGAGAATATGGAGAATGGACAATGTCCAATCGAGTCACTTTTGGCACGATTTTGACCTCGAATATCATGGAGAAACTGACGGACAAGGCTTCGAATGTGCCGGGCGGAAGGGATTGGGTGGACTACAAAGCTTCCAAACACACAAGGTGCAGGGCATCTGATCTGCGCGTTAGTGAAACAAACAACTGAGAACATGTGAGCAAAAAGGCCGTCTTTCTTTGGAAGATCATCTTCTTCCAATTCAATCAAGTGACACAACAAAGTATGTTTCTCGACTGCCGGCGGCCTGTATTATATGGCAATTAAATAATGATTTAAAGGCCTCCCTTGTAACAAGGGATGCCAAAAAGGGATGTGTGCTCAAAGCGAACCCAACTACCTCGGAGCGGACAGGATAAAACCCTATCCAAGTGGCAGGCGATGGGATTAGAACGAGCACGCGTTTGTCGCTCTCGGTCTCGAGTCTAAATTTGTAGAGGGAACAGAGAGCTCAAAGAGCCGAAACATCCATCACAAGGGTATGTTGGAGACCTGGAATGGTAAAAGAAGAAGGGAGGGAAATGGAACGCGGAGACTCGACGCGAAAATTTATCATTCCGCGCTGCTTATGTCAGCCCTGCCGGAGGAAACATTTCCCGCGGCGCGTTTGTTTATCTTATCAGGCGAAGGAGCTGGATTTGGCTGGAATCATTTGGCATTTGCATTTATTTAACATTTACAGGAATGGTAGGGGTGTCATCAAGATATGCAGCTCGTGAAGAGAATAACAAAAGAAACATTCCTCCAACAGTTCATCGCGAACCGCATGCGGTCACAGCCTAGAACCGAGCGAGCACTCTCTCCTGGGTGTCGGATAATGCCCACTCATCACTATGCTTCTTACTCCGAACGGACTGCGCCTGCTGGGCGGTGAACCCTTTGGCCTCGACAGCCGGGTTATAGCCAAGGCCAGTTATCTTTGCCACAGCGTCGGACGAGACGGGACTGGCGGTCTTGCCATCGGCTCGCTTATACACGGTCACCACAACTGCACCGCCCAGGCCCAGGTTGTGTTGTAAAGCAGCATCGGTCCCGTTGATCAGCCGGTTGTTGGCCCAGCCACGCAAATGCCACACCAGTTCCGCACACTGCGCCAGGCCGGTCGCTCCCAGAGGGTGACCTTTGGAAATCAAGCCGCCCGAGGGATTGATGACCATCTTGCCGCCGTAGGTGATATCGCCCTCCCGGACCATTTCATGCGCCTGTCCGGGCTCGCAGAGCTCGAGCGCGTCGATAGTGATCATTTCGTTGGCGGAGAAGCAGTCGTGCAACTCGCACACCTTGATATCCTTGACGTTTACTCCGGCTTCCTTGACGGCCGCTCGGCACGCATTTCGGGACATTCCAAATCCCATCAGATCAATGGAACTGCGGTTGTAGACGGTGTTGTTGTCCGTCGCCAGCTTCTGGCCAGCGATCAGAACCGCCTGGTCCTTGAGATGTGGACGAGCGTCCAGGAACTCCTGCGAAACGATGACGGCTGCGGCGGCACCGTCGGAGGTGGGACAGCATTGAAGCTTGGTGAGGGGCTCGTGAATCATCGGCGCTTTGGCGATCTGCTCAAGGCTGTATTCCTGCTGGAATTGCGAGTACGGATTGCGCTTGGAATGCTCGTGGTTGACCCGAGCAATCTCGGCGAAATCCTCGTTTTTAGCACCGTACCTGACCGTCCCATTAGCTCATGCACCATGACACATCGCGTAGAGTCACACATACTTCTCCATGTACTCCCGGCCGGCATTGCCAAACATCTGGGCGGCACCCGGGGCGTTGGTGACACCTCTTGTCTCCGCCATCATCATTCCGAACTGACCCGTCGGGTTCTCGCGGTCGTTGTACATGGACTGGAGACTCCCCGGGTTCATCTTTTCGAACCCTACAACGAGCACGCAGTCGGCGGCGCCGTGCGAAACCATGGTGCGAGCCATAGCAAGACCGGTGGATCCCGTCGAGCAGTTGTTGTTGACATTGTAGATGGGAATCTGAGTGAGGCCGAACTGGTAGAAAACGCGCTGGCCGCAGGTACTGTCGCCGTACACGTAGCAAGCCACGCCTTGCTCCACGTCGTCGTAGTTGATGTGGGCATCCAGCATGGCCTTCACGCCGGCCTCAAACCCGAGCTCATGATAGTCAACCTTGCCCCGTGGTTTGATGAATTTGGTCATTCCCACGCCCAGGACATAGGCGGGCGACGTTTGCTTTTTGCCCATTTTGGAGATTCTCGACGGAGAAAGAAGAAGATGGGATAGAGTAGGGTGAAAGTCAGTACGAGTCCAGCCGTTGGTGACTTGGTCGAAGAAGATATTAAATCGGACGGGCTTAGAGGCAGTAATATAGTAGGTAGGAGGAGTTGTTGGGGACGACACAGAGGATGATCTGCGGAGACAAAGCGTGGGGAGGAAAGGGGCTTGCCGCGCGACCGAGGTCCCGAGGATGCAACCCGGTTCTAAACTCCCCCATATGATGCAGAATGGGCTTGACGGATCGCAAGGGTTTCACGTGCATATTCGGATAGTTTGTCCATGTTAAGGTTCACTTTGGTTGGAAATACTGGAGTCGACTGTCGAGGCCAAACTTTACCCCAGATCTTCTACGGGAGGAGGACAAGAGGTGTTAGTGGCTACCGTCATCATACAGTATATATATCCCCTGGATTGATCACGCCCATATAACTAAACCAGGTCTCATCGAGATCTACGGATCAACAAGCCATAATCCTGGACTCGAACCAAACCCAGGGACAAAGACACCATTACGACACCATTCTCCGATTCGACTGGGATGGTCCACGATACCACGGTCCATGAGGCCGGTTAGCGTTGGGGGATCCACGAATTGTCCTCCACCAGTCTGGTAATCGGGTCAACAATCTTTGCCTGGACTATAATCCGGACCCCCTAATAATAGGTTTCTGGTGGCAGCCGTGTGGTAGTTCCGATTGTGGACGCAGCCTGGTCAAATATGCTATCCACCAAAGCCGGGATGCCATTGAGGTTGACAGACCGTCGAGGCCCGGTTGCATTGTGAATGCACGCGCTTCTTCGACCTCCGGACAGGATGGATCTGTACTCTGTGCTTCCGTAGAGTAAATAGAATGATAAGATGTACTCCGTACAGGCGGGGTAGAAGAAGAAGAGAAACGAGCAGGCGGGAACTTCCACCGCCTGCCTTGCCACTTGCGGGCGATCATCCTTCTGTCGCTCCACCCTCGCATTGAAGCATCAGTACTTGTCTTTATCCAGTACGCAGTAGATATCGGTCTCGACGGAGCGTCGGCCTGTCGTTCACAGCATGTTCGCATCGGTGTCACTCAACCCCCTCTAGGTACAGAGGGAGGAACAGCTAGCTCCCTTGAAGCTGCATCGTACTGAAGGCCTCACGACGACGTCATTGGCCAAACCCACCGTTTCCCATGGCCCACTCACGTTGGTTCTGGGGAGTCTTTGGCAGCAAGTTAGCTGTTAGCGTGCTGCAGTAGCGCAGGAGCCCGCTGGGTGCACACAGGCCGCACAACTGGTCGCTTGTGATGGATGCTGGTCCTCTCTCCTGCTCCCCTGCTCTCCTGCTCTCCCCTCTTCCCCCTCCCTCTCTCTCCTTTTACATCCCATCGATTGTCCTCTCTTCGTTGGGCTCTCGGTCGCACCTGGGAAGTAGATGTCAGGTTCCCTGGAGGTATGTCCCTTTCCTTCTTTCCCCTTTCCATTCTTCCCTCTCTTCGTCCCGCCCCTCGCAGGTGTCATTTGTTGTCCGTCTGCATGCAACAAACCGCGGGAGCGGAGCTGTCAAATGTGGCATGTGCTGAAAAATGACTGATGGTGGGTGTGCTCGGTGAACCTCTAGGTAGCTCCTGAATCATTCCATTCGTATTGTCCAAAAGAACTGGGGATCTCCACGAGAGAGCCCGCTTGCGATCTTGCACAAACTCCGCCGTATCCGTTATATATAGTTCTGTGGTGACTGGCTGCATTGCTGTAGGCACACCTGGGAACGTCAGCCGTCGCTGAGACTTGCGAGTGTGGGAACTGCGAGCTTCCTCCCGTACCTCTCCATTTATCAACCCAACCGCCTGTATCGCTTCCCTGTATCTGACAGATACCCTCAGTCTTTTGAATATACTCTGCAAAAACCCTTAGCATTGATTGGGGCCTGCTTCATGGACAATTGTGGGACGCCGAACGGTCTGCTCGCACGCTGAGAGACCGCTTTGCGTTCCATAGGGTTCCCCAGCCTGCCACCTGACGATCGTGAAGTTAAGTGCACTGAGCGACTAAGCGACGACTCACCGACGACTCAGCGAGACTACTCTACTTCTGCCCCCGATGGGATACCTCCAGGGATGACTCTTGACAAACACTCTGAACATGCAACCTACTCCCCCTCTCGCCCCCAACCTGCACCTGCCATAATGCCGACTGGTAAAGCTTGGTGGTCTCTCGACGAAGCCGCCTGTAATCGGTTCCTTAAAGATTACAAGACTCAGGTTGCCTCGGCCACTTCGACCGTCTGTGCGACTTTGGCTGTGGTAAGTGTTGATCTCCTCGTCGTCGGGGAGGAGAATGTATCGCTGATCGCCGGGTTTCTTCCTAGACTCCACTGGAGAATGTCAAAACTCGCATGCAGACGTAAGTACAAAAGCCTCTTCCTTGCTCTGGACTACGGCTGACTCGCTTTAGCCACAACTTCCAAAATGCCCTTGTTTGTGCGCGCTACATTTGGCGTACTGAAGGTCCTCGTGGTTATGTAGCTGGTGAGTAAATGAGTCACTTCTGCCCCCCCCCCCCCCCCCCCTCCTTCCACTTCACCACCACATCCCAGTTCCTAGATCTTCAAATGACTAAATGGTGCTTTTACAATACAGGAGCTTTGCCACCTCTTGCCAGCGTTACTGCGGTGCGCGTCTTGAACTTCTCTACCTACAACGCCGCCAAACACCGCATTTCCAATTTCATTGAACGCACCACTGGCCAGTCTCCTCTGAAACAGTACAATCAGCCTGGCAGCTCTCCCACCCTGATGACTCTTGGTACCTTTTTCTCCGCCGGCCTGATTGCCGGTTTGATCACCGCACCCTTGGCTTGTAAGTTCCCTTGTAGCCTGACTCGCCGCCTACTGGTCACTGACTGCTTCAATATAGGCCCGTTTGAACTGGCGAAGAACGTTGTCCAGACCTCGGTCCTGGTGTCCAACCGTTCTCAGGCGTCTCCCAACGCTGTGGGCGATCCTTCTTTGCGCAACAAGCCTCGTCTCGGCACCATTGAAGCGATCCGTCAGATCGTCCAGCGCTATGGAATTCGCGGTCTGTACACCGGCTTCAAGCTCCACACCATGCGCGATACTCTCGGATCTGGCCTGTACTTCAGC
The DNA here is from genome assembly GCA_002215965.1 of Aspergillus persii. Taxonomy (NCBI): domain Eukaryota; kingdom Fungi; phylum Ascomycota; class Eurotiomycetes; order Eurotiales; family Aspergillaceae; genus Aspergillus; species Aspergillus persii. Next base: position 4,134,676 of record NGZO01000002.1, on the reverse strand, counting down.
GTTTACGAGACCGTCAAGCAGGTTGCCGCCAAGGAGCTTGGCCCCGACAAGTCTCCGTTTGGCGCTCCCATGATTGCCGGCGCGATCTGTAGCACTGTGCCTTGGTTCTGTGTAAGTTGCCCCTCGATCCGTGTGCGCTAGGGCGAGGCCATACTGACGGATGTAGACGTATCCGCTCGACACCAGGAAGACTCGCGCTCAGAGCGTGCTGCTGGGAAAAACCTCCGAGATTGGCGAAGCATCTGCTGCGGTTGCCAAGTCGAGCATGTACAAAGGTCTTTCCATCATCCTGATCCGTACTGGTGTGAACAACATGATCTTGCTTAGTATTTTCGAGTACATCAAGATGAGAATCAACCAGCTCGAATGATCGATGTGATTTGGAGACTTGCTTTTTTTACCGATTTGGCGCCCTGGGTTGAGAGCAATTTGGTGGCAACTGGACTCCTGGGATCCTGGTGGATTACTTCTCTCGGCTTTTGTTTTGATTTTTTTTTTGTATGTTTTTTACTTTTTTTCCCGAGTACATAGTTGCATGAGCTTGACGCTCTTTAGCATGTACAGAATGACCGTGGCCCATGGAATGGTAAACCAGCCGTTGCAAGCGAGTAGGAGTAGGAGTAATGCCTGAGGCACCCACAACGTCATCCGTTGCCCGGCGGGGGATTTTCTGCCTTTTTCCCACGTCAACAAATGTTGCCGCGACGGTCTCACTTCTTTCTCTCCGTGCCCTCTGCCGACACCTTCCCCGACAATGGCATCGTACGTGCTTCTATAGGTCTGCGCATCTCCTACGTGCTGCGCGAGAAAGCTAATTCCCCTGGCTTAGCAATATCCTGCAGGTTCCTTTTCGACGGTCCCACACCGTTTCCTTGTCGAATGCCATCACCCAATACATCTCGTCCAAATATGACCAGCGCCCGGATATGTTCGCAGATGATCTCTTGATCATCGATCGCCTGCGGAATGAGGCGATCAATGTGCAAGAGCCCCACGTAAGTGGGATTAGTCGGCTGGTTACCTACGCGGCCCAGCTCAAATGGCTGGGTGGGAAGTTCCCCGTGGATGTGAGTAGCTCTCCTTTCTCCGGGCCTAACCATGAGATGAATTATGATGATTGACTAATACATGGGATGCATTAGGTCGGTGTCGAATTTCCGTGGTACCCTGCTTTTGGGTTCAACACATCAAGGCCTAGTATGTCGTGAGAGGGATGTATCGGACATTGGAGGTGAAATGGAGGCTAACCCCGAGTTAAAGTCTCACAGAACAATATTCGATTCGAACTGGCCAATATCCTTTTTAACCTTTCCGCCTTGTACTCGCAATTGGCATTTTCGGTCAACCGGACAACATCCGACGGGCTCAAGCAGGCCTGCAACTACTTTTGTCAGGCAGCCGGGGTCCTGGCACATCTGCGCACGGATGTCCTTGCCGACCTCCGGACGACTCCCCCCGAAGACATGGACGAGATGACGCTTCTAAGCTTGGAACAGCTCCTTCTAGCCGAGGGGCAGGAGTGCTTCTGGCAGAAGGCTGTCAAGGACGGACTGAAGGATGCGTCGATCGCCCGGCTGGCGGCCAAGGTGTCTGATTTCTACGCGGACGCGGGGGACCATGCGGTCAAATCGAACGCCATCAGCCCAGAATGGATCCATCATATGACAGCCAAACACCACCATTTCGCGGCGGCTGCCCAATATCGACAGTCGCTGGATTGCCTGGAGAAGCGCAAGTACGGCGAGGAGGTGGCGCGTCTGAGAGATAGCGAGGCTTGCGTGAACGAGGCCTTGAAGGAATCGCGATGGATCAACCGCACCGTGATGGGGGATCTCCAGGGGCTGAAAAACCGAGTGACGGAGGATCTGAAGCGTGCGGAAAAGGACAACGACGTGATCTATCTCATCCCCGTTCCACCGAAGTCGGAACTCAAGATCATTGACCGCGCATGCATGGTTGCAGCCAAAACCCCTTCCCAAGTGACGGACGCCATCTCCATGCTTGGAGACAACGGGCCGCTGGGCCAGCCGTTGTTCTCGAAGCTGGTACCCTATGCTGTGCACATCGCCGCCAGCATCTATTCGGATCGTCGTGACCGGCTGGTCAACGAGACTATCATTGGCGAGTTGGAGACTATGACGGACAAGTTGCGAGAGTAAGTTGGATCCAGAGTTTATGGGGTCTTGAGCGATACTAATCTGGGATTGTCATAGCCTGCTGTCTTCTCTAAATCTACCCGGTTCTTTGCAGGCCCTCGAAAAGCCGCTTGGCTTACCGCCGACGTTGGTATCCCACGCCGAAGAAATGCGCCAGCAAGATGGGCTTAATCGACTACGGCGGTCTCTCGAAGACACGTCAAAGGTAAAAGGGAATGACAAGGCTATTTACAACGAAGGGGTTGAACTTCTGGCTGCGGAGAAGGCTGAGGATGATGCCTCACGCCGAAGATATGGGACAGATCGGTGGACTCGCGAGTCGTCGGAGGCAGCGGCAACGAAAATATATACGACGTCGCGCGAGATCGACGGTTACTTTACATCAGCTCAAAGCAGCGACAACCTCGTCGAGCAGAAACTCAGGGACTCAGAGGCAGTGTTCCGGGTTCTAACCGGCACCAACCGAGATCTGGAAATGTACGTGCCGAGCAGTCGCCGGGCGGCCATCCCGCCCGAAGTCGAGCAAGAGGCCATTCGACTCCGGGGGTGTTTGAGCGAGGTGAGCCGGCTGGAGCACCGGCGGAAACGGAGGGCGCAAACACTTAAAGACAAGGCTCGAGCCGATGATATCAGTAAGTTAGACTCAATGACGAAAGCGAAGCAAAAGGGAAGTGCTAGGGGCTCATATGGATTCTATAGGCAAGGCGCTCCTCAAAGAGACAGCTCGTTTAGAGCGAGAATTCCCGATGCAAGCCATCCAAGCAGGCCAATTCGAAGATCTGTTCGAGCAGCAGTTGCATCTGTACGACACCGACCTGGAGATGGTGACGCAGGAACAACATGATCAGGACCAGATCGAGGCGCTGGTGCGGGAAGCCAACCGAGCATTCACGCGGGCGCACAAGGGCGATGCATCGACTCGGGAACGCGAAAAGGCGCTGCAGGAGCTAGAGAACGGGTACATGAAGTACAAGGAGATTATTTCGAACATGGAAGTGGGCCGGAAATTCTACAATGACCTGGCCAAGATCGTGAGCCGATTCCGTGACGACTGCAAAGCCTTTGTACACCAGAGACGGATGGAGGCCAGCCAGATGGAATCGTAAGTTTCCTTCCGATTCTTTAGGCCTTGTCTTACCGGACTGACGCACTGATGTAATGGATCTATAGGGACATCACCAGCGCGGCAGCGATGGCATCGCTGAACCTGACGCAACCGCATCTGCGGCCATATCCGGCGTCGAGCGCGTCTCCGCCGCCTGCGCCAGCGCCCACAGCGCGATCCGAGCCGTTGACGGCGCCACAACCGACGCGGGCCAACCCTATGACCCCGGGGGTCTGGTCGCCCGACATGGGCATTCGGTTTGGGGGACAGGGGACCTGGGATCCCAGCAAGGGAGTGAAGTTCTCTTAATGGGCATTTGCAAGTCTATTCATTTATCCTTGTACATAGATCAACACTATTAACTACTGAAGCACGAGAGAGATCTTATCGTTGAACTAATCCATTTGTCTGCTACAATCGGGTATACAGTACATAGAAAGAGAAACGTGGCAAAAAGAGAGAGAGAGAGAGAGAGAGAGAGAAACCATCAAACCACGCGCAACATCACGGCCGCCGCCTCCGCCGCCAACTCGCGCGTCGAGATGCGCAGATCCTCTCGTAGACTCATGAACTGGAACCGATCGATCCACATGCGCCATCGCGACTTCGAGATCTTCCCCACGGGGACCTCCGGCACCGGCTCCAGCGACAGACCCACGGGCGATTCCACCTTCTGCCCTTGTCGCTCCCACAGCTCCTCGCCCATGATGACGGCCCAAAGCGCCGCCGCGGCGACATACACATTCAACTTCATGGCCTCGGCTACTTGCCCTTTTTCTCGCTCTGCTGCCGCTGCCGCCGCTGCCTCTTCTTCTTCTTTCTCCTTCTCCTTCTTACTCCTGCCCTTCTTCCCTAAAATCCAATGATGCCCCCCTTCTTTCTCCTCCTCCCCCCTCCCCTCCACCCTTTCAGACAACGCCGCCGTCGGAAAATGCGTCACCTCCAACGCCCCCTTGATCATCCTCACAGCCACCGCGTCCAACCCACCGGCGGCCTCCGCTTCCTCCACATCTCCTCCGTCCCGCCTCGCCCCAACCTCCGACCCCGGATCCGGCACGATCTGGTCGCGCGCACATAGGGCCAAAAACGTGACGAGGTCCTCCCAAGCGCGGGCCTCCAGGTCCGAGAACCCTGACGCGCGTCCCGGTTCGTCGTGAAGGACCATTCGGACGCCGTCGAGGAAGAGCGGAAGCTGGGACCAGGTGATTCGTCTGGCGGCGGAATAATAAGCAGAAGGATGAGGGAGAGCGAGGGAGGAGGATGCGAAGATGGGGGCGTCGGGGATGGGGTTCTGGGTGTCGATTTGGGGACGGGGGATCGGGTTGGGTTGGCGGCGGAGGGTGGAGAGGAGGGCGAGGAGGCGGGATTGTGAGGGGGTGGGAAGGTCGGGGGAGGTGGTTGTTGGACGAGGGAGCTTTTTGGAGATGTGTAGCGTGGTGAGCCAGAGGTCGAGGAAGTATTCGGCTGGATATTCTCCCCCTCTTGTTAGCTAATATGGTCTTCTGGATGGACGAATGGATGTAAGAGGAGGAAACATACCAACGTCGCCATCCCCGTAGTAGACATTTTTAATCACGGTGGTGATCTCGCGGACGGCCTCGTCCAGCGAGAGTTGCTCGTGCATGTAGAGAGTGACGATGGAGGTGAAGGGTTTCTGGAGGGATCCTTGCACCCAGGATTTTTGGGTGGCCAGGGTGTCGAGCCCTTCCATTCTTTTCGCTCTCTCTCTCTCGCTGACGTTGGATTTCTTTGTTCTGATTGTTCCTAACTTTTTCTCTCGTGAACCGGGTTTCTTTCGCGGTAAGTGGTTGGACATTGGATGATTGATACTTGGCAGACGTGGAATGTCGGCAGAAGTGGAGGAGAGTCATGATGTCATATGTCATATGTATATGCCATATGTCGTGTGGCCATCCATTCATTTCGTAAATCGTAGAGTAATCATATCTTATTATATATAATACAGGGGTATCTGATTCGCTCTCATCCCAAAAAAAAAACCCGTCAATATCCCCCCCCAGCCTCGTTGCTCTCCCCATTGTCCAGACTTTCTCCCAGGAAAAAGTCTAGTTCGCTGGGTCCCCCATGCGAGTGTTCATTCTCCGCTAGCTGCTCCAGGAGACTCAGGAACGGGTCTTTCTCCGACGCCCCGTGCTCCTGCCCTGCTCCCGTCCCCGATGCGCCGCTGCTGCCCTGGGACTGAGCCCCGGGGGTCAACGCTGTCCCGCCGATGGGCGCGTCGAAGGGGAACGTAGCGTACTGGGGCTGCGTAGTGGGCGGCGTCGGAGCGGTGCCTGCTGTCGGCGCAGTTGTGATGCTGGTCCCAGCCGAGGCGAATGGCTCGGCCAGGAATGCAGAACTACTGACGCCGGACGGCGAGAATCCTGCTAGGGCGGATCCGTCCGGAAGACTGAGATCGGATCCCGGAGGCCACGATGAGGACGACTGGGAGGGGTGGAAGCTGAAGGAGTTGGATCGGCCTGATTGGGATGGGAGGATCGGGGTGGTCGGTGGAATGCCGGAGTACACGAGTCGGGGATCGGAGAAGTCCGAACGATCGAAGGGGATGCTTGATTGCAGGTCAGCCAGGTAATTCAGCCAATGAAGGAGAAGGGAAAAGAAACGTACATATCTTTCCCGTCCACCATCCGCACGTGGGCCGCGTCCAAGGCCAGTCCCGGGTAGCGGTCGAAGAAGTCCTCGAGATGAAAGACCGGGGCAAAGCGGACAGGGCGCGCCGCCAGAGTCTGTACCAGCTCGGCGTGGCCCGCAGAGATGGTCTGTAACATCTCGCGCTGGTGCTGCACACCTGCCCACGATTGTCGTAGCCACGCCAGTTGGTGCATCTCGCGCGCCAGGAAGTCGGCGCTTGACGAGAACACCTCGCCCTCGCGGCCGTGGTAATGCACCCCGTGAACGTGCACGGTGCCCGCCGTACACACGCAATAGGCTACCAGATCCGGCCATTCGATACGCGGGGCATGCCGTGCCAGCTCTACCAGCTCTGCAATGGCGTTGGCGTGCGAGAAACACAGCGTGGTGGCTTCGATCTGCCATGACTGGTGTTGGCCCGACCCGCGCAGCTCAACGAGGTCGATCGGCAGAAAGGGTCGGTAGAGCAGGCAGTGCACCAGGTGGTAGATGAGCTTGCTGAGAAGCAACACGGTGCTCTCGTGGTGGCCGAACAGCGCCTCGATTGACGCGAACAGGTCCTGCGTACCGGCCGCCCAAATGTCCAATTCCTGGCGGATCTTCGACAAATTCGACAGCGCATGCCAGGGAAAGTGTGAGTCGCCCTTGACGCCGCCCGCGGCGAGGTAGCGGTGCGTTACGCCCAAAATGCGTGTTATGTCGACCAACAGGGTGGACGCGCCGGGGCCTTTACGTCGAGACTCGGACGAATACTGGATATTAGGACCGACGGGGTTGAAGCATTCGCCGGAATCGGTGCCCGTGGAGGGTAACCGAAGCACAATCGAATTGTCCGCGAGGAGACAGGGACGTTTCGAGCCGCAGGTGATGAATCGGTCCATGATGTAGACGGACCAAAACAAACGACGTCTCATCTCCCGTTCCGATGCCGGGAGGGGTGCAGGAGACGGAAGCTCGCGGTACAGATCGAGAGCCAGGACCGTGGCTACGGCGTTCGCTATTAGAGATAGATGAGTAAAACTACCTCAACCCGTAATCATGGCAAAACAAATCGACATACTTAAAGTCATGTAGGCCTTCTTGCCCGAACCATGGGCGAAGAAGGTCTGGGAGAGCAGCAGGAGGGTCTGCAGTCCGTCGATGGACGGATTGTCGATGTCGACTAACGATCGCGCCTGTCGGGCGTGCTCCAAGCTTTGTGGCGAACCGCTGGGGGATGTATACCTGGGACACCAAGTCAGAACGCCCGTCTTTTGCAATTGATATCAAACGGGCGTCTCCTACCGAAGGGTGACGGCGTAGATGGCCATGGACAGGGCAGGCGACAATTGCCTCCGCTGGTGCCGTTGACGAGTCGACGACTCGTCCAGGATGAAATAGGGCTTGCCGTGAAGACGGCCAAAATACGCATCGAGCATGGACTCCGGCAAGCAACTGGGACTGGGGGTCGACAATGTGGGTGGAGGCGGAGGTGGAGCTAGCTGCGAGGAGACCGGAGCCACGGGCGGTTGAGACTCGAGCGACTTGACGGGCGAAGTGGACGAGGCGGGCGACAGCGGATGATTCTCATCCTGCAAACGTTTCTCGAGGCCGTCGACGCGTTTCAGCAGGGCCTCGAGGACGTCAGTTTTCGGGCCTCGCTTCTTCGGCACGGCATCTGAACAGGGAGGTGTCAGTTCGCGATTGTCGAATTTACCCGAAAAAGAGAGGGAGGGCACAGACCATATATACAGGGGCACTGGAAGACCTTGCAGGCCTCGCAGCTGGGGCGGAGACGATTGCATTTGATCTTTCTCTTCCGACAGGACTTGCAGTTCATGGACTCGCGCGGCTCGGCGGTCACTCTGCGTGGAGTGAGTCGGTCGATGCTGACCTGGGGGCGAGACATGGTCACATTGGACATGTGGGAGGAAAGGGAGAATATTTACATGGACGGGGGAAGAGGGGGGGGGTGGATGGGATATAAGAATCGGACATAGCAAGACGGGAGGAGAAAAAGAGAGAGAGAGAGAGAGAGAAAGAGAAAGAGGGGGAAGGCAAACCCCGGATTCCAAGCGGAGGACGCTAAAACAGCAAAGAGTCTAGCGTCACGGAGATTCAACCGATGCGGGGACGAAAGCCGTGAAGATGAAGCAGGCTTAAATGAAGCCGGCTAATTGCATCGCCCGGGATTTTCCCCTGTCCAGCACGGACGCCGGCCCGTACGGAGAGGACGGGGTGGACGGAGTATAAGCTGATAGACACGGTGAGAAAGAATAATATAGATCATGTTCAGCCACCGTCAGGCAAACGCCGCTTCTATCAAGATACTATATACGAACACGTCCAGAGTATTATATGCAGGTTTATACTAAGGAGATTGAGTAGATCGATGATGCCTCCCTGCTCGCCACTCCCAGTCAATCGGGATCGAAATCAAAACACTCGTCCCGACGCCATCCGGACAAAATCAAACGGCACGTTCTGCCCGACCAACAGGCGAAGCGTCTCCACGGTGGTCCAGGCATTGACGTCTTCAATACCATAGGCCGTCCAGCCTGCCCGTTCGGCCACGCCCACCGGATCCCCCGTGCGTTCGCCGCGCGTGAGATCCAGATACACCTTGCCGCGAGTCGACGGCGGCGAAGCGTGGCCGCTGGTACGGTAGTGTCGCAGCAAAGGTTGCACCAGCAGCGACTTCTCCGGAGGCAGCGCGGACACGATCACAAACGGCTGCTCCACCAGCTTGACCGATTGGATCGACGTGAAGGGCTCCAGTCCGTCCGCCAGCGGCCCGCCAGCTCGAAACCCGACCGTGTAGATCGCGCCCACTCCTAGACTGCGCAGCGCAAACACCGCCGCCGACGCCTCGCTCTCGATGCTGGCCAAGATGATCGCCGCGCGCCCTCGATACGCCGACGGTACGTAGTCTCGGGTTAACGTGGCCCGAATGCCCTTCCACGTCGCATTCTCCCCCATCAGCGCGCCGCGAGCCGCCACGATCGTGTCGACCAACCCGATGGCTCGCGCCGCCTCGCTGACCGCGGGCACGCTGGCGCCGACTCCGCTGGAGACGGAGATCGGCGGATGCACCGAAGCCCCGCCGAATGAAGGCTGCGTGATTATGCGCTCCACCGAGCCGCTGGGCCCGCGGTCGATTGAGGTCAGCGTATGGGGCAGGCTGAGCTCGTTGAAGCACTTCTCCATAAACATCGACTGCGGCGTGGATCGGAAGGACCCGATGGCGTACAGGTCCTTCTTCGGCAGCGACCCCATGATGTGCAGCGCCTCGTTGATCTCCGCCGCCGTCAGCTGGCCCGGCGCCGCGATCATGGGCAGCAGCGGATGCGTGATGGGCGAGAACACCGTGTTCAGCGCCCGCGAGAGCTGTCCCATCTGGCCCATGTTGACGGCCGACAGCAGCGGATAGGTCCCGTGAGTCTTCTGGATCGTCGATCGGAAGTACTCGAGCTCGTAGTTGGCCTCGATCGTGCTCACCATGGCGATCATCTTCACGATGTCCGCGTACCGGGCGCTCTCCGCATAGATCCGCGGCGCGTCGGGCGACGTCCAGCGCCACGTGCCCGAGAAGTCGTGGAAGGCCGACATGATGATGCTGTTGCCCCTGTTGGCCGCCAGGCGGCGCCGGATGTCCTCCGGCAGCCACAGCTCTACGTCGATATACTCCACGCCCCACTGGATGGCGCGCCGCAGATAGCGGTAGAAGAGCTGCGGGTCGTCCATGGGGAACTTGCCGTTCTCGTTGGTGCACCGGGTCGTGAAAATGATCGGCAGCTCGGTATGCTGTCGCAGGAGCATCAGTTGCTGCCCTACGTACCGCAAGCTCGGCACGGGGCTCGAGGCTTCCTGCGGAGAAGGGTCCTTCAGCAGATCTACACGAAGCTCCACGGCATCGGACCCTACGGACAGAATATCGAGGTTGGGCAACGCCGCGTGGACGTCCGGGAAGGTGGTGGAGATGAAATTAGTGCGATTCTTGGTCTTCAGGTCCTCATGCGGCCGCGACTGTCCCAGTATCAACGAGAGAAACCGGGTCAGATCGCGACGGAAGAACGGGCTGCGAAGCGAGTACAGGAACTCATAGTGGCAGCAGTCGGTCAACGCCTCCTCCGGAAACGAGCCGTCGTCCACGCAGTGGCTGTTGATCAAAATCCAATCGGACTTGTCGCATCCCTCTAAGCTCCGAGCTAGGTCGTCGGCCAGAATCCCGATCACGACCGCATTCCCACGCCTGCCGCTCACAGCAGATAAGGAGGTCTCCGTCGACCACGGCTTCCCCAGCACCTCCGCGACCAACTGCACAATGGCTTCCTGGCCGGCACCGTACACAATCACCGCCGCCCGCGAAGGCTCCGGAGGAACATTCTGAACCAAAGAAGATGACAAGGCGAAGGGGGCGGCGGAGGATTTTATAGAAGTAATAGGAGAAGGGGTCTCCGGAACAACAGTCATAGCCACGGGCTGATGAAGGGCAGTCTGCATCATCTCATTGCACGGGCAGGAAGCTGCGTTATCATACTTGAATGCCGACTAGTCCACGAAGAAACCAAGAGACACCAAGGCCCCCTTCCTCTGGGAAGGATGTTGGGCAAGAATAACCGTGAGATCGAAAACCAATATAAGAAGAAGAAAAAACCCAAGATCAATAAGAGGAGCGAAGGTATTATCAATGGGACAAAGGACCAACAATCAACCACGGGGGGGATAAACGGTTTAATAGCCGTGAGGCCCGAGAGTGGCAGAAAGAGAGCTTTGGGGGGGGCAAGGCGGACACTAGGTATCGCAGCCCGCCCAATAGAGTAAGGGCTAGAGGTGTAGGTAGGCAGTCAGTTAGTAGATGGAGCAGGAGGCGGCAACGGGATGGAGAGAAGCCCAGACATCAGCGACGGCATTTGCCGACGAGGTAGCAGGTAGGGTAGTAGGGTGTTGGTGTTGGTATTGGCGTTGTGAGATGGCAGAGAGCGGAGAGAGGAAGAAGGCGAACTTCCGACGGGCGAAATTCCCCCGGGGATTCCGGCTCCGCATCCCGTGCCGGGGCCCCATTTCTCCGCCAATCACCGCCGCGCCGGCAGCGAGAGTATACGACGACATCCTGGTGATACGAGGAATTCGCTTCCCAGGGCTCCGGATTGTCCGTCTACATTCTATCTTATGGATCAATTGGCCTCGTGGCGTTACAGACGGTCTACGACTATCGCCGCACAAGGGCACGAGGTAGGATCTGTAACTGTATCTCTTTTTGTTCATTGCCAGAGGTCAATTCTATCGACCCCAGGAGCCACCGGGGACTTGGTCTATCGCAAAGAAGATGTATGTAAGACAACGGAGACCACCATGATTAAGAGAAAAGTGCGCATGTTACACTGGGGTGAATCACAACAGAAACCCAAAGGTATTACACAGAAGAGTATTTCGGAAAGCAGACAAATGTCAACCAATCGTAAGGGGTATTGGGAACTAGAGACGAGAACGAAATGATAAGCGAGAGGGCCAATGATAAGTAAGTGGCAGACTGGGGCGATATCAATCAGAAAAATCACAAATCACCAGTAGATCAGGGAATTGCAGGGTGTATGTATGGGGTGTAGATGAGTATGTGTACATGAACGCATATGCGACGGTATGTAGATGTGTCTCGTGGGAACTCCATTCTCGCCAGAACTCGGCGGTATGCCATGAATTGGCTGGTAATGCAAGTCGACAGAATGACAACCTCCACAGTCACGGTGTCAGAGAGCCATGGTCGGTGAGTACTGTGGTCCGACACCCATCCCACCCACGGAGGTACGTCTTGCATCTCTCTTGTATGCGGCCACCGATCCACCCGTGCAAAACAAGGCCAGTCGGGGGCCAAGGAGGTCTGGAGATCGTAGGTACGAGTGAACGATGGAATCATAGCGGTTGAATATACTGCACGCTAGAGCAGGAAATGCAGCCCGGCGGGTGGGGAGGGACAGCATCGACGGGTGTTCCGGAAGTCCAAAAGCAGCCATCCGCAAGGGTCAATCGTGCTATCGCATCCTGCAACGAATATCCACAGTATCTCGCTCAGCTGTTATTGGCCATGGCGATCGAAGACATGACGGGAAAATATGTGGCAGGCTCATGACACACAGCGTTGTGCCATATCCAATAACAGTCGCTCGGAAACTGCACTCCACCAATGTTCGCGCGTCATCGGCTTACGGCGGTGAGATCGCCAGCCCGTTCATCAGCTTGGGAAGGGGTTTTCTCCGGGCAGTGTTTGCCGTCTTAGACACCCTCGGGGCTCCGTGGATCATGCGGGGCTCCTTCATCAAGCTGGTATCCAGTTTGGCCGGTGCTAAAAAAAAATACCGATTAGTGCCCAGGGACTAACTAGCTTCAGGAATACTGGAGGAACACACCTCTTGTGACGACCCGAGTGTAATCTCCAGAGAGGCCCTGCTGCCCCCTGCTGCCAGGCCCGAACGAGGTGGCGCTGGCGGTTCTCCATAGATGGTTCGACGTATCAGACAGGAAATCCGTCATGCTCCGGCTTGAGAAGATCGACGACCGCCCGCGGTTACGTTTAGATAGAACAATTTCATCGAAGAGCGCCATTCTAGGATCTTTGGATTTGGGGTTGACATGCTCTCTCTCGCTAATGAATTCATTGAATCCTACATCGGATGGTTAGGCCGAAGACCCAGCTTAAAACGGAAGAAGAAGTGAAACAAGAGGAAAAACATACCTTGTGTTTGCTGAAGGACGGAAATGTATTCCGCATGCTCGCCCGGTAGACTCTTCATGAAGGCATCCATGTTAAAGCTATAAGTTAGGCCTGCCTTTTTCTTGTCCCCCGAGGCAGGTTGCAGGTATTTCTTGTATGTGTAGAACAAGCTAGCAAACAATCTAACAAAGGCAGCTCGAACTTGTTCCGGATGGAATGCAGCGGGACAAACCAGGCAGATCTGCAGAGCACAGCGGTTGTGTACCAGAGTCTTACAGGCAGTGCACCGGTACATGGCCTCCTCAGCCCTCTCGTCGCAGATGGCACAAACCGCCTTGTCGTCACACGGCTGCAGTCGCAGGCAGTGACCCTCGACCCAGCACGTGCCTTCCGAATTGTGAATGGGCTGGTTAGGCGCCTGAGGGACGATGGTGGACGCGGCCACGGTGGACTGAGCGTATACAGACGGTGCATAGGTGGACCCAGCGTTGTAATCGGTGTTCAGGGTTGTTACAGAGAGGTTGGGGGCATGGCCGAGGAAAGGAGCGCTTGGCCGCCTTGGGACGCCGGGGCGCATTTCCATTCCGAAGGAGGAGCTTCTTCGAGATGCTGCGTCAAAATGACCCGATCGCTTCTCCCGCAGGGAGGCCTGGAGAGCCAAGCCGGAATCGTTGCGAGAGTTGGGCGTCGGCGGCGGCGGGGGGAAATGGCCTGATGTAGGGGATGTGTCGCGCGGCGAGGGCGGCGAGCCGGTCTTGAAGGTTGAGCCGGTTCCTGGGCGGTCAGACCCCTTGGAGGAATAACCACGGGACGGGACCTGCTCGTATCGAGCATGCAAGTAGGCGTTGAAGACGAGCGGCTGATACGAGCTCGGGGGCACGGAACTCTGGCCGAAGGCACTGGAGTTGAGACTGACATATTTAGCCAGTTGCGTCGATTGTGCCCGGGAGTGGAAGATCGACGAGTTCTCCGACATGAAAGCGTCGAACGGAAACGTCTCGATCGCATACGCAGGCGGGCCCGTTGGGACCCCGAATCGGCCGTGGTGCGGTGCCGCCAGTTGAAGGAGCGAGAGAAGCTTCCTGCGCTGATGGCGGGGAAGGGGCGTTGGCTGAATGGTGCTTTCGATCAGATCGGCATCAAGATCCACCAAGACGAAATCGTCGGATGGAAGCTCGACCTTTTCGTATCGGCGCTCGATGCCGACTATGTAAGGGCACGGAGCTTCGATGGCCTGCACCAAACGTGCCGGAAGAACCGGAATCAGCACCCCCGACCAGGGAATGGGGAACAGCAGGTCAACCAGAGCCTTGGTGGCCAGGTAGAGCATCGAGGTATGAGATGAGAGGAAGATGATGCGCGACTCGGTAAGGGCGTATTCCAGAAGGATGATGATGTTTGACAGCGACAGCGTGCGGAACAAGGCATAGATGTCGGTGTTGCGGGCGCCTGGCAGCTCGTTGGACGCCTCCTTTCGGGCGAAAAGACGCAATTCACGAACTGCAAGCTCAACCTGGGTTTTGGAGGTGTTGGGACTGAAGGCCTCCGTGCAAAGATTCATGACATATCGCTCCAGGGGTTGCCAGATGCCCATGCGCGGTGAGCTGGGGGGAACTCGCTGAATGCTGCCATCGGTCATCGGCACGATGACGGCCTTCAGCCATTCCTTCCAGAAGCTGGTCATGTTCTCCTCCCGCCCAAGAATCCCGTAGGCGCGGGGTATCCAGAATCCCGTATCACCATCCGTCAAACCTTCGATCTTCGAAGCCGCACCGTGGCGCACCGGGCGTAGAAGATCGGTCATCAGCCCGATCTTCTCTTCTACCGCGCTGATCTCATCTTCCAGCTGCTCCCTGGATTCCGAGCCCGAAGGGACCGTCGGAAGTTGAGCCAGGAGCCTCGAGAGCTTGGCTCGTTCAGATGCCAATCTTTCGCCGAGACTTGCCGCCAGCTCTCGTTCCTCGTCCGTCATGTTATCTTTCCGCCATTCCTCACAGCGCTTCTCCAGCTCCTCGGCGGCACGCTGGTTCAGCGGAATCCAAATTATAACGCAAATGGCATGCAGACGCGAGCCATTATCTGTGGTCATGGCGAACCCGTGCCATGTCGACCGTGGTCTTTGGTCCGAGGAAACAATGTTGATGTCGTTGGGGAAAGCGAACATGGGCACGTAGTCCGGGAAGTTGCCGCGCAGCTTCAGCTCGTCGGACATGTTCCTGGTAGGGTATCGATCGAGGAGCACCGGTTCAAACCTCCGTTTGAGAGGGTGCATGCTAGGCGATATCTCCAGCGGTTGCGGAACGGGAATGACCGAGTTATAGTTGCTCAGGCGTCGCGAGGTGCGAATGGAAGCTACAGGGTGAAACATATTAGTTCATGTTCCTTGTCGACCGGGACCGTCGCCGCGATTCGGGATTCCCTCACCTTGACGCGCAACCGAGGGCTGCCGTTTCATGCTATTCATATCCCTGAAAGCCATGTGACGTCTGACGCTTCCGATACCAGATCGAAGCAAGCTGGATGGTTGCGAGGGAGACTCTTCCGACACGATCTTTTGAGTCCGTAGTCGGGATCGGGGGCGGGCCTGCGACTGGGGGGTGATTGCGCCCGCGGTGTGACTCAAATCTGACAAAAAGGAATCTCGTTCGGAGGCGAATTTCAGCAACGCCTTATCGAAATCGAAGTCCTCCAGAAAAGACGAGCCCCGCGGGGATTGCGCACCCTTAATAGTCATGCTGCTCCGGTTACTGTGCGACCCGTTGTCGTTGGATTCAGGGTCCCCCGAGCGCATGGAGAAGCGCTGGAAGGAATTGCGCCCCCCGGCCATGGAGGTGGGCCGCGAGAGGCCATCCAGACGGGGGTCATGGGCCTCCTCTGCGTCAGCATCTTCTTCGATGGTGTCGGTGACGGCGGGGCCGGGCGAGTTGGCATTGTTGGCTCGGTACTCATCCCCTAGCCTTTGAAAAGTGTCCAGGATCTCGGAGCCGTCGACACCGGCGATCCAGAAGTAATCGGCGAGCGGGGTGGTGGACACCTCGGGGGTGGAAGAGGAGGAGGAAGAGGAGAACGGCATCTCGTCAAGTCGTCGTCGCTGGCCGGGCGCGCGGGGTTATGATCATCAAATCGTCACAGGAATCGTGAACGTCGTCACAACATGGAGCGAATCCAACCACTTGATAGCAGTAGCCCTCCACCGGCATCAATTGAGGAGAGAGGGAGAGGGTCAAGGGCGAGACTCAGCGATCAGGGGTTTCGGCGTAGACGGGCAAACGGTGGTAGTGGCAACGAGAACACATAAGTCTGGGGATCGCGACGGCGTCGCAGGACCGGAGGGGTTGTTCAGAGGAAAATCCTCACAGGGCGAGACGGAGGCGAGGAGCAGAAAAGGGCGAGGCTTTTTGTTCTGTTGTGTAGAAAAAACAGGCTGGATGGGAGGGGGAGAAGGAGGTTGTGCAGCCTTCACCAGAGCGAGGGGAGAGAGAGAGAAAGTTCCGAGGGAAGGAAAAAAAGGAGTTGGTGGAGAGAAGAAAGTGAGGAAGAGCGGAGGGGAAGAAAAAAGGAGGAAGGGTTGACACCTGTCTCTTTGTGTGCAGAGGAGAGTGTAGAGTTGTAGACTGTACAGAGATCGAGATGCTCTTTTCGTTCTTTTGTTTTACGGTTCATGGAATTTCTTTTTCTTTTTTTTCTTTTTCCTGGGGACTGGATTTCTTCTCTGTTCCCCTGCGGCGGAGAAAAAGGCAGAATAAAAATGGTTCCCCCCCCCTGCCCACGGCGACTCTGGATACCATCAATAATAATAATATCATAATAATAACTACGGATCTCCGCTTTGCTCTGCGCACGCCCATCAGCCTCGCTTTCTATTTATTCTGAAATAAGAAGGTCGGGATCGTTGCAACTGTCAGTGCACCGTTCCGTCCTATACTAAACTATACTCCGTATCTACTGTCGACCACCTTTACCCACTTTTACACCGGGGGATGGATTCCTCAGGACTGAGACAGAAAGAGAGTGTGAACCTTGGATTGTATGATCTTTATTTTTATCATTATGAACTTTTCTTTTTTGAAAAAAAAAAAAAAAAAAAAAAAAAA
>NGZO01000002.1:4087153-4116835 GCA_002215965.1 Aspergillus persii | reverse complement strand
GGAGGGGGGGGGGGGGGGGGGGGGGGGGGGGGGAAAGGGAAAAAAAAAAAAAAGAAAAGAGGTGGTGAGTATTCTGTACCGTGAGTAAGTAACCCTTGCTTCGAGGATCCCGAACGCTTTGTTTCAAAAGGCCCGTCCGTCAATCCTTTCCCTCCTCAGGGAGTTCCACAGTGTCAATTCAATTGATATGACGCTAAATCCCGCCCTAAGGGCCAGCGAGAAGACTCCGTGCTCTGTACAGTGTACGCTAACTGGAAACTGAGCGTAATTTGCCTGCGCATATTGGGGGCCGTTACTATATACTCCATACGGAGTACATAAGTAGTCTATCATGACGACGACAGCGGCGTACCGAGACCGGGATGATGGACTAGGCTGCAGGCGGACCCTCATGGAGTCTGGAGAATGGAGATGGTCGGTGGACACGGGATGATTGGATGAAGAGCAACCAGGCAGAGTCATCGGTGGACTTGCAGGGCCAACGTTAACCCAATGAGGGATGGCAGAATCGCTTTAGCGTGTACCGAGTAACTCCAGCGTTGTCCATCGTAGCGACGTCCAGGGTAGGATCGATCGGAGGATGGACAACAAGAACCCGGAGACACATTCAGAAAAGGAAAAAAGGGGGACGGTTGGTCGGTAAATACCGTGAACCAAATCTGCTATTATTAGATCTGTGGCTTTGGAACTACTCTACTACGCAGTAAGTACAGTACTTACTTTCTGTCGTAGGTGAAAAGGACGAGACACTCTCTTCACCTCTGTCTCGGATCAGAATCCAGAATAATGAATCATGTCCGTCGTTCTGTGGATCCCAGACAAACGACGTGACTCTTTCCATCAATTGTCAATTGACAAGCCCGCTTCTCCCCAATTTTAGGGATCCCTGGCGTTATTACTAAGTCAAGGTGAACATGTTCTCGACCGCGGTCCATGAATATGCTGTGGTTCCTGGGGTTTGGCAATGATGAGTCTCCCAGATACCAGGAAAAAGTAAAGTATATCGCAACAATTTGCTTTGGAATTTGCCATTCGGAGAAGAGTTTCAACGTATCTTGAATCTTAGTTTGGTTGCGCCCGAAATTGCGTACTTGGGTCCAATGCATGCAATTACAGAGTAGGTACTGTAGAGTCTAAGGGACGTGGACTGATTATTATTGTGTACGGAGTATGACACCATGAATGGCCAGAGGTATTCTAGAACCAACCAACTACCTATTGACTTGTTATTCTCGGTGTCAACCCATGCGCCTGGCTGCCTCTGTGCCTTGATGCCTTGATGCCTGAATACCAGGCCCATTGCCTCTGTTTCGACATGGTAGCGCCAGGACTTGACTTGGACTCCTCTTCACCGAAAATTGCATGTACAAGGGTAATAGATTGTAAATATGCATTTATGCGCGCTATTGGCATATCAAATTATTTCACGCTGGGTTGGTATCGCAATACTTCAATCGTTACAAGGACAATAATGCACACAGGGAGAAGTGAGACAGCAGAAAATACATCGCGCACAGCACCGGCCACCCAAGATATCAAACGCCTCAAAACATCGCCATCAACTCCGTTAGATCGGCTGTCCAACCGCATCATGAATCCAACAGCTCTCGGTCTATGACCTTGGTTTCGCCGCCGGCATGCCCCAGCCACCAGCGTGTGAGTAGTTCTAGTGTGGAGGCATCATACTTGGTCATGTCATACGGCTTGGTCTTTCGGATAATGAGATTTTCACCTGTGAAATATGCCTCCAGAACTCTTATATGCTGAGGGCCTATGATAGAGTAGAGCATCACCTGGACAAAGAGCGACGGTCAGCAACGGGGTTCGTTTATACTATACAGTGCTGAAAGAAGAACTATAAGAAAGGAGCAACTTACTGGGGCCATGACATGGGGACGGACAGACTTGGTATTAAGCCGAGCGGCCATAATCTGAATTATAGTAATGATCTCTCCACGGAGCAGGCGGTCATGATCCACGGAGTCACTTTCGACCATGCACTTCATGTGAGGCAGAGCTTCGTTGGGGCCGGGAACCGGAAGGAAGTAGTGGTCAAAATTGGTTAATGCAAGACAGGTGAACGAAGCCTGCCAGAAATAATGGGGTTCCGAGAGCTCGCCAAAGTTGAGACTGCCCCGACTATGCGGGAGTTAGCAAGAAGCTTCCTGGGGGATGGGGGCATGACGGGGTCCAAAGATACTCACGCTCGATAGTAGATCCCACTAGGTTTCTGGGTGTATATCGAGCCAAGATATGAGTGCATAAAGATGTGCAAGCCCTGCACATTGACGTGATTTTCCACCTGGGGGTTGACGTTGTGGAAATCCTCTGGTAGCTTATTGTGTGTAAAGCTGGTATATTCATGGTGATAGGGAGTAAAGAACCGAGGCCGGTCATCAGATTTCTCATCTAACGACAAGGAGCCTTGGCGAATGCCCGCTTTCATGCAATCTTGGAAGTCGATCGGAGTGGTTTGCAAGGCGCAGATCTGCTCTTTGATGCGCAGAAGCGCCCACCGGTAGCGGTTGCGCACCTCAAGCTTTGCAGCTGTAGTTGATTCCATGGTGCCTGTGAGGATGTAGCAGAGAGCAAGAGATTTGAATAATGAAGGGAGTGAGGATGGGACAGCGGACGAGGGTGTTTTGAGGCAGGAGGCACCAGAAAGCAACGCGGACTTGCGGGCGGCTAACTTTAATCCACTCGATTTGGCGATCGCCGGGGTTGCGGGGCAACGCCTGCCCGGGCCTATCAGAAGGGCTCCCTTGGCGCCGCCTTTTGTTACTTGGACCAGGAGTATAGACCAGGTGACCAAGTAGACCAGGTAGGCCTGAGAGCCTACTGGTGAATGCCAGGATATCCCCTCCCTGAAATCAATGCTATGGCCTTCTCAAAATGAGCAGTTCTCATGACAGGCGTCTACGTTCATCTTGAAGCCTCCTCGTTCCACTTCTCTTTGTCTATCACAACCACCCCGTCCACTACTTACATCGACTCTTGCCTCTTTCTCTTTTACAATGTCTGATCAGCCACAAAAAAAACACATCCCTAAGACCTTGCCTGAAACCGATGTAGGCTGGCAGAAGGAGGTAACGAACCAACTGCTTGAAAATAAAACAATCCACCAGATCAAGTTGACCTCGGGGTCCAAGATCAGCTATGAACAATATTTAATGCTTCGTGTGATTTGGCAAGCGAAGCTAATTGACAAGTTCAACCCGGCCGAATTTGGCCTAGAAGGGTTCGTGAAAGAAGCGGAAACTATCCTAGCAACCTACAATTCGTGGAAACTATACAAGGAGAGCTTTACGGGCAAGCTACAAGAGGGAACGTTTGCACTCGCGCGCTTCGATCAACAGCAAATCTCTGATGTCCCCCAGGATGCAGTTTTCCGTTCCAACGTTGCCGTGGGGTCGCCGATTGCATATCATACCCGCAGCCACACGAAGTCCCTGACAGAGGGAATCAAAAAGCTCACGTTCGAGGACCCGCCGGAGCGACCCAGCACCCCTCAGGCCCCGGAGTCAGAGCACGAGTATGACGACACTCCACCCGGTCAGCGAAGCTACGGACCGGCAGAGTTGCTTGACTTGAACTATCCCAAGACCAAGGATGAGCAAATTGTGAATACCGCGCTGGTGTCCTTCTTGAACGCCTTTATCATTCACTTCGACCTCCCGGTACATTGGACCATGTACCGGAAAGCCTTCGTGGCTGATTTTGGAGGAGGCAACGCCTTTGAGGCCCGGACAGACGGGTGCTTGGAAGATCGCAAGACAAACAAGGTCCATGCGATTATCGAGGTCAAGCCAATGCTGCGGATGAAAGAGCCGACGGCGATTCCGATGCAAGAGGCAGCCCAGATGGCAGCCTGGATCAAGCATCATCCTGATCCAGTCGACTCTGTCGGTGGCTGCGGACGGTAAGCTAAAGCAAACCCTTTTCTCTCTGCTACAAGACGCAAGCCCAGACTGACCATATCACAGTCGAATGCATGTCTCCCAGGACCGCAACGAGATATGGCTGATCTTTGCCGAATACGGAGGGGACTATGTCCGATACTTGAACAATGCTCTTGGCCCCAACGAAAAGCCCGGGTTCCTTGTTATGCATCAGTTTGGCCCTTGGGACATCCAAAGGCTTTCTGATATGGCCCAGCTGGGGAAGATCTTGTTGGGAATCGCCTTGAGAGCCAGATCCGCTACGTAGTCCGGAGCCATCTCCTTCTCACTCCCATTCTTTCCGTCCTTATCGCCCTCGACAGCATCGGTCCACATGGCAGGAAGGTGGGGAATCCCCGGGGAGTACACACTATGGATTGCAAACAATGATGGCTAGGCTTAGCACATGACAGTTTTGATGTAGATCGACTGGGATGGCTCCTCCCTACTATCCACCACCAGATGTTTGCAGTTGGGCATCAGGGAGAAGATAAAAACGTGCAACCGCTTTCCACTTGACAGATGAAAAGGAAAAGGAAAAGGAAAAGGGGGTGGTGGGTGTACAGAGTAGTAGGCGAGGGTGTGGGTTCCTGGGGCGGGAGTCCGGCCCGTCGCTTTTTATTTTTTTATTTTTCTATTTTTGCAAATATGGAACAATAGTCAATACAGTATCTCCGCCAGCGACCACTCGCGCTGTCTATATATAGTCCTCTCCCTACTCCTGCTGAGAAAGCCATGCTGCATGCAACAAGGCAGGAGGCAGTCTAGACCCTCTGGCTTGCTGTCATGCGAACATGCCACCTCCGAGCTCCCTGGGATTTGCGGTCAAAATAGGGCCAATAACCCTTCTGGCCCGCATACTGGGGGCTGGTCTGGAACAATTTCTGACGATTGTCACGATAGTCAGTGTCACCAAAGCCCGTTTGCCCCAAAGAGCGAGACTTGGGGTCATCCAGGGGCAGAGAAGACAACTGTGTTTGACAGACTAGAAAGCTTATCAATTTACATTTATTTAAATCGTACTTTTGCCAGTCTGATTGCTAAATACAACATCCCCGGTAGTGCGTGTAACAATGCTACAAGAATTTCCGACGTGGCTGTTGTTGGATCGGTTGGATCCGTAATGCTTGTGAAACCTCAAGAGCTTGGCTGCGTCGAGAAGCGACAAAGCTTCCGCCCGCTGGTATCCTTCGGTGTATCCACCTGACACAGGAAAGCGGACGAACCGCATTCCCCCCAAAGCCACAGGGTGTTTCAAATTGGTGATATCTTGCTGGCGCCCTACTCTTGGGCGACGGTCGGGTTTCGCGGCACGCACCTACGTACGATGCCGTCATGCAGGAATGGGAAGTCTCGTGTTCCTCATGCCTGTCGCCGCGTCAGTAGGTTGCCGGTGGTCAAGAAACCTTTATCCCCCATGGCCCCCCTCCACTCAATGGACAGCTGTCCAAGCACCGCTCGCCCGTCCCGTTTCAAATCCTTCTGCAGAGACTCCAATCCTTCCTGCTGTCCTTCCTCCTGTTCAACAAGAAATGCAACCTGTAGGACGTCGCGTGGATTTAAGGAAGGTAGCGGCGAGGAGGACTGATCTGGCCGCTCCAAATCCCAGTTCAAGGAAACCGCTCTGAATGGGGGTTTTGGGTTGAGTTTTGTTTGCTGAATCAAGGATTAGAAAGTGTATGAGTAGCCCCGACGGAGAACGTCCACTTATTATCGTACCTTCACTACCACGGCGCTGTCGCCCACGTTCTCTAATTGTGCCTCGAGAGCGAACCGGAGTAATCGAGTTTTCCCGTAGGGCCCCAGGCTCTTGTTTTCAACCTCCAACGGCGCCAATTCCGAAGACTTGGTGCGGACACTCAGGCAGGGCTGTGCAACGAACTGGTACAGTTTACGGAATGTCCTCACTCGCCCGCTGGCCGCTTGCGAGTCGGACCCAATTAGAGTTTCCGTGTAACTGACGCTGACCGCTAAGATGTGATTCCCTTCCTCTTTGAGATCAAAGCGAACGATTTTTTGCAAGGACTGCCCTTTCCGTAGACCGTCCTGTGCATACGAATCATCCGACGGTTCCAGATCCAACGCTGCCACTTGAGAGGGTGTCTGCATTTCGGCGACAATACGGACCGACGTGAGGATGCGCGTGGGATCATCCTGTGAAAGCTCGTTGTTCGCGCTAAGGGTACACGCGAATGTTTCTCCCACATAGGCAGATCCAAAGGCAGGGGGGAGGGTCAGCTTCCAACCGTTGTTAGCAGCAGATACCAACCAAAAAGGACCAGAGGTGTCAATCAAACATTCGGGGTGAGGATATAGCGATCGTCGATGTTGTCGGACGGATAACTTAACGATGCCTTGCTGGAGATCTTTGCATTCGACACTGGAAGAGGGTACTGGTAGGACAAGGAAGGTCGTGATAGTCTGCCAGACCCCGGGACGTCATCAACAGCGGACCAATTTACTCCTAGAGACGCCGCTTACCGGAGCACTGGAGCTTGATCAGCCAGGCCACCACCCGCAGGGGAATTTCTGCTCGTCCCTACCTTTTAAAGAAACCGCGTGTGGCTCTTTGGGGCCATCAGCCCCTGAATGGGCCCGTGGACGTGCCATGCGCAACTAAAATAGGCCTGTGTGCTCGCTGCTTGGAGGAGCGAAGCGTGGATATTATGATTATTATCGTTATCGGGCCGGGCGCTAGTGGCTGGCAAACCGGGCAAACCAGACAAACTTGCCAAACCTCCCCACATCTTCTGTCCAGTTGATGGAAGTCACCGAGCTTACCTTGCTCAACATTCACCCTTGTTCGTTCCAAAAGGGCTCTTCCCCCATATATCTATCTGCCTGCGGAGTCTAGGGTGCGCAGTGGGAATATTATGTCAGCGCTCGGACCGGAAGATCCCTACTTAGCTAAACGGACCGTCGTCAACAGACGCCACTTGGTAGATATCTATTTCAGTTAGCAATATTCTGTTCCCATCAGTTTCCATAGCCACGAGCACGTACTACAACATGGGTATCACAGAAACAAAGCCAGTACCCCGTGGAAATGTTGCCATGAAGTCATCGTCATCGGCAAAGTCTCCGGCCTCGTCACAGACGCCAAGTGTGCCAAAGTCATCGAAGAGGAAAAGTCTTGGTGACGATGGAGCCGATTCTTCTATGATGCCAGCTAAATCGACGAGAAGCAAAGCGAAAATTCACACAACAGATGCACCTAACCCAAGCGAAGTGATCAATTTGACGCGCAACTCTCCCCCTTCCAGCCCCGCGAAGAAAAGGAGAAGTTCCAAAGCCAAGCAGTCCCCGTCTGAACCTGCAGCTGAACGCAGAGCTAGAGTATTTCGCAAGCATCCTCCCAAGTCTTATTTGGAGAGGCACGCACGTGCCACGAGTCAAAGGTATAGTTGCCATCAATAATTCCATACTCCTGCAAGCTATTTAACCATGTACAGAATGTTTGTTGTCGGACAATCTATCAGCGGAACTGACGAAGCCCCTGAGATGACATTTGATCTTGTTGGGACAACAGGCAATATCTACAAGACCACTATTGGCAAAGTGCCAACGTGCAGTTGTCCGGATGCCCAGAAGGGACACCAGTGCAAGCATATTTGTTATGGTAAGTGTGGGAGCTCAAGTACTTTACATGTTGCTATATCATCATATGCCTCTCTGTTGACCATGGCTTACAAGCATGCTAACTACCTGGTTCAATAAGTTCTATCAATTGTGCTCAAAGCCCCTCCACACCTTCAGTATCAGTTGGCTTTTTTGTCGTCTGTGAGTGGCCAATGAGCATGTTAATTTCACCCAGAGCTTTCCAAACTCATAATGATGATGTAGGAACTTCGCCAAATCTACCAGCAGTCATCCCTGAGAACCAAAGAGACTGCACCAAAAGACGCGGATGGTAACCGAAAACCGATCGACGGGGACTGCCCCATTTGTTTCATGGAATTCGAAGCAGACAAAGAGGAAATAGTTTGGTGCCGAGCAGCCTGTGGAAACAACATTCACAAGACATGTTTCCAAAAATGGGCTGCTACCCAGAGAGCTCAGGGCGTGACTTGCGTCTATTGGTAGGTTTCTGTTTTTCCTTGGTGGCCAATTGTCTTTGTCTTTTCTCATTAGTCTTAGCTAACTATGGTTTTTAGTCGTTCCCCTTGGCAGTCAGATACCGGGGACTTGAACCTGGAAAACCTCATGAAAGGTGGTACCAGGAACGAGGAGGGCTACGTCAACGTGGCTGATCAGATGGGCCTATCCGGTCGACGCGGTACGCACCCTATATAATGTGTTATCTAGATAATTGCTGACTATAAATCTAGACTATTCCACCTATCACCAGCCCTGGGTTAGTCAACAGTTTTCATTTAGGGGGCGTGCTCGTATACGACATTCGTATTACGGCTATTACTAGGGGTTCTGGGCGAGGGCCTACTAATGTCCAATCAAGAATGCTTGTAATAATCGGATTAGGGTTTTTTTTTTTTTTTATTTATTTGACGGAAGCCGGGAGTTTTTTGAAGATCTTATTGCGCAACTAGTAAAAGGTTAGATACCTAGTGCTTTACCGAAACACAATTATCTTTATAAAGTCTTTCGAGCATCATGGTAGAGATACGTGTATGCAAAACCTTCATTAGTGATGGTAACGTAAGAGTCCAGATGATCCGATGCTTGAGGCATGCTATGGGCATGCCGCACTCATCTGCCCGGGACGCGACCTTCCTGAGTGCAAAAGGAGATACGGGACATATAGAGCATGAGTGACAGCATCAAGAGAAGGGCCGCGAGTTGGGTGAACGCCGAGGCGTGACATAAAGTCCGGACATATTTCCAACGAGGCCGCGGAAAATAGAGACCATGGCATAGAACTCAAGATATTGAGTACGTTATTGGTAGTCAAACCCAGGAAGACTGGGTCGTTGACCCAGCTATGTCCCCAAGTGATCACTCTTAAAATAGGAGAATAGAGGGATAGTTGTGTCATACACGGACAGGTCATCCACCATCTTGAAGAACGCGATTGCCTCCACGCACGACAGCAACACTAACGGCCTCTTCGCCAGTCATCCATGAAGGCATGCGTTCTGGATCGACGATACCCAATTCGGTAAGTTTGCGGATGCCACTGATAATGTCCGAGCCAGCAAAGGTAAGAGAAACAGTAGGCTCGCTTTGCTCGGCGGGATTGTTGTCTGCTGCGACAGTTTCATTGGCATGAGGCGAGTCAAGCAAGCGAGCATCGAAGCGGTCTAGGGGAGCGGAAGACAAGGTCCCAGAGGTACCGAATCTGGAATCGATAGCAAGTTTCCGTTTCTTTGGAATTTGCGGGGCGGGATCCAACTTTCTTGGCCTTTTTGATGATTGTGGCCCGGAAAGTTCTTCATCCTGACCCTGCCCGTTTTGATCTCGATTCTCTTTCCCTCGATCGGCTCCGTTACCCATATATTCCTCTGGAGATACAGTGCTGGGGGGCCGTGGGTCCAAGGGACTGCCTTCGACTACGGCATCCGCGAAAATGCTGAATGCCCCAGCAGCACGGTTCGACCGGCCCGGACCACGCAGAGCAAGAAGAGCCTGGAGACTCTTGGCTGTCAAAGCAGTTGCCTTTAAAGAATATCTCCTGTGCGGTGCGGATAGTGCCACGGGAACGGAATCCCGTACAATTCGTTGCAGAGTCCGAGGGTCCGTTGCGATTGTATGGGTCGAGGGCGCGCCCGCCTTAGAGCTTGTAGACGACGCGATCGAGGTGTATATGAACGGGCAGCTGTCAGGGAAGGCAACATATATCACTCTCGAAGAGTCTGTTAGCATTTCCGGGGCTTGTCGGGGATGGTTGTACGGTGAATTGGTAACGAAAACACGAAGGAATGTGACCGGCAACACGTTTGAGCGAGCAATGTAATAATGTGCCTTCACCAGGGGGGAGATTTGCTGCTGGAGGTTGTTCAGGAAAGTCGAACTATGTACGCGGGGGATGCAGGCGGTCATCTCAGCAGAGGCTTCTGGCGAGGGGCCATCGTTTGCGCCGATGCGATAGAGTTCCAATGCTGACCATCGCAGACCCGACGGGTGATCATCAATATACCGAAGGTCGATCATTGCGAGCTGGCGCAGACTGATACCATGTCGCCAATCGCCCTCCAGAATCCGATCAATGACTTCGCGTTTTCCACCCCTCCTGACCTGTAGGTCCTGATATGCATTCCGGACATCATCGATGGTTCGCTCGGCCGGGTACGGGCTAAGCTCGTCTGCTTCCCCGTTATCAACATCGTCTTTCTTTAGAAATGGCAGGAATGACTGCACATTTCGATCATCTAGCCAGTGAAACACCAGGTCGAGCAACGCTTGACGCGTGAGTTTCCCAAAGGATTTGACGAGCGACGGAGTCGCGGAAGGGATGCGAAGGTCGCTGGGAAGACTCGCAGCCGTAGGTGCGCGGATGGACTTTGGCCGCGCCATTATTTTCAAACGAGACCACCGAGCGCGAGAAATTCGACGCAATGTCACTCAGCTGATCGCTGCGGCGGGATGGAGAAGATGCGCCGCATTGGCACGCCCCGTCGCGACGTCACGTGCGAACTTAGATCACATGTAGATAACAATCGGCTGGCTGATAAGTGCCTCAGGCATTTAACTAATCGGCCACGACTCCAGAGACACCAAAGGGGACAGGAAAGTGAAAAAGCGGCTATCTCCGGCATGTCACGAGCCGGAGACTGTGATATAGGCTTCACAATTCACACCGGTGACTACAGCGTAAGGTAGGCCTGGCCAGTCACTGCTCTCGGAAGCCTATGTGTAATTCTAGAGTGTACAGGGTTTCCACGCCCGGAGGCTGATTGGCCGCCTCTTATCAAGTGCATTATTAATGTGCTTCAAGCATCAGCGAAAGTCTGTCTTACTCCATACCTACTCCGTAGTCCTCGGCTTATGCGCGAACCGCGTCAAGTCCGAGAACGAAGGAAGCTACTGCATGGGATGAGAGGAGACAAATGGCATTCCTCTGCAACAAGATTCTAACCGCATGACGAAAGGGACGGTCTGTCGTGTAGATTGGACTCCGGACTCTGTAGATGCTTGCCAAAAGTACCGAGTATGAGAGCAACGCACAAACCAGGAAGCATTTGCCTAAATAAGAGCGCTCGTTGCTTAGTCTGCTCGGGTCCCACCAACGGAGATTGGTTGCAGAGAGACAAGGGGCCAGGGGGCCATTGCAATTTTCAACCCTTTTTTTGAGGAATGACTCGTTCTCTGGTTCCGTTTTCCGACTTCGGCGACGGAAGAGGATGGATCGGAGTCGATGTCATCACTCAAAATTGCCGGTGGCAACTGGCAACGACCGGGATTAGAACAGGGTGTCGATAATAGTATGATGCTGATATCGTAGTTGGGAGCAGCTGACAGCAAGTTAAGCTCAGCCGGCATGGGCAGGTAGTACAAGCATTATGAATCGGTTGTAGAACGTGATAGGAAACCACCGTCGGAGAGTTACTTCGAGTTAAGGGATCCCGTGGAAAAGGCTCCCCTCGGCTGACAAATCGGCCTTTGTTCGGGATGATTCAAGCCTCGCTCCACCCCCACCCGCGCAAATTCCAATCCCGCCCTTCATCTCCGTCGCTCCGATCTCCCTCGTCCCACTCCCTCACTCACTCCCACATTGTCCCTCTTCGTCCCGTTCTCTCTTTCTTTCTTTCTTTCTTTCTTCCTCCATCCACCTTGCTTCGTACGCCTTTCGACGAATTCTACGCCACCTTGGTTACACCTTGATTGCAGACACAACTCAACGACGGCCTCACGGAGCTTTCCGTTGAGTCACTCTTTATCGCCACCGGTTATCGCACAAAGAGCCGTTCAGAAAGACTCGACTTCGATTGATTGAATCGGCACATTTCGAGGTCGCCAAAAATCTCGAACTCGGCACATCATGTCCGAATATACCGGCCGCCGGGCCCCCAACTTTTCACAGTATCTCAATGATTTAAATGCCATTCCGTCGCCGTACGATCAAGCGGTGCAGCAGCAGCAACAGCAGCAGGACTCGTTCAACCTCGATGCGGACCTTTCCATTTTCACCAACGCCGAATTCTTTGATTTCGACAAGTTTGGGGACCTCAATCTGCCCGCTTTCGACTCGGTGGAGGACGAGAATATAAAGACGGAGAACAAGCAGAATGCTGGCCAGAGGTCGGACATGGAATTCTTGGACCTTCTCAGTGGTGGTAAGTTAGGCGGCTTTGCTTGCAATGCTTCCCCTCTTCTTGCCCATTTCGTTTTCTGTTCCGGTGGAGTCATTTTCAACGCTACGCTTTGATCCAACTCGGATCTATATCCCAAGACAGCGAATGGATCCAAGCGCGCTTCGCGCACCCTCTGCACGTCCCGCTATTGGCTCCTGCTGATAGCGTAAATGGCGAACGCTATGGCACCATCACACGTGACGGGGCTTTAATGGCTTAGCTCCTCCCAGCCCTGGAGGGAGTCGTATCTGTCTCTGTGTGTGTTGATGGACGTGCGAGCACTGTCTTGTTTTCCTCATTCTCCCAGTCGGATCTCTTCTGGGATATGCCTTTATCTAGTTGTCGAAGTTTGATCATGGCCAGATTCTAACTATAAGCAGAGGGCTTCGGCAACATGTCGGAGTATCCAGCCCCCGGTTTTGGTTCTATGAACACCCAGCCTCAGCAAAGCTCGTTGCCCAGCTTCTCCGCCATCCCACAGCTGCCTAACGGGGGTTACAATGCCAACCATAGCCCGAGCCAATCGTCTGCCTCGTCGCCACCTGCCGTCACCCCGTCACAAGCTGCTGCCTCGGCCCCCACCCCCGCTGCAAGTACGCCCACCGCAGGACCCAAGCGCAAGAACACGCAAAAGACCCCCACTCTTACTGTCGAAGAAGCCGCGCGCAATGCAGCAGAGGAAGATAAGCGCCGTCGGAACACGGCCGCGAGTGCTCGATTCCGTGTGAAGAAGAAGATGCGTGAGCAGGCCTTGGAGAAGACGGTCAAGGAAACCACAGACAAGAATACGGCCTTGGAAGCGCGTGTCACTGCACTGGAGCTGGAGAACCAATGGCTGAAGAACCTGATTACCGAAAAGAACGGCCAATCGGCTCAGGAGGAAAAGAAGTCCGAGACGGACATCGCAAACATGTTCAAGAAGTTCCTTGCGTCCCAGAAGGCCAGCGTCGACCGGAATAGTTCCGAGTCGAAGATCGACGTGGGCACTGCCTAAGTTCGATGAAACCCAAGCTTTTAATTTCTCATTTCTCCCTTCGGTTCTGTGTTATGACTTGATGCTTTCCTGTTAGTTTTGTAGATGTTTGTCTAGCCTTTTCGACTTCTTCTGTTCATACTTAATTTTTTTTTTCTATTTTCGGAGACTTGGAGGTGGCGTCTCACGGAGCACGACTGGGTTGGGTTGGGGTGGATGAGTGATGTTATGTTCTCACGTTTTTTTCATTTTTGATCTGAAGTACAGACTCCATCTGGAGACCGATGATTCCCTTCTCACTAAAGAGAAATAAAAGTCACAAAATACGATTCATGTCTTGATCAAATGCCCTCTATTCTATCATAAAAGGACCTCAGGTTTCTGTAGAACTACCTAACCGGTGGGCACATTTCAACGGGTTTCTCACAATCCACAATGCAGGAACAGACCAATCATCTATTTTGTCCCGTGTGCATTTGTTCCACATGATCTTACGCAGACTTCTTAGGCAAGGATATCCCGGTGAACATCCTATCCCACTGCGGATATACGAGCAGGGAGAACTTCCCTAGTAGGTAGCGGAGAGTCCCATATCGTTTCCTTCCGTAGAGGGAAACAAGCCAGATAGTCAGGAAGTCCCAGTATCAAGGTACTTACTTACTGACGAGCTAGTACCTCGCAACCACGACTACGCCGCGTACAACACCACACTCCGGGCCCACCAGTCAAATATCACAACAACAGCGCGAAACTTCCGTGGAAGCCGTAGTGGTGTTGGACGGCATGCTGGCACTCGCCTCGATCTGCAGCCGCGCGAACTCTGCCAGCTCGGGGGGGGGGGCGTGATTCCGACGTAGGAGTCGAAGAGCGGACGGGTGTCCGTTGACGCGCTACCCTTCCGGTCTTTGACCGGTTGCCGAGTAGCGCATTTCATCAATTTAACTATGTGTATCGGTTGAATGCCACATCAGATCCCGACATCAACAAGATGGAACTGTTGACCGGCGGAATCAAGCAGGCCGGCCGCTATGAGGACTTGGTCCAAGAGGGCGGCACTATACGCGCCTGGGAGATCCGATTCATGCTGGAGTTACGCATCAGCGGAGGTTGCTTTCTCTGGATAATGTCAAGGACAGAAGATGTGAGCGCCTTCCAATATCCCATACTGATTTACTTGCTTGGTGGGGGCGTGGGGTGGTTGAGAACCGTCGAGGGCGTAGATCGAGCGAGCGGTAGATGAGGGGAGGATGAATTCCAGGAGGGATCTGAGCAGGGAAAGAACCCATTGAATGGGTTTCACGGTGGGTTTTGCGAGTCTCACCAATTCTTTTACATCGACCGTTGAAGATCACGCCGAGAGCCTCATGAAGATAAAGCGTCGGTTGTTATCGATAGAAGATTTACTATTTCCATTCCTATTCCTATTCCTATGGATGTGGCCAAGATTCTCTCGCTGCCCAGTTGCAACTCCAAGGAGGCCTTCCAACGAAGCATGAGGATACAAATGCCAAATTTCAATGACCACCAAAAAAAAATTCAATCATCACCAAGGAATCTGCACTCCCAGGTCAGCCGCAACGCGCATCGCCGATACAACACATCCCTCCAACAACACCATGCCATCCCAACACCATCCGCCAGCCAGGTACACACCGTCATCGCCATTGCGCCATCCTGCGGGGCCCGAGACCAATGTATCTCGCTTTGAGTCCGCGGTGGTAGGCTCATCCTCTCTGAAAACTTCCCGGAGAACGCGCTGGCTGGTCGGGGTGCGTAACACGCGTGTAAAAACGGCAGACCGGATGATGGTGATGGGATCGATCGGCGTGAGTGGATTGGTTGTAATCAGCATCCCATTCGGCTGGACGTGAATGGCCTCCGTTACAAGATCGTTAGTACAGAAGCAGATCGTTTGCGGAGAGCCTAAGTCGGGGTCCATCGCGGCTCCGCCTCGCAACTGCGCAACGATAGTCGAGAAGTCCGTATGGGCGACAGTCTGAACGGTCGTGGTAGGCACTTGGCGCAAAGACGGCCGAACCGCCCTGAAGATAGCGGCGGCGACGTCCGGG
Source organism: Aspergillus persii (assembly GCA_002215965.1). Taxonomy (NCBI): domain Eukaryota; kingdom Fungi; phylum Ascomycota; class Eurotiomycetes; order Eurotiales; family Aspergillaceae; genus Aspergillus; species Aspergillus persii. The sequence goes on along the minus strand of NGZO01000002.1, from coordinate 4,101,606 downwards.
GGGACAGCCAGGACAATGAAGTCAAAGAGTTCGGTGCACACGCCGTGGGTGTCGCGCAGGGTGAGCAGGACTCCTCGTGATGTCGGCAGCACCTCAATCGTGTCGACGCCGAGACGCACATTCAGTCCGCTCAGCAATTTATCCTGCACAGTGCGGATGCCATCGTGGACGACGAAATGCGGCTGTCGATGGATGAGTCTCTTGTACGTGACAATGTCAGAGGCGGGAAAGCTTCGTAGATGCGTGTGCGAGCAAGTACAGACGCTGGAAATCATTGGCAGCAAATAACTGTCGACATAGTGCAAGGGCAACCGGATGCGACGCAGATACTGATCGAAGGACTCCTCCGAATTGCTGAACACCAGCGGACGCACGAAGAAGCAGCAGATAATAAACCAGCAATAGCAGAACAAGACATAGAGCACCTCCCAAACCCAGCAGATCAGGTCACCGCGAGGAATCGGGGGAGTCTGGTGGAAGTTGGAGGCGTGAACCATGTAGGGCTCCACTGCATCAGCTTGAAGGGCCGAACGCCGAGAAAAACTGAAGATGAACGGCTGAGGCTGATAGCGGACTCCCAAGTGATCGTACATGCGCAGGAGATTGTGATAATAGCGGCCAGCAAAAGCACGCATTGGGATATCTGCCCAGACCGTCTTCTTCGAGTCTGGGTTGGTGGAAGGCATGGCAATAGACTCGGCGCCCAGAGAAACTCGGGGGCTCTAGACGACTGTTGTGTCAATGAATTGCACTTCAAGGGTTGGGGTCTCATGTATCAACAGGAGGGCTGCAACAAACCTTGTCCAATAGATGCACCTTGAACCGCTGCTGTGGATCATGATGCAGCAGATATGCAGTCACGAGGCCTGCCATACCTGTGCCCACAACGGCCACATCGCGTTCTTTCTCTTCCATAACCGAATCGGCACTCATCTTTTGAAGCGATGGGGGAAGCAAGCAGTGTGAGGGGAAATCACTACTGGGGTAATGGAACGATTGTCCACAGATGGACTGAAATTGAACACTCGGAGTGGTTGGAACACCAAGCTGTAGGCACCGACATAGATGTCCAGAGTGAATGTTAACGCCAATTAGTCACATTTGTTTCAGTACCGTGGGATATCAAATACATTGCATAAAATCACCCCTGCTCCAGCCTAACCCATCCAACCCATTGCATCCTGAAATAACCAAACCAACTCCATCGTAAACGTGTTTCTCTATCGAAGCCTCCGCGCATTAGTCGTTATATGAAAGTGGGAGTCGGTAAGAAAAAAAAAATCAAAGAAAAGGGCACGCAAAAAGCAAAAAGCAAAAGAAATAAATATACACCGCAGGCTCAATCTGTCCGTATCTGAAAGTATTTGGCGTAACGTCATCCATCATGAAACGATTCCTCTTCCGTGACCTGCCTCAGCTGCCCGGCCTCTATCCCTTTCTCTCGGCAGCTTTCTCCTCCGTACCCTCGTCGCCAGGGATTTCTCCCCAGCCCGAGCTACGACGGCTGATCCGCCCGTTTGCCATGGGTTGGCCAGCAGATGGGCCGCTCAAGGGGGTTCCAAAGGCCCCGGAGATGCTTGCCGCATTGCTATCATGCCGGCCATGCGATTGGGCGGCACTTACAATACTGGCACCATCCCCGGTGGCCGAGCTCTGCTTGTTGGCATAAAAGCTGCCGCGTTCGCCGCTGCCACTGACGGGCGCCGCACCCGACGACGAATAAACGCTGATCCGCTCTGCGCTGGCCAATCCGACCATGCTCGGTCGATTTAGCACTCCGGGATTACTCGGGGATTCGGCCACGCTGCCGCTAAGCACGCTTAAGGGCAGACTCTCCCTACTGCCACCAAATACCGACGACGGAGCTAAAGCGCGCACCGACGCGTTCGTGTCCAATGAGTTTCTTCGGCGCCGCTTAGACGATGACGCTAGCGTCAGGATCGAGGCATTGTCGGTCAAGATGTTGTTGGCAGTGGCCGTGCTGTACGTGACGGAATGGCCGTGAGGGGCAAGGTGGGGCGGAACTGCGGTGGCCGGAGAAGGGGGGAATTGGTGCGTAAATTGCACCTGCTGGGTCGCACCGCCTTGCATTGGATGCGCATGATGATGGGCATGGTGTGCGTTTTGCGCATTATAGATGTGGCCGGAAGGCGCCGCCGACTGCACGGTGGTCAAGGTCGTGGTCAGGGACCGTACTGAGGGCGCCGGGGATGAGAATGTGCTGCCTTCGCCGCCGCCATTTGAGCTGATACCCCCGCCAGCCGTTGCCAGGGTCCCGGCTTTCGAATAGGCGGCATCCGATATGGCGGTGTCCGCGTTGGTGGAGATAGTGGGTGCGGTGGACTTTGCACTGGTGGCCAGCACCTGATTCTCGTACCCCGAGTAGGCAAGGGAGGGCTCGCTCTGAGAGCCCGACCGTTGTTCACTGATGTTGCTTGCATCCGAAGTATTGTTGTCGCTGTTGTATTGGCTAATACCATGCGTGGTGCCCGACAGTGGGTAGGGGTTGTTCTTCAGGCCTCGGCTTTTGTGTTTCGGCATAGAATGGAGTTTGTTAGACCAGCGGATACTACCAGAATCGGTGGAATTTTTGAGGTTCGCGAGACGCTTCATCCAGCTCGAGAATGGACGGCGACGACCGTTTCGATCTGCGGAAATCAGGGCATTAGAAAACCAGTAGATCCTCGCAAGATTGCCTCGGGACACTGTACCGTGCGCCCTCGCGGGGCCCTCAGTGGTGGCCATCTTGGCCGGTCAGGAACAGGAAGCCAAAGATTTGACGCCGTCCTCTTCTCAGTTGACTGCGCAGAAGAGCACGCTGAGAGACCTAAGTAGGTTTGCGATGAAAGTGGGATAGCAATGAAAGAATCACAAGTGAACTAACTATGAGTGCCCCAGGAGAAAGATGGTTGATCGCGGGGCAGTCCCAGAATCAAAAATGGGGACCGTTCTCAGGGGCACTGAGCACCACGACAGGAGAGATGTCAGAGAGCAGCAACAGCAGGCCGATTGCACGGGAAGGATGAAGATGGATGCCAACAGTCCGTCAGGAGTCAACAGCGCCGCCTGATGCACGTGATGCAGGTGGCTGCGGAGTGGGATGACTCATCAATATTAGTCATGGTTTTATGCACCCTTGTGCACGTGCACAGAGTCTTGGTTACTAATCATCCCGTCACAACTCACTCACATGCCATGATCTGCGCACCGCCAGCGGAAAGAAACGAAGAAGAATAATCACCCCGGGTCTCCCAGAGGTCAATTAAACATCCTGCAGTGAGGCATTACGCCACTCCATTGCAGTCCAGGATTCAACTAAAGGAGTGCAATGAGGTTGCAAGGAATGGTCATCCTGCAGGTTCCTTATTGATCCTTCTAGAAGTGCAAGAACCCACTCATCTGGTGGAGAAGTATTGACATCAACCCCGATGTTGAATTACTTCTGGTACCTTGTAGGTACAAAGTATTCCTACAAGCCACACCCAACTCTTGGTTGATTTGTCTCTCTGGTATGTAACTGCCGAGGTTGCAATCTAACTAGCTCTCCGTGGGATCAAATACGAGGCGCAAAAATGAGATGCAGGCACGGTGACAAACCAGGCGTTGGCGCATCCCTATCTTTCCACTGGCTACAACCGCTGTATGGGTAAGGGGCACCATTCATTGCGGGGGTCCATATATTCTCTTTGGAGAATTACCGGATCAGATTCCAGTGCACTGAGCATGTCCTCTTTCACTAATCAATAATCACCTGGGTGGCTACTGGCCCTGTCACTAGCAGAGTGGGTCCAGGTGGATCAACCGAGGCTGCAAAACAAGACCCTGGTAGGTTAGACCGATTGAATTCTTGGAACCCGTGCGATTAAAGTGGCGTCCTGGCCTCTTCCAACACCTCCATCAGCGGTCAACAGTTTATCGCAACCCATATCACCCACCATGTCTACTGCGCAAGAGCCGGCGCGAAAGAAAATTGCGGTCGTAGGCTCCGGGATGGCCGGCCTCGTCTCGGCCTTCTTGTTGAGGAACGACCGCCAGAGAAGATATGAGGTCGAACTCTTCGAAATGGTACCTGTTCCTTATTCCTGGCAATCACGGGGCAGATCAACGCGTGCTAACACTCTTGGAATCGCTAGCAAGATCACTTGTCCCTCGACTCGGCTTCGTACACTCTCGCAACCAAAGACGATCCTTCCTCCCCACAGACCCGGCTGGATTTGCCCATGCGCGTTTTCGCGGGCGGCTATTACGAAAATTTGAGACGCATGTACGAATATCTCAACATCAAATTCGTTTCGCCACGATTTTTATACACGCTATCGATTCTTCCCACGGAGGAAGGAAAACAAATATCCCCCTACTTTATCCATTCATCAAACAATCATATGATTCCCCCGCTACGACCGGCGGGGAGCTCATTCGGTACATGGATTCTCGAACTCATTTACTTGGCCGTATGCTATATTTGGTTCACGGCCTGTTGTTTCTGGGTTAGACCTAGGCTGGATGGCACTTTTGAAGAGGAGGAATCGTTCCAACAATATCTGGAACGGATTCGGTTACCTCGGTACTATGTCAAAAACTATCTACTCCCGCTGGTGTCGAGTGTGACAACATGCACACATGATGCCGTGCTTAAATTCCCTGCGATTGACATTGTGGAATATGAGAGGAGAACGTTCAGGAAACCTCATTATCTTGTCGTGGGAGGGGTACGGAAGGTTCAAGAGAAGCTCGCCGAGAATCTAAAGGTACACTATGGCGCCAAGGTGTCGGAAGTTGAGAACATCGGCAACAACAAGGTCCAGGTGAGCTGGGCCAATGGAGACGGTCAGGCCTATGCCGAGTCTTTTGACTACGTTATCATGGCGGTGACCCCTGATGTTGTCGGTGCCATATTCTCTCCTCTCCGGAAAGCCATGGCTGGAATCCCGACGGTGCCTGTGGAGTCAATTGTACATCGTGACTTCTCCCGCATATCTCGATGCAGCAATTCCTTGAAACAGCAAGTGTACTTGACCAAATCCAGCTCGTCTGCGAACTTCGACCTTGCGCAACCAATCCATATCTGCTCCAACTCGTCGGCATCAGAGTCAGTGCACGAGCATCCTTCGTCCGCCCTGATAACCACTTACCCAGTTGCTCCCATTGACCCAGCCAAGGTCGTTCATCGGGCTAAGTTCACACGTGTCTTACGAACGACGAAGAGTAGGGACATCGTCAACCGCGTGATCAACATCAAGCCCTCTCAGCGCATTACGGAGGAGAAGCAGCAATCCTGGAGGAACGGAGATGGGAACGTTTTTCTCGTCGGGGGCTGGTGCTGGGACGGCATGGTCATGCTAGAGGGTTGTATCTTTTCAGCTATGCGAGTCGCCCACAGCCTCGATGTGGAGATCCCATGGTTGACCAGCAACTCTCATTCTCAATGATCCCTGCAACTGTGTCGTGGTATATCACCATAAACAGCGCATTTGTCAATAACGTTCTGTTTTACCTTTTTCGCTTTTTGGAGACGAATAATGATGGTCGGACGGTACATACATACATACATACAGTTTTGTTTATATAATGTCCATATGGAAGCTTGCTATAGACATGCATCGCAAGCTAGAAACAATATTACCATACAATATCTTTTCCGGCAGTCTATGACCTACCTCATTATTTGTGCCGCGAGCTAACCCCAGACCGCCTAATGTAGGTGGGCGTGTGTCACGTGATACAGACGACATCATCCTCCGTCCCTTCCCCGAAACTATTCTTCTTCCTTGCTGCAAACAACTCGCCATGGAAGTGGTTACCCTGTCGATTTCTCTCTTGCGGACATAGTATGTCTTTTGCTCAGAATGCTCTATCACCATCCACTGCCTTCTGCAACGTCTAGTTGGTCGCCAGAAGGAGCCAACACTTCGCCACCATGCCGAGGGAGATACTACACTGCTCCCATCTGGCGTATTATCCCACTACGCAACTGTTAAGATGTCCGCCAATAACCAAAGGATTGAGCCGCTTCCGCCCGAGGTGGTAGCTAAACTTAAGTCTTCCACGTCCATCACCCACCTAAACGCTGTGGTTGTTGAATTGGTGAAAAATGCTCTGGACGCAAATGCTCATACCATCTACGTGACCGTTGATTTCAAACGGGGCGGTTGTGTGATAGATGATGATGGTGATGGTATCCCACCGACCGAATTTGAATCCAATGGAGGACTGGGGAGGCCGTACCGTATGTGTGACACGACGCTAGCCTGCCAAATACCTGGTCAGATTCGCTTATCCGCAAACAGATACTTCAAAGTTTTATTCAAGCCGAGAGGTGTATGGTCGTCAAGGTTCTTTCTTGGCTTCATTGGCCTCCCTATCGCTGTTGACCATCACCTCTCATCATGCCCAATACCCAAGCACGAACACCCTGATAATTCATCACTCGACGACGGTTGCCCGGCTAATCCCTGCTCCGGCCTCGCGAGGATTGAGGTTTAGCAGTCATGGGACCTGCATTACCGTAAACGATCTTTTTGGGAATATGCCCGTGCGCGTGAAAAATCGAGCATTGGCTCTCCAGAAGCCCGACGAAGTCGATCGTCAGTGGGATGATCTCAGGCATCTCTTAGTTTCTCTCATGCTGGCAAATGACAGTCTTACAAAGCTCGTGGTATCAGATGCCAGTCGAGATAAGAAATTTCTCATTCGCCTACGCAGCCAGGGCCAACCGGGCGAGGGTGCGTTAGATCTGCAGCGCATTAGCTCTGTTCTTGCCCAAGCTGGTCTCGCTGGATTTCAAAATCCCCAATGCTGGAACGCCGTCTCGGCTACCCTTCCAGACATTTCAATCCACGCTGCTATCTCCCTGAAACCAAGCCCCACAAAAAAGACTCAGTTCATTTCGGTGGGTATGAACCCAATTTATCCACGAAATAGTACAAATTTGCTTTACAGTGAGACCAACAATCTATTCTTTCTATCGGATTTTGGTGCCATGGGGGGGCCCCCGCTGGCCATTTCGGATAGAGGTCAAGTCGAATCTCGTGATTACGGCGGTACAAAATCCAATCCGTTGAGTAAAACTGCCAACAAATGGCCGATGTTTTATATACGTATAGATGCCAACGCTCAAGAGATCGATGACGTCGAAGATGTGCCCGAGTCTGACAGGCCTATCAAACGCATTGTGGAAGTGCTTGGAGCTATGATAACTGAATTCTTGAAACAACACGGTCTTCGTCCACGCGCTGAGAAGAGTAAAGGGAAGGCGAACCAGGCCCAATTTGCTGCCCAAGATACGGGTAAACTTCCAGTCACGCCAGGCCATCTAAACAATGTCACTACCGAAGAAACGCTCACTAATCACTTCAAGCTGCCCAGCTTTTCTATGCCCTTACGAGGCAATAGCGATGAGTTAGGCAATTGGTCTAAAGCGAAGGTTGCCAAAGACTCATTTAGCGCATGCTCTAGCAAGCGCCCTCCGAGGCTTAACCCCGATCGACCTTCGACAATAGCCAACAACGATTCGTTTACCAATGAACCTGTTCGAGAATCTCCATTGTCGACACCGAGGACCTTCGAAGAACCCAACCCTAGACAAGAGCCGCAAAATGCAAGTGGTTTACCCGCACGGGTAGTACACGATAAAAATCAGTCGGCAGCGGATCGAATAGTGTCCTGGACAGATCCATATACTGGACGAAGTCACTTGATCAACTCCCGCACTGGACAATCAGTCGGAATTCCACACATCATTACCAATCAAGTAGATCAAATACCTCGATCAACAGGATGTCTTCAGACTGCACGGAACCTGACGTTTGAAAACCGCCCAAAGTCAGCGATGCCTAAATCTCAAAGCACATGGGTCAGCAACCTTTTGGAGCATTGGGAAAACCCCGCTTTTCGTCGCTCCGAGCAACCGATACATGCAATCGATGCTGGTCACAACAATGTGGCCGACGCCGTCAATGTCTCAACCGAGCTGTGCGGTTTTGAAACCGCTGGCATATCGAAATTCCGGGGCAAACTGCTCAAACAAGATCTTGAAAACGCAGAGGTCATCGCACAGGTCGATCAAAAATTTATTCTGGCAAAACTAAAGGCTACAGTTGCTCCTGTAGCAGGACAGGGGCCCGCAGCTACATTAGTCCTTATCGATCAGCATGCGGCAGATGAACGCTGTCGTGTCGAGGCCCTTTGCGAAGAATTGCTTACGCCTGTACCGGATCATTCTAGGCGCGTTCAAACTGCCACATTGGAGCCATTGGTGTTCGAAATACCTATTGTAGAAAAATCCATTCTTGGACGATACCAGGACTTTTTTAGATCCTGGGGCATTGAATACGCTGTTGAGCAGAAACCTGGGGAGAAATCCGCATTCCTCTTCGTGCACAGGGTCCCTTTGCTTATCGCTGAGCGGTGCCGGGTGGAGCCAAATTTGGTGATTGAATTGATCCGGGGAGAACTTTGGAGCTGTGAGGAAACAAGGCAGCGGCCGGATCGTACAGACGAAGAGCAGGGTTGGGTAAACCGTCTCAAGGGATGTCCGCAGGGCCTAGTCGACCTGCTGAATTCGCGTGCTTGTCGAACGGCGATTATGTTCAACGATCAGCTCACGGCCGAGGAATGTCAACATCTTGTGAGCCGGCTTGCTCAATGTGTGTTCCCGTTTCAATGTGCGCATGGACGGCCTTCGATGATCCCCGTCGTTGATATTGATGGTACATTGGATGGCGACGAGACTCACAGTGGAGATTCGAGTGAACTTGGGTTCATAGAGACATTCCAGAAATGGGAGCCTCGCTTCTAAGCTTATATATGAGGTCATTCAGGTGAAGAGCGGCATGCCACTCGGGTTGCATTCAAAATATCCAAAAAATGATAATGATGAGATGCGCCCATGATATTGATCAAAGAGATCGCTGGCTATATATATACAAGGTATAATACATGCAATCCCCCCAATTATACCGATTGATCCGTCCAAGTCCATGTCCATGTCCAATCCTTAGCCCAATCCAATCCAATAATCAAAAGTAGTAACAGAGACCTCGCCAATGAACGTATCCAGAAGACAAAACCAGGGGGGGGGAATGAAAAGGTATAGCCCGATGCAGAACAATGAAAATGAAGAACAACAATCAAGAAGAGGTATAAATGAAACGCAGGAAACCCAGTGAAGGGAAGTAAATAGACAAGGAAGAAATATATTGTGTGCAAGAAAATCGCCAGCCGCGAGGCTTTGATAGTAATCCCTGTATATTATATCCCACTGTAGATGATTTTCCTGTCACCATTTTGAATTTGCCCTTTTGATTTTAAAGAATCCATTGACTCCCATCCGACATTATCCTGATTCAAGGTGACTTTTGCTCAGAACAAGAAAAAGAATCTTCCGCATAGGAAGATATCACAAGGGCCTCCCAGAAAAACAATATAAATAATATAAAAAATGGGTATGCACAGTAGCAGAAGGATAGAAGTATGAGTAATAGAAATAATAATGGTGTATGAGATGAAAAAGACGCATTGTAGAAGAAAGATGGCTGTCGTAAAGTCATAACATGGCCGTTAAGAGAAGGTCACCCGGTCTAGCCATTCGTCGCTACCGATTTGGCTTTGGAGGGATGGGTCCAAGACAGGAAATCAAACTTGTCTTTGGCGTTCTCCAAGATGGACGAAGACGAGCTAGTCTCGCTCTGCAAAGTGGGTCGCTGGACCGCGTGGGATTCACGGGGTTCTAGTACCAATGATCGGCGGTAGAATGTCTGCAAGCTCTTCTCGCCGTTCGACCGCACTCGAATCAGCTCATTCTGCATCCAGGCCTGCAGCTCGGGGACTTCAGTCAGGCGGTAGGGGATTTGGAATCGTTGCAATTCGCTGATAATCTTGGCCGTCTTCATGTGCTTATCAAAGTTAATCACGGCCATATCACCGTCCTCCGTGGGGAGGCTGCGTAGCGGCTGGTTGCCGTGGTCAACAAACGTGAGGTCTGTCAGGTATGTGCCGACGAAGGGCAGACACGGAGGGACATGGCCTTGGAGCCGTTGTCGGAGAACGGCATAATTGCGAGATACATCGACAATGCCTCGGAGGAACTCCAGGGTCGTTTTCGTTTTCTGCGACACAACTTCCCATGTCCGCTTGAGCCGGGAGATCATCGATGAGTTCAGAGAGCAGATGATGGCCATCAGCGAATCATAGTTGTTCAGCTCCAAGCACTTGTTGGCAATCTTGACCCAGTGCTTGATTATGACGGCGCGTTTCTTTGGTTCCTCTAGTTGAAGAATAGAGTCCGCCACCAAGTGCGCCAAATCGGTTGACAGAGTAGACATCGCCCGGACATTGACAGCGAGCGAGGCTGACTTTTTCGTCCATTCAGTCGCCAGGAGTTCTTCCGGGAGGATGGAGCAGAAGATGTGCGACTCCTTGATGGTGAATTGACGAGCCAATTCCATAGGATCGAAGTCCAGGATAGTTATACTGGCCTCGCCGTTCTTCCACTGTTTGAGGAGATTTGCCTCCTTCTTGGTTAGAATAGGGGGCGGCAAAGGCGTATCCGGGTGTACGTAATGTGCGGTCGCGGTGTTTGTCTTGCCCATTGAAGACATCAGGCGCGGTACCACGGGTCCGTGGACCTTCGACACCTTATCCGCCAGCTCAACCAAGCGTTTCCCGGCGGAGGGCAAGTTGTGCATCAGCGTCGTGTTGGCGAAGCCGACAATGTAATCCAAGGCCGTGTTATCACAGTCATGGCGCCAATGCGCTTCCAACCAGCCCTTAAACACGTTGTACACACGTAGGCGGACGGGGCCTGCGGCGTGCGAGGTATCACCGATATAGTTGAACCGATCGACAAGAGCCTCTGCAAACTCGATCGGAGTGGCAAAGAGACGAAAGGTAAGATAAAACGTCGAGACGAACATGGCATCCGGAGTCGACTGGTGCGCCGTCAGTTTTTCAACAAGCGCGCGAAGGCTACCGCCCATTATCTGACCATCCTTGAAGATCAACTCGTGCGCGTAGGTCTTCTCGAGGATGTTGGCTTCCGTCTCTTCATTTTCCTCGGCGAGGGTCGAGTGGCTGACGCTGCCTTTGAGGGACGGCACCTGATAATGATTCCCGATATCCGGAGAGGTGGCCCGCGTAGACGTCTGGGACACTCCACTCATTTCTGAGTCCCGCAGATGGCTGTTGTATGTGAAACTGCTACCAGTGCTTGTAATGCCCCGACCGAAAGACTCGCTGACCTCCGATTTTGCGTGGCTGTTACGGTTCGGGGCATTCTCCGCAGCCTCTTGCATCGAGGAAGCAAAGGAAATCTTATCCAAGCTGTTGGATAGAACGTTGGAGGGCATTGAGGAAAGATCGGTGGTGGCGGTGGCCGGGCTAGCCAGTCCTGCGCGAGAGTTGAATGATGACGGCGTGGTAGCATCAGTCAAGCCGGGTGTGGAGGTGGAAGAGCGATTACCGGTGGGAATCTGCAAGGGAGGGGGAGGAAGTCGCAGCGACTGTTCCTGGGGACGGCTCTCGTCCCCGGAGAGGTTGCTATTTTGGTGGGGTTGCGGAGTGGTGTTGGCGTCCGGCATCGTCGCGAGATCAGTGGGAATCGGCTCCAGTTCGAAATCACCGCACTGCTCGAGCACCCGGCGAGCTTTGGCCAAACAGTTCCCGGCTCCTCTGACACAGTCAGTGGCGGCATCGACTAGACGCTTGCCCTCATCGGGCAGAAACACTAGCTCATCCTCCGGGGAGTGAGCGGGTCGGAAGGCATCCCGTGCCGCATAGACAAGCTCGGACAGTCGTTCGTACATGGTATCTCGCGCTTGTTCCAAGAGTCCGCTGCCCGGCGGGTCGTGTTCACATACTGCTTCCACGACCGTCAGCAGGGCACGGCAGGACCGCACAGCCTGCTCCGTCGTCACAACCAGCTCCGTCGAGGGCCGAGATTGCAAATGCAAGCCAATGAATGAACCTAGCACCCCAAGAAACGCGTCGTAAGTGACATTTAGTCGTTCGGACGCCAGATTGGGATTTCGGGATGCGGCAGCAGGTCCGGAGTAAGACACTCGATGGGAGATGGAGATCCGCTTGGTCGAGACCGATACGGGGCGAGGCGGCTGGGATTCCAGCGTATCAGTTCGATTGGATGCACGGCTCATGTCCAATCGACTCCGGTTCAAAAGTCTGGATTCGTTTCGTTCGGTGTCAGCTTCCGAGGCAGCCGTCTCGAATGTCTCAGATGCGGGTGTGGGTGGCATTTCGAACTGGGTCGAATGCTGTTCTAATTCGGCGATCGTACGGCTTAAGCCCACTTCCTCGTTCCAGATGTCCAGGAATCGAACCCCCCTAGTCACGATTCGGAATGCCTTGAGGAGCATTTCATCCATCATGTAGACTTCGTCCTCCGTGCCATTTCCGATGGAAACCTCCTGGCATTTCTTGGTGGTTCGGACTAGGGAAGATAGGTCTGCGAGTAGCGCTTTACGGTTTCTGCGCAGCCCATCATGGCCCCTTATGAGGATCGAGTCGCGGGTGAGGCATTCCGATTTTTCCTAAGAAAATCAGCTCCGGTCAGAATCCCTAATTTTTTCCCCTTGCGGGTATTCAAGACTTACCAGCAGGAACCGTACACCTGCAATCAATCCCTTGACATTATCTTGATTACAGAAATCCTGCAGGGGAAAATCACATCCCCCTTGGATGATGTCCCATAGATCAGTCAGTGCCTTCAGAAGCGGGCGCATCGGCAGTTGGTCGTAAGCTTCGCAGTAGTTGGTCGGCAGCCAGCCGCGGGCACCGGTATCTAACAACGTGCCGTCCGCCCATCCGTTGGTATGGACCGAATGTACCAAAATAATGTCACCTTGGTCCAAAGGCAGGGTGACGGTAGACGGTGATACGTCTCCAGTGGGATGAAAAGGATAAAATGCGCGAAGATAATTGTGAAAAACGGCTCTCGGGGTTTCCGTTCGTTCCACGGCGTCGTCATTGGACTCGGCGGCGGAGGCCGTATAAGGAGTTAAAGGAGGCGTCATTTCAGAGTGTTGCTGTTGAGAGGAGTAGTAGCGGTTTGTGTGGAAATTGGAGTGCTCCTTTTCGATTTTCAACGGCGCGATGTGCGGCTTCATTGGTTCCATGTCTTCTGCAGTCCAATTGATAATTCGAAGGTCCGTTTGTTCGATTGGTCCAGCCGGACAATGCTAGGTCACTGACCGCAGAATTTAAGTCAAAGTGAAAGAAATGGACATCCTAAATTACCAATCACCGGGAAGACAGGAAGCTGCTTATACTTGAATTAAAGGCAAGGTCAATGGCGCTGTAGACTCGAACAGAATGAGGCCGTAATATTGATGCCAGCGGCCGTCAAGAAACCTCGGGGATTATTTCGGAACAGAAAAAGTATTTGCAAGTACTAGGATGCACAATCGTCAATTGAGAAGTCCCTCGTCCGCACGAGAGGGCTGGGGGGAAAGACAAGTGTTTGGGAAGAGAGGGAGTGTTTTGGAAGGAGTTGCGCATCACCTAGGGAATGCCCAACTCTTGCGAGGGGAAGGTATGGAAGGAATGCTGGGGAAGGGCAACCGGGTAACCAGACGTACCTTCCTAGACACGCATATACAGGGGGAAAACCGGGAAATAACTCTATTTCGTTCCCTTAATTCGCCCACCAATTGACCAGGTGCTGCCCGATTCCAGGTACAGACACGTTCTTCCACTAAACGAGGGATTCCAAGAAAAGAAAGGGAGATCCGACTCGCACGAGCACGGGAAAGTTCAAGGTGGCTAGGAGAAAAGCGAAGGTAGGGTGAGGAAAACCTGCCTCCTCGAGCGAGATGAGATGGCAGCAAGGACCACGATCCGGGGTTGGGTCTTGGGAGAAAAACAACAACTGGAAGGGACCAGGGCAAGCCAGAATCCGGACGCGATCGACGAGGATGACGAAAGAAGGATCACCGAGAATCTCGCAGACCCCGAGGGAACGCGGGGAGTGCAGCGGTAATCTTGTTCGTCGCGGCGAGAATACGCAAGGGTTAGGCAGGACGTTCAAGACACGGTCCAGCAATCGGCGAGGAATGAACGTTCTGCGGCCGAAAGTCGGATGGAGTCGTCGAATGGGAGTTGCCACCAGCAGCAATGAATGACCGAAAGACCAGCAATGATCCGCACAGGAAAATGGGATAATTCTTTAATTGCCGTTAGGTACGGAATAGAAACAAAAGAAAGAAAAGCCAACGACGGCGCAGGGAGAGACAATGGGGGAGGGGGGAGAGAGGGAAGAGGAGTCGAGAGAAGGAGAGGATGGGGAGATCCAGATGGATATGGGGAATAGTTCGGAAGGCAAGGAAAAGGAAGGACGAGGCAGAATAAAAATAGGCCTCGACCCAGAGGAATAATAATACAGGATGATAATAAGATTTATTATTTCGAACAATTAGAAGGCGAAAATAAAGAACGGTGGAGGG
>NGZO01000002.1:4072745-4087105 GCA_002215965.1 Aspergillus persii | reverse complement strand
GAGGGAGGAGGAAGAACAGGAACAACGGGACGACAGGGACCCAGTCGAGTCAAGGAATCAAGAGTAAAAAGTAAAGTCAAGTCAAGTCGACGCAAAGCCAGTTTCTCCAGAGTCCAGACTAGCGAGATGGAGAAGCAGAAGGGCAAGGACGGGTTTAGTTGGAGCAACTGACCTGCGTTCAATGTTATCCACCGGTTCTCAGGTGGATCATGTCTAAACTAGACCAATAGGTCGAAGGGCGACGCGACTATAAAACCGATCCCGTCAGGTCACCGTGGGAGACGTTCTACTAGCCAACTTTCTAGTCGGGAGACTAAGAAACTATGGGATTCTCGTGGGTATCGTAGATATCGTGGATTATTCGAAAGATGGATGGAGAAGAGAGAGAGAGAGAGAGAGAGAGAGAGAGACAAGGGGATGCGTGGGGGAGGGGAAGACCGTGTCTAGGAAATCGGAAAGGAAGAGAGAAAATGAGAAACCGGGAAGAATACTCTGAATGTATCGGACTGCGTTATCAAAGATCCATCTATTTCTATTCCATCGCGGTTCTTCGATCGACAAGAAAGCAAGAATAAAAAGAGCAAATAAAAAGAGTCAAGAGAGAAAATAAAAGATAAAAAAAAAGGAAAGGAAAAAAAGAAAAAAGAAAATCCAAAAAGAATAAATAAAAAATAATAAATTCAATAAAATCAATTAAAAACTTATTTTTATTTTATTTTTTTTAAAAAAAAAGAGAAAAAAAGAAAATGACTGTGCAGTCACGCTAAACCCTTTTGGGCTTGGATCCGCCATCCGAAGCTGGCGACGATCGGCCATCACATTTAATGCATTCGTCTTCTTCTTCTTCTTCTTCTTCCTCCTCCTCCTCTTAGGGTCCGGATGGAAATGAGAATATGGCTATACTCTCATTTCGGTCTGCGCGAGAACCGAGTCGGTCGCCACGGGATTCCGGCCAGGAATTGCTGCGGCGTCGCAGTGAATCCTGCCGCCTGACTTGCCTGCCGTCCAAGGTTAGTTAGCGTGTCGACTTGATCTATTTGCTCCTCGCCAGCGAGTCTTCCTGGAGGAGTCCACTACTAACTATATTAATTTATGTCATATTAAAAACGGCTCGAAAGGGAGTCCAGCCCCTTAATTGCCGGTACTTTTGCCATCCTTACAATAACCCTAATAATGGGTCTCCTATCATCATCCCATATGGGTTTTCACTTTTCCCCTTTTCTGGGATTCCCGCGGTCGGATCGGAAGGTTTCTTCCTTCCTTCTTTCCCTCTCTTTCCTGTGCTTTTATTTCAGTTCTTTTTATTTCTTTGCCTGTCACCGCGGGCTGAGATAAACCCGTTCCCATGCACGGTTCCACCGATGGAGAGGTGTGCAAAGACCTGCATCGAACAGACAAGGGTTCGAGATCTCGAGATTCTTGCATCCTCCTTCCGTTCGGGTAGTTGAAGGATTTTTCTCTTCTAATTATGATTGACCATCCAGACAGGCCAAGACACTAACGAATTGACTGACACGGGTGGCAAAGAGAAGATAGTTCTGTTCTCCCCCCTTGCTAATAGTAAAACATAATATAAAAAAAAGACGGCAACGAACATTCATATGAAAATTTTGGAGGATCCCGACGGAGCTGAGAAGCCCACCTCCAACAGTACAGAGTACAGTGCTCTCTCTGTACTCTGTACTCTTACTCTGTAGGAAGAGATGAGGGCGCATTTTTGGGGATTCGGGTGGGGATCGACATCGCAGCAACCGTCCCACGGTTGACAGAACCTTCGTCACGCCCTCGCATGGATGCTCCAACTCCCGTGCTTTTGGAGGAGGGTTCCGATTCATACGATGCTCCTCCGAGAAAGCATGCGGCCCTGCACGCGTCCCGTTCCATTTTCTCAAAAATCAGAGCAAAGGGAAGGGCGAGAGAGAGGAAGAGCAAGTGAAAAAGAGGAGTTGTAGCTGAATCCAGAACTATTGACACCGAGAAAACCAACAATCAAATAAAAACAAACCAAATAAAAGGATTGCAATCTAGACAGAGTCGACATGTCGACTTCACGGGGAACAGGGGGCAAAATGGGATGAAGTGATGCATCACGACCCACCGGACGAGCTCCAGAGGCTAAGGCTAAGGCGGGCTAGTCCAAAGCGGTCCATTCGAACTCCCACCTTGTCGACGAAGCACCTAAGAGTTCACTACCTTCTACTTGGCTACTTGGCTCCCTATCGATTTACATTCCAGACTCTTTCCAAGACCCCGGCCAACCCATCTTACTTACTTTGGCTGCTCATACATATTGAGATCCCTCCCCCGGCCAAGTACTTCGTACGGTCAAATAAATAATTAATCGTAGGACAAACGGACGCAGCTAGCCTAACGATCTGCAGAGGTACACCTTATCGACCGTGAGGGACAAAGGCGACGAACCAGCTCTCCGAGGATTGCAAGCATGGTGCATACAGGACCATTCCGTTTCCCCTGTATCCGATTCTCCGCGGGATCATCTCTCTCAATCCCTACGGAGTACGCGACGGCATGTTTCTATTCTCGGGGGGCGCTGTCAATACCCCTTCATGTATTTCATAGTTTAGGGGATTTAACTTATGCACCAGCTATGTACATCGTCATCCTCACGACATGGACCCATCAGTCAGAAAAGGCAATGACCTCGGTAGAATATCACGATACCTGCGACGCAAGGGTACGAAGCAAAAAGACCCGTGCCTATAAAATATGGACTGGCTTTTTTTACACTTTCTCCCGTCAATGCGGATTGATGCTCCTCCCAATGGTGGAGAGGGCGACTCCATGCGGCGTCAAAATTGACCTGGGCAGCTCTTGACCCCGGGGCTTTTGGAAGCGGCTCATATCAGTGCTCTATGCATGGTAGTCTCGGAGGTATACATGACAAATTCTGGGTCTTTCTCTGGCTCCTGCTAAGGTTGTGTCTCGGAGTTGGCGTTGGGTGGCTTTCCCGGCCTGATCCTCCGGGGTAGAGAGGCCCTTAGTTAGCACTCCAGTCTCCGTAGTTTCTGATCCACCGTTGCGAGTCAATAATGATCGACGACCCGTCCGCCGTTTTGAGAAATCCAGTAGATCAAATGCTGTAATAATGTACTCCGAGTACGCACGGCCAAACGGAAAAGCACGCAGACTGTCCCCTCGACAGCGATGAATATATCTCCAGGATGGGCACCTCTACGGGACAAGGACACGCTACATCTGCATCGTTATCCATCGGCCTGGTTCTCGGGTTCTGATCGTCCGCGCCGGGACAGCAGGAAAGTCCAAGACGGGGGCGCAGAGACATGAGATATGATGTAGCACATGCATCAGACCATTTCGAGGCCTCGGGGCGTCCGACCCTCCCTATTGCCCTTCCCCGACCGATAAGGTTTAGGCCACTTCGAGCTCAAGAGACAAAGACTCGACGCGGATGATGCTTCCGGCTCCCCTGCCCTATTAGCAGGCGACTAGTCGGCCGAGGCCAATTCTGTGGCACCTGGATCGTGGAGTGGCGTCTAGGGCTTACGCCGACTTGCATTCTCTGACAGACTGGAGGTGCCATATTGCCATGTCTGGGGCAGAGGAGAGTAATATGACCGGTCCAGCATGTTTGACATGATCTTCTGAATTATTGAACTATGGGCCTTTCTAAATTTTTCTCTTTGTACAGAGTACGCGGCGCACGGAGGTCGACAGGTAGTACAATGGCTTCCACCAGAGTTACGGGACAGAGAGGGCAGTGCCGACCGTTGGTGCCGAGCATAGTCCGGTCGAGACCGGCAGCCATGAAACATATAGTGTATTTCGTAAGCTGGAAGGCCAAAAAAAGAGGAGATTCGACGGCAGAGAGAGAGAACAAAGAACTCGTTAGCCGGGTCTTGGGGTCAATGCTTGAACGACCGCCAGTCACAGGCACGTGTTCTCCATCGTCTGCGGGACTACAGCGTTGGCTGGCCACCAATTGGCACTAAACCCGCCGACTAAGAAGTAAGAAGGCATTAGCGGGCTACTCAGAGTAGATAGACGAGCTGGGGAGTTGGCACTACCCCGGAGGGAAGATAGAGTGCAGGCACTACCATCCAGGCGACAGAACGGCGCATCCTCCATCGGCTTTGTTTTCTTTGTGGTCCTTTGTGAAGCGTACTGTACTTTATCAACAAGTTGACATCCGCCACCCCCTGGATTGCGACCGGGAAATAGGATTCAGAACCGAGGTTGAGGTCCTTCCAAGTTCCTGTGCACGAGCCTGCCTCCCCACTCATCAACCCATGGTCGCGTACTCTGTTCCCTGGGACGGGATGTTCCTGGACCAACAAGATGGCATCCTTTGGCAAAACTGGCGACAATGCCACCCCACCGGAGAAGAAGAAAAAAAAAAACGTCGGAGTAGCAACGCGGAACGGCACGAAATGAGAAAGGACCTATGTTGGGTCACGGCTTGTTCTATCACGGTCCTCAACTAAATGGCCAGTCTCCCCTGCCGCGTTTAGACGATGGGAGGATCGATCCTTGATGCCCTGGCTATCTATACGATGGACGATGGATGGATGAGGACTTGGCGAGTCATCAAGCGGTGGCAAGCACAACGATAATAAGCCAGGGCGTCAGTTAAGTCGGCCTGAACCGTCAGGCAGGAGACAATGAAGATCACGTGGATCCTATGACGGCATCGGTCGCATACAAAGTAAACTCCGTCCAACGCTTCCTTGCAGCCCGGTGCACCCTCGAGGATTGGTTGATGATTCCGTGCGGAGTGCTCTGTACACTAACTACACTACTGACTGACCTCGCAGGACGATCAATGGCATCTACTCCCGCGTCTATCGTCACCTGTCCGTTCTTAACTTCGTCATCCACAATATACCCCGGTGGTGCGTTTCACCACCCTCGGTTTCTCTCCACCGCCCCAGCGTGTCCACCAGATGGAGTTCTTGAATTCCCATTGCGGAAATGACTCGAGGGAGAAGGACTCAGGAGGCGAGCGACTCGGCGACTAGCAGACCTCGATGCTGCAGCTCTCCAATGACCAAATCCCGATGGCCGCAAGCCGGCCCCCCCTATCTAAGTACTCATCGCAACCACTACTCCGTACAGAGTATGATCATTGATCCCCCTGGAGACCCGACGTACCCATTTGTTCTTTTCTCGGTCTCTTCTTCCCCCCAAGTGAAGATGTGATGGGCCTGCCTGATGGGTGCGAGTCAGAGATCATCGAACGGTGGATAACGCCCATCCCTACTCGAGATGTTTGGAACGATGGATCTGGACGGATCGTCCATGTTCCTGTCCCTTCTCAGGGTTCAGAATTCCATCATCTCCTACGGAGTACTATAAGTAGAATTACCCTGTATATTAACTACTATACTTCGTGCAAACATATTCCGTACCCAGTGAAGTCGCTCCTTCAGACCAAGCCAATGTCACATGACCTGGCATATACTTCAGAATCCTGCCCAAGGATGTAACACGCTTACAGGAACAACAAAAGTGCATACCTTATTTACGGAGTCCATTCCTGTCCCTCCCTTCCCGTCTGTCCATGCACGCATAGGAGGGAAGAAATATGGGGCCACGAGCAAAAGCACCGGTCGCTATGAATGTGCCCCCTTCAATCCGTGGGTAAGGGTGGGCCTCGCGAGAGCAACTAAGGATCTAGCGCACAAACCAAGAGCTCCTTCGCGCTGCCTATCATTTGCGCCCCTCGTGCGCCCAGTGTCCACTACTTACTAGGATAGGGAGTTGGGCAGCTTAGAATTTACGGAACTTACGGAGTAGACGCAGAGGAGGTTTCTGGCTCGAGCTCTAATTAGGCTCAACCTTGCGGGTTCCTTGGGAAGTACGGACATGACACGAAGTACGAGATCTGAATGACCGAGGGAAGGGGAAGAGCCAAAAAAAAAAAAAAAAGAAAAGAGAAGAGAAGAGAAAAAAACCCGCAGTGTGCGTCTCTCTCCCTCGCCNGCAGAGGAGGTTTCTGGCTCGAGCTCTAATTAGGCTCAACCTTGCGGGTTCCTTGGGAAGTACGGACATGACACGAAGTACGAGATCTGAATGACCGAGGGAAGGGGAAGAGCCAAAAAAAAAAAAAAAAGAAAAGAGAAGAGAAGAGAAAAAAACCCGCAGTGTGCGTCTCTCTCCCTCGCCGCATCGTCAAAAGTTCCCCGTTGTCGGTCATTGGCCCTCGGGCTCCAATCAATCTGCAGAATTAACAGAACTATCTATCCTCGGGCCTTAAGGCATTGTCTAAATCCAACAGCCGACAGGGGAGGGTGACATCCTGCCCCCTGTACCGAAGGCATCGAAGGATGGACATTGGACAGCGGCCCTGACAGCTCTACTTACATAGTAAATGGGGCCTGCAGGCAGGATTTATCAGGCCTTACGCGTGGGCTTACAGTAGTAGGGATGCTCTGTAAGTAGATGGTCCGGACCGAGCCTGCGTCGCCGATCCAGGCAGGTTGCCTGGATAGGATGTTCTGCCGACCGATCAGCGTCGTGATATCGTTTCCACTGCATGGAAAGGTGCATTTGATTGGGTCGCTTTCCAGCCTTGTCTGCTGTCTATTAATTCCCGACATCTGCACGAGGGCTCAGCCGTACTCTGAGTATGGCAAGAAGACGGGTGACGTGGAGAGGAGAGAGAGATGGTTGGTCATGAAGGATCGGATCTCGTCTACAGTAAGTTATCACATCACAAGGTTCGTTACACACCGACCTTCTGATCGGAGGATATGTGACCTATGCCTAGGCGAGGATGCTTGTGACAGCCATCTCTGGACTAACGACGGAACGGTTGGGATCCAAGATCATCGATTGATAACGACGGCTTGACCGCTAGATTGATTCAGAGCCATTCAGCGTCTGACAGGGGAGCAAGCTGAGTCAAGGAAATGCAGGACAAAGCTGCCGAACCAACCAATCTTGGAAGAATCTTCCGCGACGCTGCAGAAAGTGGCTCCTAGTCGAGTCCATCCAAGGGTACCTGAAGTTTCTGAGCTGAAGAAACAAACACCTTCAAGTCGAAGCCGACGCAAGTTTTACGTATGGTACTTTGGTCGACTCTTTCTGCCCGATAGCCCAAGCCCGGCCAGACAAGGTCTGGACGTTGGAAAGGACAGGGTTTGCAGCAAACACGCAGGTCAGAGTGACACAGTGAGGCAAACAGTCGGTCAACCTGCACGGTTGTTGGAAGAGAAGTTGGATGTTTGCTTGATGATTGATGATTGATGATTGATGATGATTCATGACAGATGAAGAGGGGAAAAGGACACTAAAGATAGCTCCAGCTCGGCCCCCGCCCACTTCAGTCAAGTCCAGTGGAGCTCTGGAGTCTGACAGCGCGATTTGAGGGGAATTTCACAAAAGACCACCGCTCGTGCAAGTCCATTCGTCCCTTTTTTGCAGGCCGTGCATCATGCCGACTGCCAATGGAGATGCAACGATGGAGATAAATAAAAAGGACCCCACCGTGCGGGCGTGATTGCTCGTGCAGCTGCCAATGCAACCCGCCATCAACCATCACGCATTGTGCATTGTTTGTCGGGATTCTATTTCTGGTTCAGAGACAATGCAATAGGCAGCCTGGGTTATCGATTATTCAGTATTCATTCGGAGAGTTCTTCTTGGCTGTCTCTCGTCTGGCCTCGGGACAAGCATACTGCATGTGGAAAGGCATGTATGTACAGTATGTGGATGCAGAATCAACCTCTGCGCGACGAAGGAACTGCAGAGGTTTTCTGCATACATGAACTGGTGCTAAGAATAATCTCTCGTGTGCGCGCAACACGCGTTCTCAAACTCAAAGACAGAGGTGGTGGTGGCAACGTCCTCCTGAGTTAACCCTACCCTAACCCTACAGTCCCCGTCGAGACAATCCATCCCTTAGTAACTATCCTGGACAGAACAACCGGTCGCCCTGATCCTTCTGCTGCATAAATAACAAGCCGTGGACAATGTGGCTATTGTAGTCCTTAATGAATTATGATCATGACACCTAGAATACCAATCACAACACGCAGGACGCGTCGAAACATGCCATCCCGATAGCCACATACCATCTATCCCAACCTCCTTGGGGCCCTAGACACGTCGAAACAGTTGACCGTTCCTGTGTATATGAATGAGACGTCTGCTGAAAGGCCGGTCCAGTCTGTTATTCTACCCTTTGCTTCCACTCCATCTTTATTTCATCCTAGGCCTCGTCCCAGTCTCTATCTATCTCCAACCATACTATATATATATCCCGAATAGGCAATATATACTTCCCACTCTCCGCCAAAAAAGAAGGGAAAAAAAACAAAAACAAAAACACACTCCCCACGATGAATCTCTCCGCCCTCGTGATCCTTTCTATCGCCTCTTTCGCCCTCTCCTATCCCATCCCCTTCCAACATCGCCGAGCCCTGAATCCGTGGGCCCTGACGGAGAAACTGATGCCTCACTCGGGAATCCCCCAGGCGGTCGGGAAAGTGGGCAAGGCTTTGAGTTGAGTGCTTAGGTGTGTTGTTCTTTTTCTCTTTAATGGATTCGATTATATCAAATGACTGACTTATTTTTCCGTGGCAATAGGTGTTGGCTTACCAGGCTGGGGCTGGTGGACATCCTCTACGCCGGCCTACCTATCGCGGATTAAGTTACGGGGTTATGACTGATTGATTCTGGTTTGTTTGGGTCTGGCATTCTTTCTGATGAAACATGCTTGGTTTTTTTTTTGTGTAATGGAGTTATATTGTGTACACCTGGAGTTGAAAATGAATAAACAGTACTTCGTTGGTTCTTCCTATCATATCCAATTCATATTAAGAAACAAACTAGAACATCCCCTCCATATCAAGATCTAAAAACTCCGGATTGCCAACCGTCATGTCTGCCGCGCTCAACATGTCATCGATATTGGTATCCAATCCTCCGCCCATGTCCTGCCCAACTCCACTGTCCATTCCCACGGCCGCCGCCGCGTTGCCCATGATGCGGGTAAGGTTGGTCTCGTCTTCTCCCACGTCGGCTCCGGGGCCCGAAGCGTCCAGATCCATCTGGCCGGGACCGTCAACGCCCAGCTGCATGTTCTGTATGATGTTGCTCATGTCGAGGTTTGGCATCTGGGTCGTCGGCGCCGACAGGGCATTCACGCGGCGCTGCAAGCGCACGATAATCTCCGCCCGCAGCGGATCTTTCTCCGAGAGCTTGGCTACGTTCTCGTGCTGGATGAGGAGCGCATCGCGGAGTGTCAGGATCGGGCAGCGAGGCAGCGCCTCCTTGCTAGGATCCACCGGATGGTAGTGGCTCTGCTCCACCGCGAAAGATTCGGCCAGCGGCGAGCAAACCATCGTCGCTGCGATGTCTATAGCAAGGGGGCCGTTTCCGGCCTCCGTCTGTAGTTTCAGCTCCTCGATGAGAGCCCCAAGGACGCGCACGGAGCCGAGGATCCGAATCCCTGCGATGAGCTGTCGGTGGGTATATGCGGACGGCGTCATGCTCACGTCCGGACTGGTGCTCCAGAGCATGAGCGCTTGGAATGTGCTTCGAATACTACCCAGCAAGGAGCCAGGGGCTTGGGTCCAGCCATCCAGCTCGGACCGGCCACAACTGCCGGTCCTCTGGAAGGTGAGACAGGGCTCCAGAGCATCCAGGATGGGTTTGAGGTCCGTACGAGACTGCTGACGAGTCCGGATGTCCTTTAGCTGCTCCTCCAAGGGGCGCGCGGTGATGTTCAACACTGTCCGATGGATCTCCTTCGCCTCCCCGGAGATCGAACTGGGGTTCACAAGAGAATGTAACGCCTTCAATGGTATCGATGGGTCAGCCTCACTTTCCCAAATGTGGTTGCCCAGCCAAGTCAAGGCAACCACCAGTGATGGAAGAAGGAATGGTTCGAGCAAATCTGCTAATGTCAGTGTCCTAGTTTTACTTGTTGGGTCTAATTTGGTTTAATTTCTCACATTCAAAGCCCCCCTTGAGCGTTTCAAATTCCAATTTTCCCGCTTCACAGGCGCCTAGACTCTGGTCAAATAAAGTGGCCACAAGAAGATAAAACTCCTGCGGACTACAAGCCGACATGGTTTCTTCGCTGATGCCTTCGGCGATGAACAAGGCACCGATCCATGACCCGAGGTTTTTGTTTTGCTTCTCGTTCAGATCATCTAGCTTTTGGCTGGAAGACCCACGCTCCAGCAACCTCAAGACAAACGAGTCATTGCTTCCAATTCCAAGGTCGTAGGGCTTCAAATCATATCGATAATTGAATGTTAGCACCAGGAGCAGAATGCTCCCGAATTCATCGTACACCGGCTGGCTTTCGCCTTGATCTTCATCCCAGTGCCAGGAATCCAACAAAGCGCAGAGTGGTTGTAGTATCTGCCTTGGGCTTCGGAACAGCAGGATCACATCTAAAGCCTGAGGGCGTCGAGAGAGCGCGTTGCATATGTTTTTCAAAGTCATCGTCTCCTTCTGGTTGCATAGATTGAACATGGCCTGGCACACGATTAGTTCTAATGATCAACATCCAGACTTGGTGCTAAAAGCCATACCTCGGTGATCGCACCGACAATTGCTCCTGCATTTCCTTCTGTAAATTCAATTTCACCAATCAATTGTTCAGCACGTTCGGGGTGTGTGTTAATCTGCGACACTAGGTGGTCTTTGTTATGCCCAACGGGCACGGTCTGCATAGGGTTCTCGCCTAGTAAGCGTTCAATGCTGGACTCTGGTATCAATTTTTGAGAAGCGCAGGCAAACAGAAACTCCTGGCGCACATCTGATAGGACAGTGCTACTCTGCATGGAAAACACCTGTGAGAAGGACGGAAAAATCCGAGGATCCAAGCGGCTCAGGGCGTGACTGATGCACATCTCCATCGGCAGAGACACCACGGATGCTGCAAGCATGGCGGCAAAGAATCCCGGGAGTTTGTTGACTAGGAATGAGCGGAACAGAAACATCGTCCGACTGGATTCGCTGCGATACATAGCGTTGGCAAGCACATCAAATGCGGCGGTGATGATTTCCTCGATCAGCACTTCATTATGGCCCTATCCGAATCGGTTAGCGTCTAATATAATAAGATAAACACTGCCGACGTACTCCGTATCGATTTGTCAGGAAATTAAGCAACATCGTGTCATCGACCAAAGGGCGGCCCACAAGCTGAAAGGAAAAAGTTAGCGCAGTTCTAAGGGGTACTTTGAGCGCAGAAGCTGGCCCGTGGCTGTTCAGTACCATCGCATTGATATAGATACAGAGACCAGCTCTCGAGTTAATGATAGGACCATCCATCACGGAGGCCTCGAATTGGAGCGCATTCACATTGACATTGTCCATCATGGACTCCTCCAACGTCTTAGAGTGCGGTTCCCCGTATAGGCTGAACTCCTTCTGCAGGCTATCCAATCGGTTCCGCAGAGCCAACGACACCTCCATGCAAAGGGGTAGGTACCCCGATAAAGCCTGGCCCAGTTTCGCCTTCAGCGCTAGGGGATGTCAGCAACGGCCGGTCTATTAGATTATGAACCAGGCGAATCAAGGGACTTGTGATAGGTACCTTCATGTGAGTTCGAAGAGAGGACGTCCAAGCCTTTGGCCGTGCCGGACAAAGCCGCAAGGAGAATACCCAGCGACTCGAATAAAGAAACAGCGTCCGGGGAACTTAACAAGCCTTCTGCTTGCTGGCTGGCATCCAGGAGATTGTTGTGCCAAGCAACAACGGCTTGCATCCAATTCACGATGGCAGCAAGGATCCCAACAGCCTCGGCAAAGCTTTTGGGAGCGTGGCCCGTGGATATGGCGAGCATCGCATCCTGGATGATTCTGATGTCTGTCATGAACGTATAGAATTTCGGCGGTTTCTTTGAGCCGGAAGCCGTGACAGAGTCGGCTGACAACGGCTTATCGTGAATAGACGAGTATTCCAGCAGCGAGTGCAACACCGTCGACGTCTGCACCTGACCCATTTTGCAGAGGCAGTCTATATAGAGCGGGAGCAAAGGATCCCACTTGATGCCGGTCGCCAAGCGGGTCTCGAACAAGACATTCAGGAGTGGCGTCTCGCCTATAGGGCATTTTTGTAAAAGGAGTTTGGAGAGATTCTTGAATTCGGCTGCATCGATGCGATGCATCAGACACTGATGGAGGAATGTCCCCCATTGTTCGGAGGACGTCATGATCCGGAGATTTGGCCTTTTGCCCCGGCTTTACAATCCTCATAACAGTGTTGAAGACCAAAAGCCGAAATATTCAGCATGTACAATCGGCTTGATGGTCCTGGAGCCAAAACCCGGACATTTTGTTGAACGAGGAGCGTACAAAGGCATCGATCATGGGAGCCAACGGACCAAACATTGTTTGGCAAAACGTCCAAGATCGACACGTGATAAATTATATAATCACAGTCACGTGTTGTGGCTGGTGCGTTGGTGCCTTAGGCGATGATGCGCTCGGCTCATTTGGCGGCCTGACGGCCTGACAGCCTACATTATTGACTATCTGCCGTCAGCGCTGCAAAGTAGTGTCAAACGGCGCCCATCCGACACGATCGTGTTTCAAGGACGGACGTCGCAACCTATCTAGCAAAATGCAAGAGCTTAGATGTCTTGGGGACGCTGACTGCCCATGGGCCAACTACGCCGTCCAACAGGGCGTCGGTTTCATGCCGGGATTCTTACTCCGCGGGTATCGGAATTGTATACTCTCTAGATCTACCCCAACCTACAGTAGTAAGTACCGAGGTGCTCCAGATGGTACCGTCCAGCGTATAATAGAGGTACAACGGGGCATACCGATCTTTACAGATCCTTACAGATCTCGGGAATACCTAGATTCAGCCCACAACCCAAGTTCCGGTGAGTAATTGCCGACTCTGTACTCCGTACTCCGAAGTATACCACTCAGAGACTTTCACTCCTTCAGACCGAGCTCCGTCCAAGGAACCTCCGACGACGAAGGGCGCGTGCCCCTTTGCCCCGGTCCACCGAGTGGTTCACACCACGCCGATTGAAGCAACCGACGTATCCACGGAACCGTCGCAACGGCTTGAGCGGAAGGACGGACTACCTAGTACGGACCAACCACCACAGAAATAGACTCCGTTCCAGGAGAACCGAGCCCCTTCAAGGTTTGGATTGGATAACCCGACGACAACATCCCAGGGAACCGCGTGACGGATATAGACAAACCGCCGCGAATGAACCAGGGTCGGAGACGTACTCCGTAGATAGATAGATCTTGTGCGAATATGGCATTCATCTCCTTGCCGATCTCTTCCCCCACCCCGATTAGCGAAAAAAATCTTAGGAGATAGGAACTTTATCCCAGTGTAATGTATTGGTATTTTTGTCGGTATTATTTTGAATTTTTTTTTTTTTAACCACAGTACCTACAGAGTCGGTACTCTGTCTGTACGGGAGTACGGAATCAGTCTCCGGTTCTTTTGCGAGGCAACGGGGGAATACCGAGAAGAACCAGTTTCGAGTGGTTTCATTAAGCCTTATATCCGCACCTGCATAAGAGGTGTCGAGTCGTCGAACCGTAAATAGTGAAGGTTTTCCGTGATTTCGTGGCATGCAATGCACTTGCATGAAAATATATTTCCCTCGAACTAGTTACAAAAAAAATAAATATTGCAAGGCATGCAACAGAAGGCGGCTAGAAACCCCGAGAATCAAGGATGGATCGTTTCGTGGTGACAAACCAATACCGAGCTCGGCAGATCAGCGTTGGTCTCTCAACGCACGACCCTGATATGCACGACCAAATCAATAATGAGGACATAAAACCCTCGACTATTGAATTTTCCCTGGTCTACAGCAAGAGCTATCTACGGATCGTTGATAAATTATGTAAGACGCTCGGACTCCAACTCCGTAGCCAAGGCCAACAAGAAAACCTACCAAGAAGACCATGACAGATTCGACACAAACTGCTTGGTGACATGCCAAACAAATGGGGCGAAAGTGAAAAAGAAAAAGAAAACAAAAGAGGCAGAAGAGAAGGCGAAAGAGAGAAAGAAAACTGGCCCCTCTCACAAATCTCCGAACCACGCTGTTTTTTCATGTGCATGATATTCCCTCATCCCTTCCATTGGGTGGACCGTCGACGGACCAGCGGCGAGGAGTTCTTCTATCAAGTGCGGCAGGACGGAGTGTACCTATGACTTATGGATTTCTCTATCGAGTCAGGTCCCGTATGCATACTGATTCCTACAGAGTATAGGGGAAATACAACTGGTTAGATGGCCAAGCCAGATACTCCGTAGGCTTTTTTCTTTCCTTGCTTTTTTTTTTTTTTTTTTTTCGGTTGAAATTCAGCCTAGGCCTAGGAATCTTGGCAAGATGCCCACTCTCAGGGATAGAGGCTACCCATCAGGAATA